>VWZV01013513.1:1076457-1108731 GCA_013397155.1 Irena cyanogastra | reverse complement strand
AGTGTGGAGACACCAGCGTCTTCTTCCTCCGTGCTCCCGGCACAAAATGGCCGCCACCGCCCCGGCCCGCTCCGCTTACGTTACGGGTAGCCCGGCGCTGCGCAAACTCCGGTCCTCCGAAACACCTACGCCTATTCACGGAACCCAAATACGCCCTAAGCGCGCTCGGCGAAACACCGCCCCGTGCAGTGGCAGGCGGGCTACGAAAGGTGCGTAACGTTCTTTACTTAGAGCCGGGGCCCTGCGTGAGGAGGGCGGAGAGGAGGAGTAACGCTATTCCCCAAAGTCAGCTGCGCAAGGAGCGCTCTCCGTAACCCCTTCTGCAGGGCAGGGAATACCTGGGCCAAGGCGCACGTTACGTAAGCGCACGGCATACGCAAGGTGCGTAACTCAGGCCGGCGTAGGGCGGGAAGAGGCTGGTGCGCTTGGCGTAACATTCTTACGCGGCCCGTGCAGGCCGGGCCGGAGGGTTGCGCTGGATTCGCAGAGGGTTTGAAGAATACGGCCTGTTGCCTACGCGGCCACGGACTCCGCCAAGGTGGCGGCGGGGTTTGAGGACACGATGATGGGACAATGGCGGAATAATAACGGGATACTGGGCGACGGGGCAGGAGCGGCCCTTTGGACCTCTGTGGCTCTGGCGGGCAGAGGTTATTCCCTGTGAGATTAGCAGGGGGATCTTGGTGTGGCGCTGGAGCAGGAGCAGAGTGACAGCGGCCATGTTTGCTGTCCCCTGAGTGCCGGCAGGCCGGGAGAGAATTCCCCAGATGAGCCAGGGACTCCTCGCTGAAAAGCAGGATAATCCACGAGGCGATTACGTGGCGCAGACCATAAATCCTTCTGTGCTGTGTATGTGTTATCGCCAAGTCAGTGTGTCCTTGCACAAGGGGCCGTGTCCCATTGGTGGTGGGGTTGGGTTAGATCAGCCAAACACAGCCTCGGCCCACACCGTGTTATCAGCTGTGCTTTCTGGACCGTCAGGTTATCAAAAACTGGTTATTCTGGCAGAAGGGAAAGCGAGTCCCCTTCACTTTCAGAGCCTTGGATAAAAATAACAGGCTAGAACGACACACAAATTACCATTTTAGTTTCACATGCTATATATATATATGTATGTATGTATCACGTGTGAGAAAGCAAAAGGCAATCCGAGTGCTTAAAATAAAATGTAAGAATGTTTCTGTAAGAAACCTGTGTCTTTTAGGTGGGTGGCAGGGAGTCAAATGACACTGCACGCTGACACTGGGTACTCGGCCACTGGATACAAATGCCTAGTGTGGGAAAGCCTGGCACACGCAAAGGACTGGACGTTGCATTGACAATGGCTGATCCGTTCCTGGCTCTCTCAGATCAGCCAGACTCCCAGCCTTCAGCTCTCTAGACTCTTCTCCACTGTGAAAAATAGTGCTTTACCTCAGGAAAAATATCAACCATCTGTTAAAAATCCACTTAAGGAAGGCAAGCCCTCTAGGTCTGTCACAAGGGAAAGCCTGGCTAAAATGTCAGGCTTCTCTACCGTGAATTTCTGGTCATTGCTGCCTTTTTACTTGATGTTATCTTACATGCATTTGGTAATCTAAACAAAAAAAAATATTTTGCCAGTGAGGACGAGTTCTTTGACCAGATAGCAAAATTAGACTAAGCATAATTACCGGAGGACAAAGTAAGACTTCCCCATTATACCCGTGTGTGTGTACCTATATATTGTCTAATTTATTTTAAAACAAGCAATTCCATTGAATTAGAATGAGCATTGGAGATATTATAAAAAGAATTGTTATTTTGGCCCCCAGTGCCCTGTTTCCCTCTTCATTCCCAGCTTATTCTTTGCCTCCTGTGACCTACATCTCTGGCCAGTTCAGAGCTGTGCCTGTGCTGGCTGGCTCCCTTAGCAAGCTGAATCTTAAGTGTCTTTTCCTTGGTGTAAGTGCTGGTGCCAGCCTCTCTCTCCTATCTAGCTCCTGGATTTATTTTATTCTTTTTAATAGTAACAATATTTAATATTACTGAATAGTAATCTTTAATATTCTTACTTATACTAGAAGAATGACAGTTGAATTACATCAAGTTTGTTTCTTTAGAGAACTAGAAAAAAAGTTTTAAGGTATTGGGTTGCGCCCAGATTATTCTTCTCATGAAAGGTCAATGAGATTTTTGAGAGGAGAGTTTAATTCAAAGCACTCAAACATAGTCAGATTTCTCTTCTAATTCATAGTCTTTATTTTTAACTTTAATAAGAACAGGTTTAAAACATTCTGTCCAAAAAGTAGAAAATGCTAAATAAAAACATAAGTATTATCTAGTCAAGATAAAAATGTTTAGAATCATATTCTTAAAACTACTTGTTCCTCTACAGTACATGAAAATCTGTCAAGTTCTTGAGCTGTTGTTCCTCCCACTGCCTTTTCCATCTATATATGTCAATTTTATAACTGAGTTTATTCCAGTTCTGTTGCATTTCACACTGTTAAATTCCACCACTTAGACACTCTCTTTGAAATAAATTAAGAAAGAGTATATTCACTCTCATGTGAAAGGACAGGTTTGATTTTCACAAAAGACAGGAAAAGGATTCTAAGAACAAGTCACAATCTAATTGCTTAAATCTTTGTGTGCTGAAAGCTCAATTGAAAAACAAAAATCCTAAATGACCAAAATTTTAGTTCAGTAAAACTGAACTGTACAAAGTTCATCCCAGTGTTCTCCCAAAATATCTTAAATAGGTCCCAAAAGCTACAAATGGAGCCAGGTAGTTGTTGACCTTTCACAGATCCACCCAGACAATTTTTAGTTGTACATTTACACCTTTTTTTTTACCTATTCTTTGGCATCCCCAATCCCTCCAGCAGTTATTGCAAATGTGGCTTCGTTTTCAGGCATCTCAGGGCTGGGAGAAAAGAAACAAGAGACTCGTGGGTTTCTCCATGTAAAATGCAATTGTGAAACAGTCTCCAAAATGTTGTGGGTGTGAGCAACCTGGAATACCTCAGTACCTTTATACCTACGTGCAAACTGTGGAACCGATCAATATCATCAGGGTCAGAAAATGTGAAATTATCGTGTCAGGAAAACTTAGAAATTTAACATGTCCAGAATTTTTCTGGAGGCAAAATTTGGTAGGACCACCAGTCCTACCAAAATATTTGATGGTCTTCATTCAGAGCTGAGCATCTAGTGGGATTTATGATGAAAGATCATATTATTTAATGTATGCAATATGCAAGACAACTTTAATTAGTCGTTTAATCTGTTAATTAGTTTGTCCTTTCAGATTTTCTCCCAATGTACCATCCAGAAAGTTTCAATACCTTGAACTTTGTAATCTTCCCTCCTGTGAGGGAAAGGTGGTTTACCTGTCGTAGATCTTTGCAATACGCAGCTCCCCCCTCCCTTTCCTCAAACTGATCCTGGTAGTTGAAGCATGAGCAAGGATGTGGCCCCCGATGGGCTTTTTTGGGTCTGCCTGAAAGCTGAATTAGCAAGAAAATTGTGGTGATTCACTGTGCAAATTCCAGAGGTTAATACTGTGATTAACTGTCAGACTGAACCCTATTCAACTCAGTAACGAATAATCAATAGGGAAATACATTAGAAACCCGACTTTAGCACACTTGTCTCAAGATAATATGTTCAAATGTTCAATGCTGGCATCATTTTCCTGTCATGAAATTCAAGAGGCTCAAGAAATACACACCTTAAATATCACATATAAGCTGCTCCAAAGGAAAATGTGGTGCTTTTTCAAGGACTACTTTTATAGCTCATTTTCTTTGTTTAAGTCACAGTGAAATCACACCACCATACCAGGCAGCAGATAAATGTAAAAAAGCTCATTCCGAAAACTGAGAGAAACTTCCAGGGGTCATTTACGTATGATACATCAGGGAACAATAACCAATCTGATCTTTCATTTCATTGCCTCTTTGTCCTTACAATCTCAGTTCTCATTTCTGTTAAATATGTAATACAAAATACAGGAAATTTTTTTTTAAGAGAGAGAAAAAGTATCTTACGTCATAGTTGCTCCTGGGTCAGCAGTCATCTGGTTGGTCACAAACACGGCCACATTATATTCTGCAAAAGAAGACATTGCACAAAAGGTAGACTTCATGCAATTAGAATTCCAAAATATTCTCTCATCCATGGTAAAAGCAAGGTTTCTGCTGAAGCACTTCAAATTGCAAATGAATGAGAAGAAAATATTCTTTATGACTGATGGCTGCAGTTAATCATGACACAGCCTAGATTTGCTCTTGCGTGGATTCAGTGGTAATATGCCAAAAATAAGCACTTTTCACAATTCTAGTGAACAAATCTTTCTCAGTTCCCATCTATTCCTTGTTGGCTCCCTGCTCTCAGCTCCCTCTCCTTCCCTTTCTCTGTTCTCCTCTCTTTTTTTTTTTTTTACTTCACGAAAAAAGCATTTATTCATTCCTCATCAACATTTCTGAGACATTCCAAAGAGAAGGAACTCTATTCATCCTGTCATCATCCCTCAAAGCATTGCAAAGTACTGAGAAAGTGGCAAGAGGCATGGCTTTTTTATTTCTCTATGCCTTCATCCTCTTTTCTCTGTCTTTCTTGTGTATTTAGACTGTTGAAATTTGGGGAAGACAATTACTCTGAGTTTTTGTCCAGTTCTACAACCTATTATCTCCTTTAGGGCTTGACAGTGTTTCTAGAAAACCTCTAAATGTTGGAAAGTCCAGAAGTTTTCTCTATCTGTCATCTTGAAATAATACATTATCAGTTTGATCTTTTTGGTAACTGACAGAGGTGTTTGGGCCAGTGCCTGATTGATAACACACTTGGACTACTAAGTGGTTGTGCTACCAACAGCTACTGATTAGTGACTCCAGCCCATGTTTTCCAAATCTTGCAATATTTCCCATACCTTCTGATATTTTTTGGAGCCTTGACAACATCTGAGCTAGTTTCTGTTGTCGTTCGGCCAACTCTCCGCGGCCACTGAAATCCACACGGAAAAGTGCCATTATGGAGTCAATGATCTGCATTGTAATCATGCTGGATAAGTAAATACAGTGAAAGAAAACAGGAACACTTATTCTGAAAACAGTAAGCATACAGAAAAAAAAGTCTTGTACCAATAACTTGAAGATACCAGCTTCTTCGTGGAATTTGGCTGCTACATAGTCAAGCAATTCCATCTGATGCTCACCTAGTGGGAAGCAGAGTTGCCAACAGAAGTTAGGACCAGAAAGAACTCTGAAGGAACAAAAGCCTGAACTTTAAAATTCCACTTTAAATGTCTGCACCGGTTATATTTTCATTGTCAGCAGTTTTAAATTCAATGCCCAGTAACAATCTACTTTACAGGTTCCAGTTTCCTCTCATTCATCTCACAAAACTTCTTTGTGAAAATCTTCACTCTGCATGAAGACAACTTTTTGTTGTGTTAAGAACTGAAAAGCAATATGTACATTTTAATTTAATGTTGAATTAAATAACACACAGAACATGTTATAATCATATTATTTATGTTTAAATTGCACTCTTAAAGAAGAAGCTCTATTTCAAAACCTCTTGAAGTTTTAAAGTGGTGTCTTGTGACAGAGAGTGTGTTGAGCTGTTAATAAACTGAGACGTGTTAGTAAACTATTAAAATGGGTACCTGAGAACTATTAAGATGGGTACCTGAGAGAAAAAAACCTAGATATCATGCCAGTTGCAATAATGGTCTTACTGGTATATGCACGTGCATACAGCACGTTGTCAAGCACTGCCTCGTGGTCAACATTGAAGCGATCAGCAATGTCACGCAGGCGGTCTGGTCGGCTGGCGTGAGTCAGAGTTAAGGATTTCTCCTTGTGCAAACCATGCTCTGAAAATAATAAAATTCCATTCCAAAATAGGACTGTGGCAGGGGGGAAAAAAGAAGAATATTTATTTTAGTCCTAGAGAAGACTGACTTTTTGTCTTCAGGCTGTCCCACGTACCCTAAAGATAGTTTAGGGCTCGCAATGATAATTGTTTTGTGTTTAGGGTTTGAGGCGGAGGGGTTGACATATGGATATCTGTGCTCTAGGAATTTAGCTGTGAGAAAAACCTGTTTATACACAGTCTACTGCAAATGTGAAGTTAAAAATAGTGTTTAGTACTTAGATAAATTTATCTTGAATAGAAAAGCTGCTATAACCTGTAGGAGGCCTACTAGATCTCAAAACCACAAAACCCGCAAAAACAAACAAACAAACAAAAACCCAGGTAAAATAAAATCCAATTCCTAACGAATTTTTCCAGGTTGGATTACATCAAATGACAGAAGAAAAATTCACTTCCTTATGGGCCACTACACACTGTACTCCCCAGGATTTCTGTGCCACTCATAATGTTTTACATGTATGAAGCTATTAGGAACCTTCTACTTCCTTATAACAAAATGAACTAACTTTCCAGTTCATCACATCTGTAGCTTTTAACAGTCAAAAAGATACAAAGTATTTTCAGTATCAATGAAGATAATCTTTCCACCTGTGTAGCCATTTGGTCCTGGGAGCTGAGCTGTCACTGCAGAGAATCATAGAAGATTAAAATGAAAAAGCGGGAAAAATATTTTCTTACTCCACCTATTATTATTTTTAAATAAAATACAACTGTTTATCCATATCACAAAGAACTGTCAGTTTTAATCAATGTGAAAATCAGGAGTATCTTGTCTTACTGCCATCTTGAGAATGAGCTCAAGCCACTTTCCTCGATTGCAGATCAGATGAGATTTAATTAATGGTGTCAAAACTGTTTTACTCAGTACCATCACTAACTCTTTATATTTTGGGGATATTATTAGTGAGTTTTTACACACAAAGCCTCCCCTTAATCTTCTGCCCAAATTAATTCTATTGGCTTAGTAGGTGCTTTATCCAGCTGTAACTCATATGATCAAAAATTCTTTGGATATGAATTTTTCCTGATATGCAAATAGTTGTTGATGGTGGGTTTAGTCTCTTTGGAGTGAATAAGCTAAAATTCTCAATCCAGTTGTAATCATCCATGCAAAAGGGTATGACTCTGCTGACCATTAAACTGTACTAACCAGAAGAGGCCTAATTTTTCCAGAACATGCCATATTTTACTTTACAATATAGGGGGTTCATTTGAGAGAATTTGCCTACCCAGTGTCTGGTAATTCCAGCAGCATTAATAGTTATGTATGTTATTATTTACTACTCTTTACACATTGAGAGATATCTCCGGGAAATCAGAGTCCTGCTGTTTTTGGCACTGCCCAAATATGGTGACTGCCAAGGTCTGTTTATCCAGTCACTGACAGCCAGCAGTAGCCTTTCAGCGCCCTTTCAGAACATCATATTCAGCAAAATCTCTTGAAACCAGGACAGTCAAAGAGTTGCTGAGAAAAAAAAAATTGTCTCTGCCTTTTTCTGAGCAATGTCCCATCTACATGTGACCCATATTTGTGCTCTGCTTTTCCAGATGGTGTGTTTCACTGGTTTATCTAAGACAGCCTATTATATTCACTCTCCTTATGGCAAAACTTCCACGGATGTGAGTAGTATTAAAATGTAACCATTTATATGAGTTCTCTACTCAAACATGGTTTATGGAGGTAAGAGTCACCAAGGTCTGTTTCACTGTATTTGTAGAAATAAAAGATTCTGACTTTTCTCTATGTGTTTTATTCTGATACAGTTGTAAACAATGGGTTCACTGAGAAGAAACATCACTCTCTTTTAACATATTATACCTACCACAAAGAGTGTGAGATAGCTGGGTTTTGCCTGTCCGGAACTCTGTTAAATAAAGAAAAGGGGAAAAACAAGAGTCAAGGTTTCTTTTTCCAGGTTTGACAGATTCAGGAATTACTGCAGTTAGAAACTTACAAAATTCACCTCAATCTCTGCCTTTTAAAATCATTTAAACTCAATTTCTAAATCATCTTCTGTGCAGGAGAAATGTGTTACATGAAAAGCAAAATCTGAAATGCTTTAATTTGATTGTGCTTGACTGCTGAAGTCATTCTCTTGTGTATAGAAGTTAAAACCGCATGGCGCCTGTGGAAGAGTGATAATGGGGGAGGGCAGGGTGGGGAAGAAATGGTTGATTCCATTAACCTAGTCCAGTTTCATTTCCAGTAGAATGATCAAGGAGAAGCTTACAAGTTTATTAATCTCATTCTACCAAAACACATTAGTCTCCAGTTTATCTTTTCTAAAGGGAAAAGTACTGTGTTTTATGAACTCTTATTGCTGAAGTGTCAAGTACCAACTAATTACGTGTACTGTAATAGTAGCTTAATTGTAATTACAAAGTCTTACATAAAATGCAGTGTACTGCACTTTAAGTACCTTAAGTGTGCAAAACTAAAATACCTTTTGTGGCAATTTTGTTACACTGCATCAGGGAGAACTCTGGCATGTTAGTAATAGTCTTAGCAATGCTATGTTGTGCTGAATCAGCATGCCCAGTAATTATTACTCAGCTCAAAATTACTCTGCAAGCAACTGAAGAGGAAAAGTGGGAAAACATTAAGAGAAGTGGATTATTTCTTCTTGCACTCATGCAGATACTCATCTTTGTAACTACAATGTGGTAAACTTGATAGAAGTAATCCAAGTTGAATTAAAATCTAAACTAAGATGAAATTCTTTGTTTGGTAACACTCATTTAATGTGGTTCTCTCACCTCCAAAGGCCTCAGTGATTGCCATGCTTTCAATCCCACCACCCAGAAGTTTACTGAAGAAAGGGAGAGGATTATGATATAGTTAAACCCAAAAAAATCACAAGAGGAAAGTAAAAAAGAGACATTTTCACTGCTTTGAGGAAAGTAATTTCTGCCCTAAATTTAGTGCAGGGCACTAAATGATCATTGATTCATAAAGAATTAACTCTGTCTTTACCTTCCTTTTTGTGTGCAAGAGAAAGATCTATACAAATTATTACTGGAAAGAAAGGAGAGAAAATAACATTGAAAATAATATTTGAAAATAACATTCCATAAAAATATCTCAAGGGAGGACTTGAAGACTTGTAATTTTGACCTGAAACCTGCAGATTATTTTGATAGGTGAAAAAATTATACTGTCAAGATTTCTGAATGCCAACTATTTATTTACAGTGACTGTACAAAGTCCAGTTTTCCCTCAGAAAAGGAGTTGGTTTTGGTGCTTATTGATGTAGGCTTCTTTAAGCCAGGACTAACTCCAAATGCAAGGGGAATCTATGTGTCCTAGCTGAGTATTTATTCCCTTATATTTCTGTATCTCATTAAAGACAATTAAGATGATTATTGGGAACATTTGGATGAAGGAAGGATGTAAGAGATAAGCTTACTCAAATTCCTGGCTGCCAGTGGAAATATGAAACACCATCTTCCGTTTTTCACTGTACTCAAAGGCGGTGAGGAAGCCTGGTTCCTAGGGAAGACCAAAGAGAACACAACCTGAAGTTAAAAGTGCAATAGCCCACGTAAGTATCTTCTTTTTCCCCTAGTCTCATTCCCGTGGGTTGAGTATAAAAAGCACCACAGCATTCGTCTGTTTTTTGTGGGGTATAAAGTATTATGCCTTAAGAGTAACAGGCAGAATAATTTTCAAAATTATTTCAATGATGCCGTGGGAAATCTGCTAAGAGAAATGCTGCACAGCATTTTGGAGAGGCCAGCATAAGTTCAAACTCTCAGAAAAGTGACTGGCTTACAACAAGCTTGTTTGCAGCTTCTTTAATCTTGTCCACTTTGGCCTCCGAGAGCCCCTTCACATTGCACAGTGCCCGTCTTGTGGTCATCTGGATTCCTTTGATTGTGCAAATCCCAACTGCCTTCAGCTTTTTAATATCTGCTACGTTCTGCAAAGAAATTTCCCTTCTGTTAGTACTCAGGACTGTTAACAACTAGAAGGTGAAGTAAACCTTTCCAAAATATTTTAAGTTTGCATTCATATGCATGTGTTTTCACCAAGAAAGAAACAAATTTACAGTAAACTCTTCACTGTGTAGTTTGTTACACAAAGAAAACAAAATTTTGAGTAACATTGGTGTGAGGGATCATGGTGCAGAGAGCAGCTTCTGGTGGTTTTGAGAGAAAGATGTCTGGGTATTTACTTCTCCCCTTTCAGTATCAGTTTTTCCAGATCAAAGCCAATAGTAAAGAAACAGTACAGAATTATTTCAGATAGTGTGGACCTAGGACACCCTATAACACTCAGTCTGTCCTTGGTCCCTTAGCACAGATAATCTGGTGGTGGATAGTTGGAAGGTGATTCACAAGGATCATTGAAAACTGAGTCTAACTGCTGTGCTGTTTCTGCATGTCCAGTTTAAAACATATGTATCCTGCAGATCTGACTGACACTTTGGGCTGGAGTGAGCTACTAGTTTTTCATAAATTGGGAACAGCACAACTTCAGACAGCCCCCTACTGACATATTTTGCCTTCCCTCACCTCATTTTATGATTCTGACATCACTGGAAATGTAAAAGCGAGAACAGATTACTCACACGAAAACATACTATGCAAAAGGTGTGGGATAATACATCAATTTGCCATTTCTGGCCAAGTTTTTTCTTTAGAAAAAACAATGAACTGGACATATCGTCTGTTTATCTAGAGTGTGTGGGTACATAGAGCATAAAAAGGGAGGGGGGTTGTGTGAGAAATTAGTCATGTTTATTTCAAAAGCTTATTTCTCATCTTGTGATATGTGTGTGACACTCAGCAGAGGCTGAGGGGTAACAGCACCTTAAATCCTACCAAACACTTCTGATCACCGAATCACAGTCTCAGTTGTTCTAATCTGATTATCTTTCTGGGCACACTGGCAGATCCAGTAAATATTTTTCTCTCTACTCCTTGAAAAAAAAAATTCTAAACCTACAAAAATTATTTCTCCAGGTAAATGATTTTAACATATATAGGTCATCCTATGTTTGCACAAAGCTTTTAGCTGGCACAGCTAAAAACAAAAACTTCCTCTGAGGTGTGGGAATAACCACTTGGAAGAAAGAAAAAAAATAATGGAAAGGAGCAGAAAAGCTTTACAAAACCAGAAGAACAGCCTAAGTCATTATTCTTAGTTTTCAAACTCTTTCTTACATTTGTATCACTCTGTGAATGCTATGCCTTCTTTCATGCTGACAGGGTAGTACAGCTCCCTTCCAGCTCAGGTCATCCTCTTTGATCAACTTGCTAATTTTTAAAGCAATAATTTGTTTATTTTTCCTATGTTGCCCCATAGTTTGAGCTCCCAACCATGTGATCCTTCTTCAGAACTATCTTTAAAACTGTCAATAAACTGCCAATAAAAAAAAAAAAATTGCCAACAATTGCACTGCTGACATGGTCAGCCCATTAACTACACTGCTGACTAATGATGAGTCATTGTGATATGTCCTTCCCATCTTTATCTGTCTGTACTTTTATTAAATCTCACATTACTTCAGGCAAACCCAACTTTTGATTCTGCTTCTGTAACTCTGAATATAACGGGATTCCGATCCATGAGCCAGTCTCCTAGATAAACATATAATAATTGTAATTCAAATAAATAGGTGATGTTTATGTGATAATGGTAACAATTATTTGATGAAGAAAACTAACCACTTATTTCTCTAGCTACTAATATTTTCCTTACTCCTACTCTACCCCCTGCACCAGCATGCTGAAAATAGTATAGTAACAATTGTCACAGTGTAATTTCACAGGCACCAAAAATGCAGGAGTAATTACAAAGATTGGCAGGAACAGGAAATAATCTATCGCACAGTTTTCAAATAAATTAGCAAGCAGTTGGTTTTTCAAGAGTGCTAGGTGCTAAATACTTTGAGTATCTTGACACTTTATTTAGGAATCTGATGTGAATGAGATTTTCTAAAAATCTGTCTTATCACCAAAGGCAAAATTTGCCTCCACTGACTGAGTTAGAACTTATTGCAAGGAGGAATTTCAGTTATTTGCATCAATGTGTATACAATTTTGGAAACAACCTTAGAGTAGCTTTTGAGGGACAATTCAGTGTGATCAAGTGATTGCTAATACTTACAATTCCATGCTTCTGCAGCAGGTCAATATCCTGAAAAAAGGATTCCTAAACAAAATAGCAGAAAAAATTTGATGTTGCTTTTCTTGTTATTACATCTATCTCCCTACGTGACTGTTTCAGATTTGTAAACATTTATTGATTTTTCACAAATAATAGATAACTTGATGGACAACTGAAATAAGCAAAGCCAAAGTGAGCCAAAAAGGCCTACATATTTCCTATCATCTTCTCCATAAAGTGTATCTTCAGTGTATCATCTAATCCTCTGCTGTGCTAATAAAAATTGTTATCATCATCATAATCTGCAGTTGTTCTGCCATAATTTCTCATTCTTTTCATGTTGATCATTCTTCAGAAGCAGAAAATTAACTGATAGTCCCCTTGCATTTAATATAGAAGTGTAAAATATGATGAAATAATGATAAACCCATTAAAAAACTGTGCACTTTTGCAAGGTTAATGAAGACTACTTGAAGAGCCAAGCTGTACAGGGATTAGGGGAATGAGATTTTCTTGGTAGTAGACTGGAACAAAATTTTAAATGCATTGAACTCCCTGATGGTTTTTGGGGACCTCCTGTCCCTCCATGGGTTTCTAAACACTACCAAAATACCTTAAAACATTTTCTGCACATAGTTTTCAATCAATCACAAATTTACCTCATCATCCTGGTATCCTGGTTCTTCTTGGACTACTTGATCCTCCATGGCCTTCATCATGAAAGAGCATGCAATAAAGTATTGCTCACTAGTGGGAAATGCAAACAAAGTCATGGGGAGGCAATCAATGAGTAAATGTCTGTAAAATGACTTTTAAGCAGTCCTTGAGCTACAGGAACATGTCAGTATGACATCATTTATAGATTTCAATTTGGATTCTGCTTCCAACTCTTCATTATCTTAGCTACCAGGCCAAAAGGAGAAAATCTATGGCTTTACACTCAGATGAACCAGCTTGGCTAGAAAGGGCTTCACAGGTATTAGGAAAAGAGATCTCATTCCCTTGTGAGAATCTTGGGTCAGAGATGAGTTTTGGAGGTGGGAACATTTAAAATGAATTATCACTAGTGGAATTTATTCTGGTAAGAATGCTAAAGGCAGTCTGTGTTTTTATAACAAAAGTCAGCATAGCTTCAGACAAAATGGGTAATGGAAAGGCAATGCAACAGCTCAGCCTCTCCATCTTTATGTGACAGAAAACCCATCAAACAGTGCTGAGAAGGCTACAGCTCCTTAGTGATGTATCTTGAGAGCAGATTATTAAAGCTGTATTTGTTTTGAAGCTCTTGTTGAGGTTCAAAATGACCAATAAATGCTGAAGACGTGCAGGTAATGGCTGTAAGGAGTATGCTTGCATGGAGAGAACAAAAGAAGGTTAATAAAAATCCGGAACTTTTATTATACAAACCCATATACAGAGAACTAATTTAATGTTTTTTTCATGGTTAATTTGCCATGTCTGTACTCCAGCACAGCTTCGCTGCCCTCTCTATGTGACTTCCTATAAGGAAGGCCTAGAAGTGGAATAGGCACTTAGTGACAGCATGGTTAAATGAGCAAAGTGTGACCTCTTTGAATTTTATGAATGCAAGAATAGTAAATACAAAGTAGTTCCTTAGAAACATGATCTTATAACCAAACTACTCTATCATTTTTGTGGTTTTGTAAATGGGTCAAGTTGCTTCTGTTTAAGTTGTGAGCTTGTATTTGGTGTTCTAGCTCTGACTGATCAAAAGTTTTGTAGACCACCACATCAAAATGTGTGCGTATATACACTTGCACATTTGTTAACAAAATCCACAAACTACAAGATGGGCTATGTCTAACAGAGGTTGGGATAATTTAGGCTAAATATCTGCAAAAGGCCTTTTTTCAGCTTCTAAATGGATACTAATTTGCTTGCAAGAATCTTGTGTATATAGAGGCTGGGAAAGAAAGGAACAGGATACCAGAATTTCAGAATTATCTTTTTCTGTTAGTATTTAATGGAAATATTCTTATAAAATCAGTTGTTTCTGATAGTGTCATATATTTAATTTTTCTTTCAGAACTTTGACAATTATGGAGTGACAAATCACGCCTTCATATAATTACAGCAAAGCATTAATTAAAAAATACTTTGGGAGATTTGAAAAATCCCCTAGCCTCACATACCGAAGGAAGAAAAACAAGTAATGCAAGAGGCATTAAAACTATATTACAATCTCCTCCTTTTCATTAAAAATGTCCTCACAAAATGCACATAATCCTGCACTTGGACCACTGCTGAGCAGATTATGGGATTGTTCTCCTACTCCTCATCCTTAGTCAATTGGCATCTCACAACAGAAAAACGAGGCAGACTCAGACCTGTGCCTTCCTGCAGGCTATAAGGGGAAATGGAGAAATTATACCTCACCCTATCAAATGCTTTAGGTATGAAAAAAATCCTCCTGCTTAGTGGAGCGTTGTCCTGCTGCTGGTGTGTTGGCACACCCGAGGATTCCAGTCAGCACTGCCTGCAGTGAAGCAGATAAAAGGGTGAACGTCTGAGACAGCAGAGCAAATCCATGAAAAACCACCAACAATCTTGTGCCACCTCAAGTACCCAAGGGCAGGCGAGCAAGACCTGTATCCTGAGGTGTCCTTCCAGCCTGCGGGTGTGACAGGGACCCACTCCCTGCAATTCCCCCTGCGCTTGGGCTGGCAGAAAATGGCCGCAGAGCTCGGCTCCCCGCGTCGGGGGCAGGTGGCGGTCCGACCTGCCCCAAGGGGCTCCACGGCGCGGCCTCACGCCTGTTGACTCAGAGGAAAATAACTGATTAATCGTCATCAACACACAGATTTATTCGGCTATTCTTTGCCAGCTGCCTCCTCATGAGATGTACATGTCTGTTCCTAAAGGGCGAGGGACCGCTGAACCTCCCTCCCCCCGCAGGGCACCGTAATTACCCATCAAAATTAGAACAGTAATATAAATCCCCAGCTCATGCCCGGACAGCTCCGGGGGAGAGGGTGACTGCAGTACCCGGGGCGAAGGCTCCGAGCTCGCCACGGCTGCCCGCCTTCCTCCTCCTGAGGGCACGGCCCCGCCGCATTCCCGCCAGCGGCGCAGGGCGGGGCCCTCGGGGGCGCCATGAGGGCGGGCGCGGGCCGGGCGCTGCGCCTTCCCTCAGCGCCTTCCCTCAGCGCCGCCCCGCGCTGGAAGGCGCCTCAGTCACCGTCTTCAATCTCATGGTTTATCAACCACTGTATTCGCCATGTCCCAAGAGTATCGCATTGCCCTTACTCTACAGCTGGAAAAGGCAGCATTAGTTAAAAGCGCGTTGGTTTGGAAGGCATTTAGTTCAAGGCAGCTCTGCCTTTTGTTTTTCCAGGGTGCCGCTCACGCATCTTCCTCAACAAGGCACACACGGCGTTTTTGGATTGGATGGCCAAAACCTGTCAGAGAGCTGGAAGAGAAGTGACTTGCCTGGAGTCACAGGACAAGAAAATGAGGCTGAGTCATACACATGATTTAATCTGCCATTTTAAAAGGATGGAAAAGGTGCTTTTTAGGATACGAACACTTCTACGAGACATCTGCAGTCTTCTTGGAGACAGTATTTGGAAAGCAGTTGCCCATTTTAGCTCGCCTCTGGTAGCACAGTTGGTACGGGACTGCATGTCAAGGAGACATCACATCTCCGAGCAGGAGGAGTTCCTGGCTGTCCTTTGTGTGGGCTTGGAATGGCAGAAGGGATCGGAGCAGCGTCTCAGCCTGTTTCAAGGGGCTTGTGAATACTTCCCCACTCGTGGGAGGTTAAGGGCACCTTTTCCAAGCCATTTCTTAGCCAAGTCTGGAAACCAAGCAACAAAACCCACGGCCCTGTGCCATCATCAGCACACCACAAGAGTGCTCGCAGGGTCCCCATTTGAAACATCAAGCAATTTCTATAAGTACCAAAGTCCAATCCTGGAAGCCCATGGCTTTGTCTATACAGAGGAAGCGTCTGGCACAGCTTTTGAAAACCGCATTATTCTGCAAGAGCTATTCCAGAAAAGCACTTAGGCAAGACAGCCCTTTGAAGGTGAATTCCTTCTCAAAGTATGCTTTTATTCCAGAACAGAATGAAGAGGGTGACCCTTCTGGTGCTGCTGAGCAGCTCTCCAGCAGATAATACCTCATTCTGTAAACAACTCTCCCTTCATTATCCTTTTTGTGTTTAAAATGGTTCTCAGAAAGGTCAATGAATGCACAGAATCTTAAGATCATTTCCCACTCCAAAGAGCTACTTTGGGCAATAAATTACATTCTACAACTTCAAAACCTTGTGTGATCATTAATTGTTCCTTCGGCTACCAGCTGGTGTTGTGCGATAACCCTGCAGAGCCCATCCCTTTAGAGACTGACCAAGAGAGCAGAGGTATCCCTCAGTCTTCTCCTTCCATTTTCCAACAGGTTCTGCTGCTGACCAGTGCGTCTCCATCCCTGAGGGACGTACTGGAATGAGACACACCACTGTGATACACCTTTCCTCTCACTTGAGATCTTGTACTTGTTTGTGGTATGCATTTCCTCTCATTTGAGATCTTGTACCTGTTTGGACAAGAACCAAGTCAAACTATTACCATAAAATATCAAGTATCCAGCTGATTTTTATTTCATCCTCACAAACTTCATCCATGGTTGCAATAGGGAAATCATGAGGGGTTTTGTAGTTGTTGGTGTTTTGTTTTCCGTCTCTGATCAGAGCAAAAGCTCTGTGCGTACAATGGGTCTTAGGGTAGGACTGGCAAAATACCAGATCAGCCAAGCTTTGCAATTCAAACTGAAGTGACAGAAGAGCTCTATTGTTAAAATGGAATCACTGGAAGGAATAGAGGTGGTACTGGGAGACTGAATTATGTCCCCATCACAGTCTTGAGATCCTTAGACTAAGCCTTGACAAAAGTATTCAATACTACAGTATTGGGAGTGATCCTGCATTAAAAAGACATGTCAAAAAGTAGATTTTGCTACCTCTAATTTATTTTGAGTTAATCACTGAGGATATGTTATAGGATTAGAGATCTCCCTTCTGTCTGTCAAGGTGTCCAGACCGTGGTGCAGCATTGCAGCTATGAAGGAAGCGATGAATTAGAGGGCTGTGCCCACTGATATTAAAGAGATGTCAGGTCAAGTCAGGAGCACAACAGATTGTATGTGACCGGAAAAGAAGATAACAGGAATATCAAAACACCAACTAGAGAATTCAGGAATGGGTATTTTTCTAAATGGGAGATAAATAACCTGTATCTGAACAATACAGTAAGTGATAGCAGTCCAAGCCCCACAGGATTCATTATTTTTATAGGTGATTGTGAAATTAGAAATTCTTTATATATATATAGTTAAGAACAACATGATACAATTAAAAAAAAAAAGGCAAACTGGAAAAAACAAGGCCACTTGCAAACTTTGCAAAACCTAAACCAAATTAGAGGATTTATGGAGACACACATCAGTATATCCATGTGATCTATCAAAAAGAAAAAGGAGATAAGAAAAACTGTCCATTTTGAGAATGCACAAGGAATATTTTATTTAAGATGAAAAAACAAACTAATAATAGAGAACAATAGGACTGAAAGAGACATCAAGAGATGATCAATCTCAAAGCAGAGTCAGATGTTCATCTGGCTGGGGAGGCTGTGGATTTTCTTTTATCTTTTGAGAAAGAACTAGACATTTTCAGTGCTTGCCTATCCTTGCTGTTACCCTTGTTGTCTACCCTTCACTATGCCATGCAATTTTATCTGTAAAAAATATGCAATATTTGAGCTAACTTCTACTTTTAAAAGTTCAGGTAACTGAGACTCTAATTCTTGCATGCTTTTCTCCACCCCAAAAGAGAAAAAAATGCCAGCATAAGCAGTTCTAAAAAAATACCCAAACATGATGGATTACGTTGTGCAGCTTGCTCTTACCTGCTGATAACCTTTGGGGCCGAAACACGCAGCCCTGGAATATGGTATTGCCACTCTCAATAATTTGCCATAAGTTTTGTACTGAATGTGCAAGGCCTCAGGACTGAGACTTGTCAGGTTTGCTTTGTTTGAACTTTTCTCAACCCTTCTGTATCTTTTCCTTGGTTAGCTGTGACAACAGTTTCTATAATTAACCAGGTCTATGGCTAATTTGTTTTACTTCTGTTTATCTGTGTGTGTTACAACCATCATTTAATATAAATAAAAGTAACAAACAGTTATTTTTTGTAGAAAAAGAGACTTATGACTAGCACAGCAATGCAGCGCAGAGAAATGCAGGCATGGAGCAATAGCAGAAGCCTCGAAAAGAGGGGGCACGAGATTTGCTGAGGAGTACAGGGATGTAAAGGCACCAGGCAAGGCACAGGCTTTGGCATGGCAGGCCTGATGGCTGTGAACAGCTCAACAATGATCAGTCAAAGAAAATCTGACCTGGAGCAGGATTTAGGGGCAAAAAAGAGAAAAAAAAAAAAAAAAGAAGAAAAAGTAACGTTCATAATAGGCACTACATACCATAAAATCAGATGCAGTGTGGTACTGCTGGGTGTAGGTGCAGCAAAGCTGGGGCCTTGCCAGGATGACCTTGCCATGCCTTTTCTAGCACCAGTGTTCCTGGAGCTGTAGGCTCTTTGACTCTCTCAACCCTAAACCTAGCCCTAACCACTGCCCTAACCCTTTGAGCACATTTCTAATCTATGCTAATAGATATTTTTAAAAGTATATCTTTTTAAAGCATCTTTTTCATTTTTAACACTTCTTTCTGCTTGAGCAACTGATGCTGCAACCTTTTACAGTTTATCCATCTCTACACAAAAAAAAAAAAAAGAATCTCTATTTTAATCACTATTGAAAAAAATGAAATGCAGTTGGTAAAATATATTACTCTGAATCATGAAATGTACACTTTGGGAAGTGCAGGTCTTTTTTTAAACTGTGAGAGCTTTCTAAACAGCTGTTGCAAATTCCAAAATAACTGCTCTTTACTAACTCCACATACATAGATTTTTGTTCTGGAATAAGTGCACCTTGTTCTACTTCAGCTTAATATTAACTTTATGATAAACAGAAGTAACAGACTAATTATGAAATAAGACTGCCCACATATGTAGCTAAGTGGGAGTAGTAATTGCAATTGCATATATCTTTGTTCATTTGAATTACCTCCAAGATCAGATAAAAGTAGGATGAAGAAAGCAATAATAAAATTTATTTGATATTGAACTGTTATCAGTGTTCAGATTTGGTGACAATGCCTCTGACAAAATTTCATTTGAATCAAAGCTCAGTCATAGCCCTGTTTAAAGTCCATGGGTGAATATCTTCATTTCACTAAGTAAACCAGAAGAATTGATTGAACAATCCTCTGCTCACAGATTAAATGGGAAGCCATTCCCCAAGGGAATGAAGTACATCACGTGGCCAGCCCCTGCCACCGGGGGCCTGATCAGAGTACAGAGCATGGCCAGGCTCCTGCACTGCCCTAACTAATGCCCCATGTTCCAGCCTTCAGAGCGAGCCTGAGCTTAGCTTTAACCCAGCAAGGCATTATGCTTTGCTTTTCTCCTATTTGTATTCCCTCTAGTGCTTATGTGAGCAGTAAAAAAGGAGAGATGGAATCAGACAGCTGGGAGATGAGGGAGAGAGGCAGGGAAAGACTGCCTCGGCATGGTGTTGGATCAGTTCTGCCATTTGTCACCATTCCTGTAGACAGAGGGACTTCTCTGGGACTGAATGCAAATACAGGGGGTAGAATTTGTCTGGCAGCAGCTGAACACATTGGTGCATAATAAAAAATAAGAGAGAAGCAAAAAGGATTTGTTGCAGGAAGCCGAGTAAGAAAACTTGGTTTAACTGCAATAACTCATGAGAAAGGGAGTTAAAACAAGAAAATGTTTCAATGCTGCAGAACACAGGCCTCTGTGTGTGTATTCTTCACAAAGAGATTCTGACTCCTAATGCAAACACAGTTGGAAGTACTGCAAATACTGTCTTAACTCTTATGGCCAAAAGAGTCAATGCTTCTTTAGCTTATTCACACACTAGCCCTGAAAATTAGTCTGAAAAAGGCATGAAGCAAAGCAGCTTTATGCACCAAACATAGGACTGCAGAGTTTTCAGTGTTACAGCTGAAAAAAGCATAATTCATGGAATGTCTTTTTCTCCTCTTTAATGCATTCCAGCTCAAAGAAGCTGAGTGCTTCTGTTGTCAAGTAGGGTGAATAATGACTTTGAGTACACTGCTCTGTTTTGTACTCAGGACAACATTCTCATTAGCATGATTCAGAAAGAAGAATGTATTTAAAGTGCAGCTGATAGAAAATTTTAAATTTCTAGGTCATGGCACATTTCACTGGTCACAAAAGAAAATTATTTATTACAGGCGAAACATTTTTAAATTCACATTTGGAAGAAATTCAGCACTGGTATTTGAGACATTTCTTCATTTTAAAAAAGCCACCAAATTTTGAAGAGCCTCTGCTTGAAAAGCTAATAAATTTAACAGTCTTTCTACATTCCTTATCAGTTTGGAAAAGCTCAGGTTTTCTAGCTTAGCCTCTCAGTTGGTATCAGCTTTCCTTTTAAATCAACCATGCTGCAGAACTGAACATGCTCCTCCTTTGGCCAGTTTTCTACTCTTGGCTTTGCCTGCTGCTTCAAAATGAGTTTTTATCTGTGTTTGTAAAGCACAGATAAAAACCCCAATCTTGCTCCATATGTATTCCATATGTTTGCCAGGCTACTGGCCACGAGAGACCATAAGCAGTTTGTTTTTCAAACCTCAAAACTTGGATAGGCATTGAGTGCATCATCATGCAGTTATTTTTACATTAGAATAATATTTAAAGGTCTTAGGAATTGTAGTTGGCTTTTAAATACTGCTCCCTTGATTTTGCTACAAGAGAGCCTTAATTTTCAGTAATGGTCTGGCTAATAATTTTCTTCAATCTCAAACTTTTAAACTTCAGAGATTCATTAGCCTGATTATTCTTTTTTAATCCATTGTTCTCCTTTCCTTGGATTACCATTGTTTCTTTACCAGCCTTACTGGAAGTGAGTTTTTTTTATTAAACACTTCTCTGCCCATATCTGAAAAAAAAGCTGTTAATCTCTCCTTCTCATGCTTTTGTTGAATTGGTGATTATAAATGACATATCTGTGTTTATGAAACTGTGCAGGTGCACAACTACTCAATAACAACTCCCTCTGGGGTTCAACATACCCCAGTACTTTCTACTGCAGTCTTTCTTCCTATTTTGTCTGTCCTTCACTGTTGTTCTTCCAGGGGATTATTAAGACAGCACTTCCTGTTTTGACAGTCAGGCAATCCAAGACAGAGGAATAGGTCAGAGTTTCTGAGACCAGAGTTCACACATGACCTCTGTCCTTTGGGCAATGAGCATCAAACAAGAAGGAAGTCATAAGACACTCAAATATTAGATTTCAAAATTGTATTCAGTATTGAACTGCAGCCATGAGATGTTCCTAACTGACCAGCTGCAGTTCCCCAGCCTCAGCTATCACATGCTGCTGATGCAGCAAAAGCAGACTGGAGATAAGAAGCTGAAGAGAACAACAACCATCTTTCATCCTGGGCATTTGTTAGAAATGACTGAGTGGTCTTGAAGAACATTTTCTAAAGTAAAATCATCTGCAGATCAGCTCAGGGTTCTGAATTTTCTGGGTGAAGGACATTCCTGGGTATCGCTTCAGGAGAAATTCAAGTATATTTGAAAGGATAGAGGACCTACTTCCTAAGAAAGGAGTAATGTCCTCTCACCCATTCTTCTCAGGAAGACAAAAGGGTTTAAGTGATGATGGGTAGGGACCTAACTGGCTTAGGG
Source organism: Irena cyanogastra (assembly GCA_013397155.1). Taxonomy (NCBI): domain Eukaryota; kingdom Metazoa; phylum Chordata; class Aves; order Passeriformes; family Irenidae; genus Irena; species Irena cyanogastra. Next base: position 1,086,886 of record VWZV01013513.1, on the reverse strand, counting down.
GCAGAATCTGTGAGAAAAACTGACAAAAAAGCAACACCAAAGTGTGCAAAGCAATCTCACTTCCACACAGCCTTTGCATGAGCAACTGCCCTTAAGATTTTTTTTTTTTTCATATTACAGGGTGTATATGGGTGCCAACAAATCAGCTATGTCATCAGGAGAGAGAAAAATTAACTCAATCTATGACATCATGTCCTATCCTTCTCCAAACACTGCATCACCTCTCTAGGATAAGGTGCTGTTTTTAGTCCTCTAGTTTCAAACATATGTTGAGACTGCTTCCAAATGCTTTCCTTCTTATCCTTTTCAAGCTTTGCATCTTGGGTGTGGGGGTCTGAAATACTAAATATTAGCAGTCCAGATTCTCTGCGCTTAGCACATGTCAGTGAATCCAAAACCTAAGGAAGGTATTTGCACTACTTAGGCACACAAAGGAACACACAGACACACACACAGACACACACACAGACACACACACAGACACACGCACTCACACAAGCAGCTTTGATGAGTTCTGGCTGTCTGGGATTGACAAACCCATACACATCTGTGTATACACAATCTCCTGATGCACATATAGGGAGCATGTATTATAGCATAGTAAAGGCCCTCACAACAATAAGCCCAAAAATTCTTAGTAAAACAAATAGTGTTTAACCTTTTCTTCCCCATTATATACCTGGAAGAGTCACTGGTTTATATTTTACTTATTTGGACTTAGAAGATTTGCTTGTTTGATGAGGATGGTACTTGCTAGAAGCTTGTCCATGTCTCAGTTCCTTCAAGACAAATGAAGGGCAGAGAAAATTTCCATAATTTACCATATTGTTAGGATTAATGGCTTAATTCTCATGCATTCCCTTTAAAAAGTCTGGCCCATCCCCAAGTGAAACATAGCTATCTCTAGAGCAAAATACAGCAGCACTAGAGCTAGCAGCACCACGCTGCAGTCATGGGAAAAGGAATAAAAGCATCCTCTCCCGTTGAAATGGCAGGAGAAATTTCAGAGTCATAGAAGGCAATTGTAGTCTTGCAAGGGAATGTCCTTATCTAGTAAAAAGCAACTGATGGAATTATTTGATAAAGCTCACAGCCAAGTCAGCTGTCTCCAACAGAAAAGAGTTTGGAATGTTTCTTCCTTCAAGATTTATTGACTCCATAAACTGCTTTCACAAAATTAACAAATCACAACACACTTGTGTGTTTCAGTCTGCCAGCCTGGATAGAAAATGACACTAGCATCACATGGTTACTGTATTTTTCTAAGAGAGTTTTATAAGCAAATTAATTTTGCCCAAATTCCACTCCCTGCACAATTCATTAGTGAATATGTTTCCCCCTTGCCACTCCACGCTGACAAAGCAGCACCAGTTAAAGGGCTTTTTCTGACATGCTGTAATGGCAATGCCCTGCCTGTGGCAGGAGGAATGTGGCTGGCAGCATGGCAGTATCCCTGGGATGATACTTCAACATAAGCTAAGACAGGGATTCTAAAAAGTAAAAAGTGACCTGGATTCTGTCAGCATTGCTCTAACAGTGACTATTAAAAGAAAAAGATAAACCAAACTCAATTCAGCTTGGTCAAGAGAAGCCAAAGATTTTGCTTCCACTTGTTGACAGACGTGGCAGCACAAACTTTCATTACAAAAATATGTAGAAATCAGCAAGTTGAAAGCTGAGTCAATTGTGTGTTATGCTGAGAGAATTCATTGGCAGCATGAGTAAATAGAAAAGAAAATGTTTATTGTACCCAATTTCAGATTTTAAGGAGAATAGCTTGCTCTCCTGCCAGCTTGTTTTCAAGGACTCTGGATTTTAACAAAGCAGACAGGCTTGTGACTGATCAGCTATTCCTTCTCACCCCACCTCTCCCTGCTTCAATGTACAATATAGGAAAATTCACAAAGTGTGTAACAATATAGGCATTGTTCTTAACCTCAATTTAAGAGCAATATAATTTAATTTAGTTCCAAAGCATTTGTAGTGAAATAAATGTTTGACTTTATGAACACCAGCTTTGAATATCCTCACAGGCTTCTGTGTCCAGTTCAGTGTCCCCAGCCTGTGACTGAAGGCAGCCTGTGTGTATTTACCACTACCATTCCTTCTACTGTTCATACTTTCTTCCATGCTGCTTTGCTCAAATATCCTTCCTTTGCTTTTTTTCCTTCTCCCTTACTCTTTGCTCCCTGTGCTTAGAGCTTTTCCTGTTTTTGTGTGACAAATAAACATTTTTCCTGTTTTTCCTAAAACACTAACAAAAAACATGTCCAAAATTCCCATGATTTTCTGTTAGACATTTCAAAGTAATTTGCTATTCTCTACCCAGCTACAGTGGTCATGCTGTTGCATTATACTCCATCATCCACTTTACTCAGGTCTCAAGATATCAAACCAGGAATTAAATCAGGGTCTCATAATTAAGCAGTAAAATTTTAGTGGTGGGCACCTGCAGTTCCCATTGACTGCAAAATAAATGCTTATTATGGAGCATTTTGGAAAGTGTCACTGCTTACCTAGGTGACTAAATATCAGATTAAGACATTTGTTTTGGATACTGCAATCCCCATTTTTTACTGGCAGATTATCCTTTTCTGCAGCCCACTGCACACTGGCTCACCTGTTCCAATTTCAATTACAAGCTTTCCTGTGTTCTACGCCAGGCTTGACATCCTGACATGATCCGTGGCAACAAGTTATCACTACCAGTTGTTTAATCTTGGAACTGAAGTAGCACACTACTTCAACTGTAAATGAATGAATGAATTGTGAGAACAGCCTGTCTGCTGACCCATGAAAACAATTTCCCTTTCTTTCAGAGTGACAAGATTTAAATCTTCAGAGACTCAGATTTCCATTTGCTTTTATTTCAAAAATGAATCAAATTACACAGATGTGTGAGCTGGGAACCAGTTTCTAAATATGACATGCCTTCCCTCCCATTAAAAAGATGAGATTGTTTACAGTATTTAAGCATTTGGTGCGTAAATCAATGTTAAGGATAATTTTACTTGTACCACATTCTTCCCTTACTTCTTTTCTAAAAGAAATGTCTGCTGTATCTTGGATCTTGGCTAGTGAGTACAATATAGGCAGTGAGTGTTGCCTGGAGAATGATGACCTGCAATAAATAAGAATCCCTGAACAGCAGAGGAAGTGCAAAAGCTGCTTGTGGGCATGTGTTTGAAATTAGGGTGATAGAACATCTGCTGAGAACTTCAAGAAAGTCTTTCTGAATGGTTACAGAACAACTCCTGTTTCATGTCATCTGACAAATTGATTAAAAAAAAAAAAAAACAAAAACCCAAAAATCCAACAAACCCAAACTGACAACCTTTTCAGTTATAGTAACAAGATGACGAGTGTTGAGGAACACATTCAGTGCCGGTAGCTCGGTGTGCAGCTGCAGTGTGAGCCGCAGGTTGGGCTCTGGGTGGTGAGAGAGGGCAGGAACTGGCACTGACCCTTGGCAGAACAGAGGGCACAGGACCTGTGGCACAGCCAGGTGACCAGACACTGAGACACAGCAGGAGCCGAGGACTCAGCTGGAACAGCCAGGACTTTATCACAGACAGATCGAGAGGGTAAAATACCCAGGGCTTTCTTTGGGGTCCCTTCTTGGAGGCACCCAGGAAAGGTGCTATTTTTTGAGCTGCTATTTTTTTGCTGTACCTTGGTTTTAAATTATTTTAAGGATCCAGATGTCTGAGACTCTGCTAAGAGAAATCCCAGCTCGAGCCAGTAAGGAAACCTGGTCTGACTGTGGGAGTGTGGGGGGTGTAGGGAGTCAAGCAAGGCACCTGCTGGGTCACTGGAGCTGCCTGCTGAGAAAGGGCTTCAGTCCCAGGGTGACTGACAGAGTGGCTTCTGGATGGTCAGACAAGGACGGTTTCCTTAAGAGCAATGAATACTTCTAATGAGAGCTTGAGCTTCTGTGACACATCCACTTGCTGGCCACACATATTTGTGAATATATTTTTATCCTGCATTCCTACCAGTCTTACCAGTCTTCTCTGAACTACTTGTCATCTTGAAGGAATCTGGGGAAGGAAGGCAGAATGAAAAACACAGTTCCTAAGTTTAGAATCCAAGACTTTGTTTGTGTTTTATTTTCAGTTTCAGAGAGATATCACCCTCCATTATGGCTCATTTTGCTTGGGCAAATGCAATTTAATGCAAACTCAAAATTTATACTTTCAGGTTTTGCTTTCCCTTGTGAACCAAAGAGCTTTAGTGCTGCTGAACACACTTGACACTATGCAGCTACTTGTATGACAGTTGTTGACCTACCAAGATCACCTTCTGCCTGGTCCTAATATGTCTCATGTTTGCATCCCTTGCTACCCCAGGGAACAACACAGAACGAGAAACCAAAACCAACCAGATCTCTTATTTATTACTGTAAATACCACTGTACCTGTCTTTCACAGGTCTCTTAGGAATGGGTTCTAAATTGGCATCCTGGAGTAGTGAAGACCATTGGTGAGCTGTCATCTGCATTCCTCAAAAGCCTGAAAAGCAACCTCATCTGCATATGAGCTGGCAGCAGATACCCAAAAGGACTTTCTGGGCCACAGTCCATTGTCATGTTGTTGCAGACTGCACATCATCTAAAGACTATGTTACTTCTGATTTTTGCATTTGATAAGAGGCCGTCCACAGGCATACCTTCTTAACACAAAGAATTAGTGTAGAGTAAGACCTATAGATCAAGACATCCTGGGGGGAAGAAAGACCACCCAGGTTGGATACAGAATTCTTATTTTGATCATCAGGGTCTAGAGAGAATGCTTACCTCAGTGTTCTTATGCATCTGTCTTTGGTGACAGCAGTTTGTTCATCTTGAACTTTTCTGGTTCCAACTGGGAATAGTCCCAGTTAGTGCAGCTTCTTGGAGAGGATAGTGTGTCTTAGTGAAGGTATAGAAGGAATGGTGAAAGAACATGGAAGAGGAAAGAATACTTATCACTTCTTTCCCAGTGCTATACACACTGAGCTTCACAGAATCTCATGATGCAGTTCATGATACACAAGTGTGCTTGTTTGTACAGGCAAAGCACAGCTGATGCTCTTCCAAGGCCTGAGATGAAATCACCTTGGCAGGGAATTTGTAATCCAGGCCCTGTTTGCTCTCCCTTATAAACAACACAGCAGCTCAGTCCAAAGGCCACACATCTTGTCTCCAGTAGCTGCCAGTGGTGAGGGGTTACAACAGCACCAAACACCAAGCCATACAGATGCTTGAGACCCTTTCCCTGGTATTCTGTTTTCCTGAATCTGCTTGTCAGGAACGTACAGACTGGAGACTTAAATTTCATCATTTCCTGGAAAGGACATCTTCAGTGAGCCATGGAAACAGATAACTGTGAAAGTAAGAGACAAGGAAAAGAATGAAATAACAGATGTGGAAGCAAGCAAAGAGTAGCCAGGTAATAGGAACAGAGTGAAATAAAGCTTAACACAAGCTTTCACTGCTATGTGGGCTGCACATGCTCTCTGAACCTTTGGTCTCCCAGTCACCAAGGACAACCTCGTGGCAAACTCTGTCAGGAAGCAATGGATTCTCTCCAGAGCATGTCAGTGGCTCAAGTGCCTGTGTATTTTTGTAAACTCTTTCAAATGAACAGTGTGGCCAAAAAGGTGAGCAATGATTGGGAAACCTTCTGAGAGGCCTGGGAACTTTGCATATTTCATGCATGGCTTCATTTACACTTTTTCTGTTTCTTAGAGCAGAGGATAATGTTTTCCATGTTAGTACATATTAGAGAGGCCAAAGTACACAAATGTAAACATGTTGTATGTATGTGTGAATTCAGGGACGGAGGGCAGGAACTGAGTTTAAAAGACAAGGGGTAACTCAGTTTGCAACTGAGGGTAACTTACAATTGCAGGAGCTGCATTTCCTGACAGGAGCAAAACTGTTCTCACCTATCATCCATTCTGAAATTGCATGGCAAAGCTGTGTCTTGGACTCATCAGTACTGAACCATGACTGTGGGAAACAAGCACAGAAGCAGATATACAAGGCTTGACTCAGCAGTGAAGAGAAAAATAAATAGGGTTTAAGGAAAAAATAATGACAACTCTACATACTTCTTAGTCAAGAGATCATGTACGCAGTGTTCTTTTGAATAACAAAGTCTACATTTCAGCCAAGGTAATTACTGCAGCTTTGAAAAGCCAGTAGGGAAGAAGTACGTGATTTGGTAAAAAAATAAGGACAAAAACATTTCTCCTTCCTCCTTTCTTTAAAGGCTTGGTTAGCAAAAAAGAACAATCAGAAAGAGTATTAGTGCAGATATTTAGAACTTTTAGGACACTAGAAAAGTCAGCTGTGAAAAGTGAAAGAGAATTAAGAACCTGTGAATGAGTAAGTAACTAAAAGGGAGAAGGCAAAGTAGGTGAAGGCATATTTTTTGGGTGATAGAGGGCACACATGAGGGATGAAAAATATAATTTGTGCTTTACTGCATTTCATTATTGTTTTAGGTTACTAAGATCCATCCAAAAGACAGAGGCATGAACTTTCCTGGCTATCACTCGGCTCTTCAATGAAGGGTACCACCTGTGACAGACACTCCAATATCTCCAAAAGTCATGGCATCCGTCACAGCTGGATATAAGAATACTTGAAATAATTAATTAATAGATACTTGCACAGTGCTCTGAAAATCTCGATTTATAGGATAAGCTTTAATTTCAGATTACTTTTGTGCGGATGGGTTTCTCCACTTCTCTTCACCCTGCTTGTGTTTTCTTTGCCTAGCTATAAGCACTGGAATGAGGGCCTCCTGGTGGTGGAATCCGTGACAACCAAGCGGGAGGAAAGCACATTTCTTGACAAAGCAGTGAAACGGCTGTTCTTTTATCTCTTGAGCTAGCTATAATGAAATAAAGAAACAGAGAGAGAAAAAGAAGTGTCGGCTTTGTCAACAAAATATTGGTGAGGTATTTAATATCTAGAATTCTAAAAGAAGGGATATCTTTAGCTGCACAGCATTGAGGCAACAAGAATTACCCCACTGCTGAAAAATTTAACTGGGCATGGAATTAATTTCAATACACCAAAAAACTTTTAGCTTACAGGTTTTAAACTCAGTCTCATTTAGTCTACCAGGTGTTACTGATAGGTAAGGCTTTATAAAGCTTTAGCTATCCGTAACAACCAGGCAATGTAGCAACTTTCAATACAATAACTAAAATAAATACTCTCTTTGATGTCAGAATAAGCCTAGAGTAAGTCTACTGAATTCACCAGTCAGTGGAGTTTCCCTGTAATTATTGATATAACAGAGAACAATAATAATCCCGCAGCATATATGAAAAAAAGCAAGAGAAACACTATGGAGTTAAAAGCAGCTCTGAGAACATCTAAGCTATAGATTCTCTATCACTTTTGAGCCAAAAAAACTGAAGAAGATGCTCCAAATTAGGCTACCAAGAACAGCTTGGGTCTGTTCCAAAATTTCCACACTGCCATGTGCTACAGCCCTCTCTTCATCCTGTCAATCTCTCAGCCTTCCACCAGTGTTCTCAAAGATGTCCTCCTGGGAACTTCGGCAGCTTCCTTCCACAGTAACTGTAACATACAGGTTCTTCACCATTTAATGGGCCTTTGCAGTTCCTAAGTGATCTCTGTAGTTGTGGTCCTGGGAGAAAGAGTGTGTGCTAGGTGTTTTTTTCCCCCACAGAGAGACAGGAACAGAAGGATGCACACTACTACACCATAATGCTCTTAACATAGCTGAAAATCATATGTCAAACTATATATAAATATATATGTGTGTGTATTTGCAATATACTGAGAGACAATGCTAGAAACAGCAACAGTCAGTTCTTGTCTTGGTATCTACCTGATGTAGGTGGAGAAACAATGATGAAAAGCTGCTGCCAAAATACCCTGGGAGGTTGGTGCAGTGAGGAAATTCCATAGCATTTTTCAAGGAAATGGAGTCTGGCGAGAAATGAAATTTTGTCAAACCATGCAGAAGCAGAAAGATTCCTGAAGCAAATCACAGCAGAAATCAAGACACTGAAGCTCCTTCTCTTAGTCTCCAGGGGAAGCTTTCTGAACTCTTGTTGACAAGCCCTGCCAGTTATGAGACCATCCACACAGGTATTATTCACCGTGAGCACTGCAACTAGGCACAGAAGGAAGCATTCACATCACATGCCAAGGCAGTGGGGATGGGCTGCCTGGCTTTTTCCAAGTCTCTGCTCCACAGAAAGAGGCAGTAAGAGAATCACTCTGAGACCCCAGATGCATGAGATGGTTTATTTTTACAATAATTACAGTGTATTTCTACAATACTCATCCTGCTCAGCGCAAGGAGAACTCAAGCAACAACTGTGCTGAAACATACAGGTTTCTTCTAGGAAGGGGAACATTACTGAAAAAAACACCCCAACCAAACTGGGCTCAGTCCTTCACTGTCCTGTATGGTCTTTGGCTCTCATAAGCACCCAGGTGAGCTGCCTTTATTTTCTCATTTCAAAGTTGTAATTCTACATGCTCTCAGCTTTTCTTCCAAAGTTCTTGCCCTCATTTATCTGGGCCTTCCTTTCATCTTCCTTACCTAATACATGCACACACATATAGGTATTAAATGGTGATAAAAGCCACAACTACTTCACAAAGACCTTGCTCTGAACAGCAAGTTTTTACTCTTTTAAGGATGTTGACTTCCTCCCCACACCTCATTATAATCACTTCTCTTATTGCAAAAATCACTGCTTTCCAGTGCACAGACTCTGGTATACTGGGTCAGAAAGCAACTGTTTTTATAGCACGTGTCCTGAAAGAACCAGATACTGGTTAGTTGGACTACCACAGTAAGCACAGCAGCACCAGAGATTTTTCTTGTCTCAAGTAACCGGGTTTAACTGTGCTAGTTTTCCAGTTCTCATTCCACGTGAGCAATTTTCTGGTTCACTTAAGGCAGAGTGCCAATTAAGCACTCTGGGAATGAATGTCTGTTAGATAATTTTTTTTTTCCCAGGACTACTAATACATGTACAAACCAAATCAAAATGTTTGTGATTCTCTTCTTTTCTCCTCCTTTTATCTGCCTGCCCTCTGCTTTTTTTTTTTTTCCCCTTTGTCTTTATTGTTCCATTTTAACTAAAGTCAGCATCTTAGTATCTCATTAATCCAAAATTTTTCAGGAAAGCCCCAGGAAGTCCCCAACATAAGCTTTTTTAACAATTGGACACAATGAAGCAAGTAACTTCAGATTGCTATTCTAACATATTGGAGAATTATTTTATAGTTTAGGAGTGGCATTTTGCCTCTGTAACATAAAAAGTGCTGGTGATGTGTGTTACATACCCATGCCATTCATTCAAAATATCCAAACCAACTGCCACTGCCACCTCCCATGGAATACAAGCCAGCAAGTAACACAAGGAATCTAAATTTATTCCATCATGTGCTGAAAAGGAGGACTTTGCAATGTGCACAGGAAATCAGGATGCTGGGACTGCTTCAAAGAAAGGCTTGTGAGGAGCTGCTTCTATGGAGTCACCGTCCCTGGAGGTGTTTGAGAAAAGACAGGACATGGCACTTACTGTCATGGTCACGTTCACATGGTGGTGTTCGGTCAAAGACAGGCCTTGATGACCTCAGAGATCTTTTACAACATAACTGATTCTGTGATTCTGTACGAATATTCTCTCTCGAGCTCCTCACCCACCATCCCCTGAACCCGCGCAGTCCAGGACGCCAGATCTCCTCCACTTCTTCTCCAACGTTCCCAAGCAAGGAAGGGTTCTCTGCCTAATGGCGTTTAGTTATTTATCTGAAAAAAGAAGCTAACAATCCCCACCAAAAACATGTTTAACAACTCTTCCAGGCGATTCGAGCATTTCAGGGAAGGTATTAAGGAAAGCGCGGTCAGCATGGCACTAGTTTGACGCAACCCCTGGGCAGAGCCCGACCCCCAGGCCCGCTGCCCGGCACTCCGCCCTCGTCTACCTCCACCACGGGAGGCGGAGCGGAGCCGCGGATCCCATCGCCACGGCAACGCGGCGGCCGCAAACCGCTCCCGGGACACGCGGCGGATCCCACCGGCGGCGGACACGAGCGCCGGGAGCGGGCGCGGCCCGACGGAGAGGTGCGGCCCCCCGGAATTAAGGCGAAGCTCGATGGAACAGCCCGGCCCAACCGCCCCCGCACCGCGGGGCTGACCCTACCACTGCGGCGCGGGGGGGATGGGGGCTGGGGGGCATTCTTCATCGGCTCCGCTCTTGCCGAGCCCGCTGCTGTCGCCAGTGAGATGCCGGGAGGGAAAAGAGAACAAAGGAGCATCGCGGTGGTGGCCCGTGCGGAGAATAGCGCCCCGCGGGGCTCCCCTTCCAGCTCCTCGGCGCGCCCGTAGGGTGGTACGGCCCACGCCCCCCCCGAGGTGCCGGGACGCGCGGCGCTGGAGGT
>VWZV01013513.1:1060087-1076270 GCA_013397155.1 Irena cyanogastra | reverse complement strand
CCCCCCCCAGCCAAATCGCTGTCTTGGCCTGAGAGCTGGAGGACTCTGCCCGGGGAGAACCTTGTCACATCACTGCTCTTCTTGGCCCACAGACTCACACCCGTTGTGTCTCTCCTGCTCCTTCAGGAGCCCGCCATAGGCCTGGCTTAGCCAGCAGCGTGTGATGCCTCTCTTTGGGAACTCCTTCAGCCCGAAGAAGACCCCCCCCAGGAAATGGGCCTCACTGTCCAACCTGCACCTGGTGAGTCCCAGCACCTGCGGTTTGCTGTGGGAGCGCTGCCTTGGTGGCAGGGGTGGGTGGCTCCTGCTGGGAGTGCCATAATCCTTACAAGAGCTCCCAGCTGCTTCTGGGGCAGGAAAAAGTTTTTCACTCAGAGGGTGATTGGGCTCTGGAACAGACTTCCAAGGGCAATGGTCACAGCACCAAGTTCAGGAAGTGTTTGAACAATACTCTCAGGCACATGGTGCAGCTCTTGGGGATGGTTCTGTGCAGGGCCAGGAGCTGGACTCAATGATCCTTGTGGGTGCTTTCCAACTCAGTATATTCTATTATTCCAACTGTGCTGCTTTCTTCCTGCAGTGCAGCACCAATCCTGATCACTGTGACTGTACATGAAGCTAGAAATGGAATAGCTCAGGGAAGAATCATCATCACCCCACCTGCAGTCCAGAACTGTGTCACTGAAAACTTCTCACCAGTGGTCTCCAAGTGCAGGGAGATGAGTGTGTAGGTGGGAGAAAGTGCAGGGATGGCAGTGAGAGGAGCCAGTCCTCTACTGCAGCAGTACATGACCAAAGATTCCAGGCTCCAGGGCCGTTTGGACCAGTGTTGTCCACTGGAATGCCAGTCACTAAGAAATGGGAGAGCAGGGGTGGCTGTGGACTTCTGTGACACTCTGAGTGTGATCTTCTCCCTGCAGCTGGATAGATCCACCCGTGAGGTTGAGCTGGGCCTGGAATATGGCATGCCCACCATGAACCTTGCTGGCCAGAGCCTGAAGTTTGAAAATGGTCACTGGGTCTCAGGTAGAGTACAGCTCAGCTTGCTCCAGTGTGAAGTAGCCATGGTTGGCTGACAATCTGTATTTTGACCCCCTTCTTTCCTCCAAGAATCAGGAGGCTTCCTGGGGGATCGCAGGGAGCTGCAGCGCTTGCGCAAACGAAACCAGCAGCTAGAGGAAGAAAACAACCTCCTTCGGCTGAAAGTGGACATTCTGCTGGACATGGTGAGCCTTTGCCCAACTCCTGACTGCCCATAGCAGTGGGCATGCCCGAGCAAAGGGTGCTGGGTCCCCTGAAGAAGGCTGCTCTCACTGCACCCCACTTTCTGCTTTACCCTGTCGTGCAACGCAGGTGTCATGGCAAAGTGACTGTGGGAGTAAAGCCTGATTCCCTCTGTGAAAAGAGGGGAAGGTTGCCCCCACATCAGAGCTTGTTGTGAACACTGTGACTGAGGAGAGAGAAGCCCCTGCAAGTGCCGTGTCTCCTGTTTCCCTTTCTGCACAGAATATAGCATTTTTCTTGCCACTCTGTCCTCTGCCCTAACTATGAAACTGAGTTGCAGATACTGTTTCTGGTCATAGAAGATTAAAGCTTCCATCTGCTGTCATGAGGGGTGAGACATCTATCCTGTGTGTAAAACTGTGGATGAAAGAATTTCCAGTAAATAAACCAAAATTCAACCTTACCCAGAGATCACAGCTTTCATGCTTAAAATCTGGAGAGACATTCAGTGAAATAGAACACACATCTATTCTCAGTTAATAAGTGATTTAGCCTTTTTGTCACTCTAAACAAATATATTTTTTTCTTACTCTTCACGTGTTTTAAAACTGGAAAATGGCTTTTGTGGCTGGAACACTTAGCAGAAGCACTAGCTGCTCTCCAGGTTTTCCAGGCGATTTCAGTGAAACGTGACATGGTAGCTTCCCCCTTGCTCAACAGGAACAAATTCCCTCCCGCAGGGCCTCGCTTGTGGCTGTAAATCTCAGTTGTGCTGTGAAGTTGGAAAAGCCTCACGGGCTTTTAACTCCCTCCTGTTGTCGTTTGCTGTGCGTTGCAGCTCTCTGAGACCACTGCCGAGTCCCACCTCATGGAGAAGGAGCTGGAGGAGCTGAAGCAGCACAGCCGGAAGAAGAAGTGAACAAGAGATGGCCAGGCTGGTTCTGGGCCTTGGCCCACAGGATGCTGGGGCTGGCTTGGGCCTCCCAGCCATGTTGGTACTGTGTGGAGGTACTTTGTTTCACGGGACACCAGTGCTGAGGTGCCTCCAGCGTTGTGTGGTGCCTTGTGTGGTGCCGTGGGTACTGCTAATGGCTAGTTTGTCACCACAGCACTGTTTATTAACACGATTTTCCTCAGAGCACTTTACCTTGCTACATCTCCTCACCGCAGCCCAGCATAGGTACCCTTTTCTCTAAGGCAGCCGCACAACCGGCGGTGGAGAAGATCCGTCTCCATGAGGGCTCCTCCTCGCCGCCTCTGCGAAGCGGGGAGACCTCTGCCCGCTCCCCCTGGGGAGCCCGCGGGTGCTTGTACAAGCCTCACCGTCTGCCTTGGGCGAGCAGGATGCTGGAGTTGCTCGTTCTCGAGAGTTTTTAATATTTTACATAAAACCTTGCAATTAAAACCCGGTTCTGAGGGTGTTTGTAACGCGCCGCGCTGGGCTGCGGGGGCCGGGGCGCGGGGCGGCCGGTGCTCCTCCGCGCCGCTAGGGGTCGCTGCCTCGCCCGGGCTGGGTGGCGGGAGGGGTGCCGCGCTTCCGGCGGCGCTCTGGCCGCCGCTCCTTCCGTCCTGTCTGGTGGCGATGGCGGCCGCGGCGTCCCTGTCCCCGGAGGAGCTGCTGCCCAAGGGCGGCGCGGGCAAGGCCGAGGAGCTGGAGGACGAGCTCGACGAGGAGGAGGAGGACGACGAGGAGGTATCGGGGCAGGCGGCGGGGAAGGCCGGGCGGGCGCGGTGACCCTGCGGGGCGCGCAGGGCCGTGCGGCGGGGCCTGACATGGTGTTGCCTCCCGCAGCTGGACGAGACGCTGGCGGAACGGCTGAGGGGACTCACGGAGATGTTCCCCGAGAGCGTCCGATCGGCGGCCGGGGCTACGTTCGACCTGTCGCTGACGGTAGCGCAGAAGATGTACAGGTGAGGGGGCGGCGGGCCGGGCCGGAGCCCCTCGGAGCGGGCCCGGCGGGCAGAGCGGGGGCGCGGGGCGGCTCCGCCGGCTTTCGCGGTGGCTTTGGCCGCTGGTCGCGCAGTGCGGGATCTGCGGGGAGCGGCAGAGGGGGTTTTTGTTTGTGGGCGGTTTGGGAAGGGCGGGTATAAGGGGACACCCCGGAGCTCGGGGTTGAATTTGGAGGCAGGCTTATGGTTGAGGCACGGAAGGGAAACGCGGGATTGTGCCAATAAGAACTGATTCCTAGGGTTCTTTATCCTTGATAGATTCTCTAGGGCAGCTCTGTGGATTGGGACCACCTCCTTCATGATTCTGGTTCTTCCTGTTGTCTTTGAAACCGAAAAACTGCAGATGGAGCAACAGCAGCAGCTGCAGCAGCGACAGGTGAGGCAGGAAGGCCCAGCCGTGTCTCCTGGCCCTGCAGGGTTGGCTGGGGGTGCCTGCACCTCCCGCTGTGAGCAGCTGCTGGGGGAGCCTGGGGAGGAGGGTGCAGTCTGTTGTGTGCTGTGGCCTCACTCATACCACCAGATTCTCCGGCTGGATGTTGTAATTGGACAATCCTGCTGATTCCCAGTGTCAGGCTGGTGGCAATCCCTGGCAGGCACAACCTGGCTGTTGCAGCAGGTGTGGGACTGGTGCTGCCAAGTGCCACCAATACCTGTGGGAGGGCAGATAGCATGGCAAGACATCTGGTGTCCTTGAAATCCCTCAGTTAATTGTTTTCTTTCCAGATCCTCCTCGGACCCAACACAGGGCTCTCAGGGGGAATGCCAGGGGCCCTGCCTCCCCTGTCAGGAAAAATCTGATTTGCGGAAGCTGAGTTGGATTCGTATCAAGTGGGAAGACCTTGCAATTATGATATATTGAACTGTTGATTTGTTGGGCCAGGGCATTTTTTCTTTTTATTTTTGGTTCTCCTTTGGGACATTGACCTGTTCATAACGAGGGAGGGAAGCCCCCCTGTGGACCTGATGATGGCTCCTGTCTGCATCCCCCTCTCCTTTAGAAATCATGAGTATTTCCTATTATTCAATCACTATGCCATAACCAGTTACAGACTTGGACCGGGGGAGCTCCTCTGCCAGCTTCTTGCCCCCACAAAACACCCTGGGGCACAGGTCAGGCTTTGAAAAGCAGCAGACACAACAAATGCTTTCCTGCCTGATTTGGAGCTGAAGGACAGTGGTGGCAGTAAGTGTGACTTTCCCAGCAGAGGAAGGAGGGGTGCCGGTGGCAATCAATACCCCATGGAAAATACTCTTTGGGAAGATGCGTCTGCAGAAACACTTTCACTGCAGCTGTGTGTGTGTGAGAACCGAGGGAGCAGCAGGCCAGGTTTGAGACGATCACATCCACGCAGATTCTCTGCCTCATAAAGTAGAACAGACATCAGCTGCGTATTTTTTTGTATGGAATATTAAATAAATCCAACCTGAGCAGTGTGGTTTTAATAGATGTCGTTGAGGGAGGCTCAGTTCTTTCAGAGCTGCTGGGAGATTTTTGGGTAAGGATCTCTCCATTTCATGCACAGCCTGGCAGTGTGGAAGGGACTGGCATTGCCTTGTCACCTCAGAGGGGTGGGGAAGCCTTGTATGGCTTAAGGGAATTCTCCAGGAGGTGATCTACCTCAGCACTTGTGTCCACCGTTTAAGGTTCTTAGTGCACAGAAATGTGGTGGTTTTATAACCAAAGAAAAAAAATTTATTTATCCTTTACATACTTTGTTACAGAACAATTCAATTGAACATACAGAAGTGATAGGACATTTATATGGAAACTTTTTTTTTCCATTTTTAATATTTGGTTAAACAAAATACATCTCTGTAAACAAACCCAAGACAAGGCTCTAACAAAACCAAACAAGCAAGAAAACAAAGAGGGGCTTCCCCACTCCCGAGCAGTGGGACTGGACCAGCTCACCCACCCCCAGGCACAGCAGCCTCACCTCTCACAGGGATGTGATCATACACTTTCCCTTTACCTGAGCAGCTGGATCACACATGATCTCATTTATATGGAAACCTGACATACAAGGAGAGGAAAGCAGCCCCAAAGTATTTTAGAACACCTTTGCATATTGTGCACTGATCCATTGGCTTGCAGATTCCATGCAAACAGGGTTTTTCTCCAAAGTGCAACTTCAATCAGCATAGAAAATGTTGCTGTTGAGATTTATATTTTCCACTCTTGAAGAAATGGCTTCAAGTCAGGAGCAGAATGCCTGCAGGCTGAACATCCTGCTTGGAAAGTTTAAAAACTGCCAGCTGGTATTGGTTATTGGAATGTGTTACGAAATTGGACTTTTTTAAAATGCAAGAGCCATTTGCCCTTGACTGTGGGAGGCTGTGCTCAAAGGACTGCAAAAGTGCTTGCCAGATGTCCGGGGGTCAGCAAACACCATCGTCCTGTCGTCATGTGGCCTCTGTTCTCTGTTGGGACGGTGCCACTTTGGTGGTCTCTCAGGTTCGAGCACCTGCTCATGCGTTTGCAGAGCTCTGAAGAGAAAAATAACTGAGAAAAGGTCATTACAATCCCTCCTTTCACCAGCTCAAGCATCAGTAATGAGTTTCGTGCATGATGGAACAGGATCCTTCCAGATCCATCAGGTCCCAGAGGTTGCTGTTCAACCAAGACATGTAAAGATGGAAGCAAACAGCAGGTCGACCAGGAAGTGCTAAACATAATGAAGTCGGTTCCAGATTCAGCATTTCCTCCTCCTGCCATGGAAGGCATTGCTGAACTACAGGTCTCCTGGGTGACTGGGAAACAGCTGGTGGAGATTCTTCTTAGTGTCTCTGTGTCTAGTCTCTCTTCCCCATGGAAGGCAGGAGAAAGCAATTCACCCATTAATGGAATGTTTGTTGGCCAATGCTAAGAGAGAGGTTGGTTCAACTACCAAGCCAGGGTGTCTCCAATGCCTAAAAGTTCTGGTGGACCCTCTGCAGCTCCCACACCAGCAGATGGTAGCAATAAAAGGGCAAAACTGACTGCTATAAAGGCTTCCCTCCTCAGCCCATTTTTATTTTATAACTTGACCTCTTTCATTTCACATTACATCCATGACTGTGGGCTGGACTTCTGGAGAGAGGAAAATAAAAGGAAATTAATTTCTTTGAATACCTCTTCAGCTTTATTCCTCTCTCCAAGGAGCCCCTAAACTACTGGGTGACCATGCAGAAAACCAAAATAACTGTTACAAAATAGTAAAAAAAACCCCACCATAGCACGAAGAAACCCAAGCACAGTGTCCTCTCTCTAGTCCAGAAACTTGACACTCTTCAGTCAGCCTGTGCTTGCTATTTCCATGTCACCTTAGCCAGACACACACTGCCAAACAACCGCTCACCACATACATAAATCCTTGGAGACCCTGGGGAAGAATCCTCTAGCTACCCGAAGAATTTCTTGGAAGATGACTCTGGTTTTATTATTGTTTCCTAATTCCTGGCACAAACCAGCCCTAAGAAGCAGAGGGTCGTGCTGAGCACCGTACCATTCCTAGTGTTTTGAGTGTCCTGAGAGACCCTTAGGAATTGCAAATGTGTTCATGACTTGTTTTGGAGAGAGAGAACTGTAAAGAGGTGGCAACGTGCTCAAGTCCCTGCTCCTTCCTGACAAGCCCTGGAGGGAGCAGCGTCCCACCACACACAGCCTTGAACCACGTGGGGAAATGGAGGCCCGGGGTTTCCAGGCACTCTTTTCCCCCAGCCCAGTTTTTCAAGAGTGCAATGCCTTCCAGCTGGCCAGAGGGCACTACAGCTCATCCACCTAGCAATTAAAGTAATTGGCTTCCAGTTTCCTCTCCTCTGCCCTCAGTTCTTCCCCACCCACCACCCGCAATGTCCTGCGCCATTGCCCTATTGCACCAAGGAAGGAAGAGAAGAGCCTAACAAAAGAAATTCCAGATGAAAAGAGTTGGGGCACCCATTATCCAGGTTTTAGGACATCAGGAGTTCGGTAAAGGGGAAGAACTGTAGTGGGAGGACAGAGTTGGCCCAGGTCACACGTCAGCTCTCCAAGTCTGATGTGCTTCCACCTCCTCAGGCACCACCAATAGGAGTTCACAGTTCTTTCCTCTCAGCTGGTGTTTCAAAAATTTCCTATCATAAAGAGAAATAGAAACAAGTGCTACTGAATGTAGAACTTCTGAATAGTTAGTTGCATTTAGTAGTTGTTGCAGATGACGATGTGACAAGAATTGAGGGAAAAACCCACTGTCTTTAGTTACTTTATGACAGAAAAAACCCACAAACAAATACTAAATTTGCCCCAATAAATTCAACCATCTCTATCCAGAAAATTCTCATAATCAGACACTATCTTAACCTCAGCAGAGGTGAGTATATAGATGCCACTTTCTTACTTTCCAAGGTAAGAAAAACAGAATTAAAACCAAGTTTAGTTTCTTCATATTTCCAAGATCAAGAATCCCACCTTAACTTAAAATAATTCCAACTAATCTGGGAAAAAAAATCTTTTTATTGTAAAAAAAGAACACCCCATCATATAGATGTTCTTAGCAACAGTCATTTGGCTCGGTCATTTGACATGTTTTTTTAGCCCCTTTCTGCACGTAAGCTTTTTCTAATACCAAACTTGGATTACTTCCAATAAATATGAAAAATTAGTATTTTCTCCAATATCTTTTGGTCCAGATTTCCAAAACTCCCAGTAGAGAAAGCCCTTATTTATTTTTGAAGAATAATACGCCTAGAATAAAATCTACCAGAATCTCTGCACAGTGGTTTCATAACTGAGTTACTTTACCCCAGAAATTTACCAAAACTTCAATGGCATGGCTGGCTCTGCAAATACTGCACATGGGCAATCCCTATCTCGGAACAAGACTAGTCAAGGAAGCAAAGCTGCTAGCAGGATTCACAGCACAATGGAAGCTAAACAGCAATCAAGAGAGGTGAAACTTTACAAAGTATTTACAATGACCATCTTGTGTTAAGATTGAAGAGCGAAGGGGAGCCAAGCCAGACGGGCAGCATGTGCTTACAGAAGAAAAGTGATTCCTAACAAACAGCTCTTACTGCTATCAGGGCTGCACTTTTAGTCTGGAAAGCCTTTTGTTGGAGACCTACAGATTGTTACTGAAGAGGCAAAGAATGCTGATACTGTCATGTTCAAGGAGGGAGCAGGGCACAGCACATCGTGTTGTAGGTGTCACCCACTAATACCAGAGGCGGACTCTACCTTTGCCACTGACAGCCAGACACACAAGAGGCCAAGTCAAGCTCTCCTGAGCTGATAAGAGACACCACTGCCAAAAGCATTGCCCTAGCTTTGCACAAATGGGGCATAAATCTTAGTGGAGGCAGAAGAACCTTATTACTCTCAAATTTTTACTACTGAAGGTCAGTCATACATGTTTCAATCACCAGCTGTTTAAGGACAGACGTCTTACCTCCAACAGAGAAGGATTAGAAGAAATCCTACCTGAGCTCACTTTCACCTCCAATCCACTCGGGTACCTTGAGCTTGGAGTCGAGGTTGTAGTAGGTGCCTCCCACCTCCCGGACACAGATCCAGTGCTGTCGCTTGAGGGGGAGCTTCAAGGGGCCCCAGCAAAGGCTGGAAGGCAGATTCATGATGAAGCCCATCACGTTAGACAGGGCAATGGCGTTAACATCCCTGAAAGAGTGCAGAAAATCAACCAGATTATGTTCTGGTGCTCTCACTTCAATCTCTTTCTCATTGTTACAAACAGTAGCCACCTCCAGAATTACACGACTTCTCAGTACCTGCGCTTATCCCACCAAACCGCCTCGTAGCCTTTGGTTTGAAGTGCTGCCATAATCACATTCACATCATAGTTCCCATTTCCCAGCATGCTCTTCTTATGGGGGGTCACCATGGTGTTGGGAGACAGCCTGCAAACAGAAGAAGAGACGACTCTAGCAGATGTTTGCTGAACCTGTATTCCACAGGTATATTGCTGTATAACTTGAAGTCCATTTTCAGGGGTTTTGTGTTTAAATTATTCTACCCCCCCTTATCCCTCATCAAATGGGCTGAGAGAACTAAGTAATGCACTGAGAATAACTTTGATGTACAAAGCCTCCAAAAATCCTGCCTTTGGTGCAAAAGAAATCACAAAGCTCTTCCTCCCTGACCTCTTGAACTGGTACTTCTGAAGGATGCTTCAATTATGATTTTTCCTCAATTTACAGCTGGAATAAATGCCAGTTTGCTATTTAGGACAAGTATGGCTATTACAATTTGAAGAGTCCAACAGTCAACACCAGTCTTGAAGACTGGATGAGAAAAAGAGGCACGGGAGGTTGGCTGCAGGAAAGGTTGTTCTTCCTCCTCCACTGGTAAATGAAAGAAGTATTCAGACACAAAGCTGTGAAGATACTTGGGGTTGGGGGCTTTCCAAAGTGTTGTTGTTGCTAGATGATAAAAAATATTTGTTGCTGTAGGTAACTAAACAGACAACCCTGATGTAAACAAATCTCTTCAGCTTTGACCAGTAAGTTTGCTTAGGCATCACTTGCATTACTACAGCATTTAAAAATGCAGAACCACACTCCGTCATGTTCATATAATCACAGAATATCCTGAGTTGGAAGGGATCCACACAGAGTCCAACTCCTGGTCCCAGACAGGACAACCTCAAGGATCACACCATGTGCTTGACAGCATTGTCCAAAATGTCTCTTGAACTCTGTCAGGCTTAGTGCTGTGACCACTTCCCTGGGGAGCTTGTTCCAGTGCCCAACTAACCCCTGGGTGAAGAACCTTTTCCTAATATCCAAACTAAACCGCCTCTGACAGTGCTTCATGCCATTCCTTTGGGTCCCATTACTGGTCACCAGAGAGGAGAGATCAATGCCTGCCCCTCTACCTCGCCTTGTGAGGAAGCTGTGGGCTGCTATGAGGTTACATGCCAAAATATACAATGGCCTTTGCACAAGTTCAGATATAACAGATGTGAGACATAACACGGAGATGTGTGGCAAAAAAGCCTGTTAGCCACTTTTATGGTTTTATGTTCCCTCCTCTGCCCAAGAAATTTTGTAAGGAGGGAAAACAACAGGATGTACTATTGTGAAGATGACAGCAGGAAAAGCAAGCACAGGGGAAACTGGGAGCAGAGAACAACAAAGTCATGTAATGCCAATCAAAAGAAAGTCAAGCCTCAGATGAGTTCTGTTGTGATGAGTTGATCTTTCCATTGATAAGGACTCCATTAATTCTGCTAGTGCAAAGTTCAGATTTCATATCATCCAAACATCTGTACTTTACCTGCCTCCTCCTCCTGTCAACTCCATCCCCAAAACTCCTAATGTTCCTGCACATTTTGCACTCAGCCTTTACCACACTGCATATTCTGCAGGCGTATTTCATCCACTGGAAATCCCTCAGCCCTTCTGCATTCCTGCCCTTGTTACCCAACAAATTATATTTCTTTAAAAAGGTGTCCATGCAGCAGTGGCGGAAGATGTGGAAAATTCTTTTTAACTTTAGCACAATAGTGTTTGATCCCTATATCTGTGATTAATGCTTAGTTTTGTACCATATAGTACTTTGTACAAATGCCAGAGATTAATGTGGCTTTGTGTTAACTCCCTACATCTGTGACTAATAGTCTTGTATCAGCTAGCGCTTCCTTATTTACCTCTATCAGTGATTAGGATGTACTAGCAGATGTCTTAGTTTTGAGAGCAAAGATAGAGTGCCAGGGCAAAGAATGATAAGAGAAGTGCATTGTGACCTGACAACATACTTGAGATATTCTCAAGGTGAAAATATTAATTAGAGGATCCAGAACCATAAATGGAAAATTTGGGGAATGAGATGTTCCCATATGACCACCAAAGACCCTCAAAAGACCCCTACTGATATCCAAATAAATCCATGGAAACAGTTAACATATATGCACGTATTCAGGAAATACAATGCATTTGCAATAGAAATGCAGTGAATATATACTGGTTTCATGCATATAACCTGATCTGTTATATGACTGGTAGACTGCTGAGTACACACGTTAGGTGGAGAGATCTCCATGCACCCAGCGCGCTGAATAAAGTAATCTCAGCTTTCTTACCTAACCAGCTGTGGAGAGTTTATTTCCCAGTTTTCAGTGACACCCTGACAGCATAAGGCATTTGACAAGAAGAAATCATTGGACTGAGTAGGGAGTTTCAGAGCAACCGAGGCTGGAGAGGCTACAGACAGGTAGCCTTTGTCTTCAGCTGTGAGTTTTTCTGCAATGGAGCAGTCTGCAGCAGAACAGTCTGGGAAGTGTGTCCACTACAGAAGGGAGAGGAGTCCACAATACCATGGTAAGAGGAAAAGCTGTTAATACCTACCATGGGGGCTTATTTTACTAATCACAGAGTCAAAACCCAAAGCTCGTCACAGCTCTTCCAGCATCTCCATAAAGAAAGATCACTTGGCTAGGGCTAGTTCCTCAAGATCACTGCTTCAACCTACCAACTCTCCTAAGTGCTAGCAAGCAAGGAAAACCTTACAATTCAGAGAGCCCTTTGTGCTGCAGAAGCACCCTCTCATGGCACCAAGTTTATTCAAGAGCCGAAAGAATGCATTTATCTTTGTCCCTTCACATAACTTTCAGAGCCCCAGAAATGCAATGAGGTGACCAGCATGGGCAACAAAACACTGGCATCTGTGAGCAAACTTGCCCCAAGAATCACCTCAACATCTTGACCCACACATACCTAAGTAGGGTCCACAATCATCAGCTGAAGGATTCTGACTAGGCAAAGAATTAAATTGTTCTTTTGGTATTTTTTATCTAGCCACTGAGCTGAGGAAGACTGACAAAGCTGGACAGAAATCCAGGTAATAATCCTCCTGATCTTTCTACATCAGAAACTTTCATCAACATGCTGTCTTAACACAAGGGGCTCCAAGATTCCTGCATGCAGTTGTCTATCCTAATCAGGTCTCAATATGCAGACTCTAGTGAAGCAATTTTGTTTGTATCTCCATGCAACACTTGGAACATGCAACCATACTTCCTGCAACAAAAGCCAGAGGAACATCAAAAAGGTATTTCTTGTTTTAGAGGAAAGAAGAGGGAAAGACTACAAAATCAGAGGGGTGCCCAGACCAAGTTTCAGCATATGCTTGAGATGATAATCATGAGACTATCCTGGCCTTACACAATAGGATGCAGCAAAAGGGAAGCTAATGATTAAGCAATCTGGTTCAATCATTCTCCAAGGAATGTGGTAAAAGCTAGAGAGCTTAAGTTTATTTGTGATTTTGTTACCTTGTCACCCCAGGTTTAAAAATCAGACCTCAACATTTTTGCAGGTTATTAAAAATATTCATCAGTCCTTTATCAATACATAGAATGTGAGTAGACACAGGAAAAGACAAGTGATATATAAAGGGCAACTAAATTCACGCTTTTTAAAGGCAAGTCAAAAAGCTACACACAAGTAGTCACCCAACAGAAACAGAAAGGCAGTGGCAATTCTTATGTATAACTTATAGCTCATCCATTTCCAAGAGGAATACCCACATGTATTTCCATACTACCATGGGGCTGAATCAATCTGCGTATCTTAATCTGAGTATTAGGATGGAACAATTTCAGGTTGGAATAAAAGACTCTCCCTTCTAGGGAAAGAGGTCCAACAAGATTAATATCCAGTCTTTTTCTGAGAGGTTTCATGCTGCACACTAATTCTGTCTCACCAAACACAATGAAAACCAGCTAATTAGATCATCACACTCTTTCTACCACATGAACTGCCTTTGTTTGCTTCAGGCCAAGAGCAATCCAGCTGTGATTAAGATTCTGACAATTGCTGCTCTGGAACAAAACCACAGTGTGTTTACGCTGGACAAAGAGCGCCTTGAGCCTGCCATGGACCAGCTCCACTCCACCAGCAGGAGTTTTATCTACAATGCTATAATAAATAGCATTTCAATCTGATACTTGTTATTGTCCTTCATCACATTCTTTTGCAAAAGACAGACATGAGTTTGATGAGTCAAGCACCAGTTTCATAAATTTGCCAGTTTTCAGGAGAGCAGAAACAGGCCCACAACTCCCTGCTCACCAGCACAGGGTACCACAACTGCCTCATCCCACACCACGTGCTGCCATGATGTGGGTCTCCTACTTGTCACAAACACAAGAAGCTGGCAACTGCTGGTAAAAGGTATTCAACCATAACTTACATGACGTTTACAACATCTGCAGGTTGAGTATCAGAGGAAAGCCCTTTTCCATCATTTCCTTTATCATTGCTTAGTTTCATCAGTGGTGGGTCACCAGAACTTATAAAGGCTCACACAGGAGAATTTCCATAAAGCATCAAAACACCGTAAAATAAACACGGAGCAAAATATGAGCTATTGCATGGGCCACATTAATTATTTATATTCATCCCTGTAAAACTCAAACCCACTTTATTAATTATCTGAAGCTCCTGGGAAACATTTAGCAATGCCACAGGAAACAGGCATCCAGCTACCGAAATTAAATCCAGTTTGAGAGAGTACAGAGAGTCTTGTTGCATGGAAAAAAAACCCCATAATATTTGAAGAACTTCACCGGACCTCTTGAATAAGTAATCACTCATTTGGCAAAACTCCTAATTTCTAAAAAACTTACAAGTGTTGCAGTACTAAGTCAGTAAGTTTTTATGATGACCTGTTAAGTCATTCCTGCCACCTTCATTCTCCCAAGGCAATTCCCAAATCCATTATTAACATCTAGGTAATTTATCTACACAAGGCAGGGGTAAAAATATGGAAGACAGGTAGAAGAGGCATTAAGGTGAGTAGAGAGAAGGACAGTACTCCAACCACATGACAGCATCTGCAATAAAACCCTTGGACCCAAAGCTGGCAGGCAAAACAGGTTAAGAAACAAGTAAAATGAGAAAGAATTTCTACATGGAGAAAAAAAAAAAAGGCTGAGATTAAAAAACACGATACATTGAGCTCAAAGCAGTAGCACAGTCTGAATCCTTCCTTTTCTTTCTACTTTCCCCCAGATAACACCCAAAATTCCTCCAATCAGCAGGGGACACGGGGAAGCTCATGCCAGTACAGATAGCATCCTACCTCTGGAAAATCTCCTGCAGGGTTTCCCTAGTGAAGGCGTTGCTGTCCTGGAAGACATTGTTGAGGGCATGGAGGGCGCACAGCTCCCTGCGTTGCTTCTCATGGTAAATGTGCTGTGGTGGTAGCTGAGATGGCTCTGGCGATTCCGATTTGGTCTTGTCACCTTTCCATGGCACACAACTCATTTTCTCGATGGGTGGATGGGGAGTAGGTGGTGAAAAATGAAGGAGGCTGAAGTTTCTGCCTCCACAGTCACAAGAGCAGCCCACTGCCCCTTTCTTTTGTGGGATAGCGCTGCTTCCAGCTTACAAATCCTCCTCTTGTGCTTCAGTTTATTCAGTAATTGCCTCTGACAGCTGGTTTTAAAAACCACATTAATATCTGCAACCTCCCTCCTCCCATACCCCATAAAATGTAGAACTTCCCTCCTCTCCACAGGAAAAAAAATTCAAAATGCCAAAATATACAATTCTCCTTAGTGTCAAGGTACCAGCTGGAATTTATCACATCGCTCCTTTTCTTCCATCTCCTTTGGTCTACAGTGCCACTAAAAAAGGTACCCAGACCAGGTAACAAGGAAAGGCCCACCCCTAAGTACCAAAGGGAAGATGAAGCCAGCGCCTGGTACTGTCTATAGGAGCACAGGGTGGTTAAGCACTTATCAGCTGCATTCCTCCATTCCTTTGGGAACGACTGAATCCCGGCAGGAAGATGCCAACAGCTCGGGAAAGGAAACCACTTCTTGCTAGGCCACGAAAAACCCAAGTCCAGGCAGCGGGGAAGGCGATTCCTCACAGGTCACCCTGCGCTCCGACAAAGGGAAGTCTCCGTTAGCAACCAGAGGCAGCTCAAAGTCCGTGGGAGCGAGGGTAGGGCAGGCGGGACCAGCCCCAGGGCCTGCCTCGCACCTTTCCACNCGCGCCTCCCCACCCCTCCGCTCTCCGCACGCGCCGACGCCGGCCCCGCCCCCTCTGACGTCAGCGGTAAAACGAGCCGTGACACAAGCGAAAGCGGTCTCACCGCCCGCTGAATAAACAAACGTAAATCCTCCCCCGGCTCCGTTCTGTGCCACAGGTTGGCGCCTGTGGCGGTGGGGCCACAAGCGTGCGTGGGGCTAGGCGGAGGAGCAGGACAGGCAGCTTTTCCCCGCCGCTCTGCAGGGGTCACCTGCCCGTCCGCAGAGCCTCTCAGCCAGAGGGGTTTCCTCCTTGGCTCTGGCGTCCTGCCTGGCGGCCCCCGCCGGCGGTCTGAACACTGTGGGCTCGCATGGCGAGCAGGAGTAGGGGTTTTCTGTAGGGAATCCGAAGCGGGAGGGGCGGCGGGGTCCTTTGCGAAACCCGAGAGCTGGCGGTACGACGGAACGAGACAGCAGAACCCGCAGACTGCAGGGACAGAAGGCGCACTCCCCCCCTGTTCCATTGGCTGACAGAACTATCAGTGAAAAAATCTCCTCTTTCTCATTGGCTAGCCCCAGAGAATGCCCACCCACCAGGGCGGGCTCTGTTGCAGCACTTAGTCCCACCCTGGCCTTTGAGCTCCCTTATTCGATTGGCTGTCAAGGTTGTTTGTCAGGAAGCCCAGCTCTCCTATTGGGCAGCCGACGCCGGACACGTCGCGAGGGCTCTGTTGTGTGTGTGTATGTGTAGAAAACAAGCCGAGCTGGCAGTGCTTCTCCCATTGGCTTCGCGCGCTCCGGGGGGGGCGTGGCATCTCCTCATGAATAACCACGGCTCCACCTGCTGTTGCCACGGCAACATGCAAATTTAGCAGCTGCGCCGCCGGTGATTGGGGGGCGCCGCCTTGGCGGGCCCGGGGGCGGTGCCGGGGCGGAGAGCCGGGCAAGGAAGGGAAGATGGCGGCGGCGGAGCGGAGCAGATCCCCGGTTCCTGGGGGGTCCCCGGTGCCGGCCTGTATGTTCGCCCCGGAGCCCGGCTCCCCGGGCGGGCGGCCTCG
>VWZV01013513.1:933363-1060072 GCA_013397155.1 Irena cyanogastra | reverse complement strand
CCCGCCTGTCCCCTCCGCGCAGCCGAGGACGGCGAGGACGGCGAGGCGCTCAACGGCGAGCCCGAGATCGACCTCACCAGTAAGGTAGGCCCGGCGGGGGGGCGGGCGGCGGCGAGCGCCATCACCCCGCTAGGCCCCCGCTGCTCTCCTCCCTGCCAGTCGGCCGTGCGCGGGGAGCTGCCCTCGAACCTGAGCGCTCCCCCACACCTCTCGCAGGAGCGCGAGAGACTGCGGCCCGCCTGCCTCCGCCGGGACGGGAGGCTCCCCCGAGCGCTCCCCCGGCCCCAACATCACCTGGGCGGGCGGCAGAGCCAGAGGTGCCGTGTGGAGGCGGCCGGGAGAGGCGCAGTAAAGTTGTCCCGTATCCTGGCCGGGACGGGTGGGTGCTGGCAGGCTGCTCCGCCCTGAGCCTTCCCCGCCTCGGCTGCTCGGGGGAACGCCAGCCTGCAGCCGGTGTAGCATCCTCAGGAAGCGCAGGGTTTGGAGCTGTCAGCTGCCGCAACGTTCCGCTGACGTTTGCTCTCCGCACTGGGTCTCTGTAGTTATCTCTGCTGCCAGTTGTACTAGTTCCTGGGACTTTCTCCACAATCTTAAAAGGGGGTCAGAGCTTGTAACTTTTGCGCACAAGAGCCCAGTGACAAAGGTGCCTTGTTCTTGCAAACAAGGTTAAGTCAATGTGGAAAAGACTTGTTCACCTTGTGCAGCTCCTTTCTAGGAGCCCAGTGACAAAACTGTATGGTGGTCTTGTTTCTGTCAGAACCAGTTCTCATTTCCATCCAGCAGGAAGGTACATTGTAGTAATGTGTGTGCCAGAGCCTGCCACAGACTGCCTTAGTTGCCTTCTGTCACTGTCTTCTATTTTTTTCTTTCCTAATTATCTGATCTCTTTAACTGTATACCTTTGGCTGCCACAGGTATGGTGTACTGTGGTGCTATCTTTGAGGAGACTTTAAAGTCTCCTGAAAACTTCATTCTGTCCACTTGTAATTATGTGATCCAGAAGTCAGCATAGCTGTTGTTTCCTCCTATTTTTCTGTCATCCTTCCTCTTCATGCTTCCACTTTAAGTTTGTTCCAGAGTCCTGGACTTTCTTGCCCTTTTTGCACAGAGAAGGAAAGAGGAATTGTGTCTGTGGACATGGAAACCTTTTTCTTTTTAATGGATATTTTACTATATGGCACTGTATTAAAACAAATGTTACAAAGATGTCTTGTAAGATAGTAAAGAACAGAAATCAAACCTGTAGTATCTATTGATTGTGCCTTAATGAGCTGGACAAGATTTTTGCACAGGATGCCAATATTGATCTGTACTTCGTCTTGGACGTGACTACTGTGGAAGAGGGCCAAGGAGGTTGCCAAGAAGGGACTGCATCATTGATTCTTGACAGCCAGGAACCTGTCCAAAACTCCAGCAAAGAGAGAAGAGTGCTTTTCTCCCACAAACTCCCACTTGTGGTGTCAGTCTGTCTTCCTAGAAATCTGCAAGTGCTGTGAAGGTGGTAGGTAAGCATTTCTTTGACCTTTATTACAATTTACTTTTCCATACAGCATTGTGCACCTTCTGTCTTTTCCCTGGACTTTTCATTCATCCCCACCTTGGATGAGAGCTAAAACTGTGAGCTCTGCTCCATATTTCCAAATTAATCTCCCACTTGTGCTCAAAACAGCAATCCCATATGGTGAGAATGGAGTAGCTAAGCTGCGCCCCCTGACCCCCCCACCCCCAGTCTTTTTTGTCCTCCCAGTTGAATTGTTCCACTCCAATCCCTACTTAAAGTGGGGACTCCCACTGCAATAAGTTTGTTTGATAGTTGCTAATTCTCTCCTGGTCCTTCTGACCCACCCCCCTGGCCCTGTTAATACTTTTCTCCCAGTCCTTTTCCTGTGTGTAAGGTGAGCTCTTTTTAGAGAGGAAATTGGGATTCTGTTATCAAGTGCACCTTGTCAGCTGGTCAGGGAAACAGTTCCATTCATCAGCACTAATTCATTACGATGTTGATCTTAATGGGTGTTTGTTTTCCCGTCAGTGCCAGCACACTGCAGCAGTAATCAACTTTCAGGTCAAAAACCATAGCACACAAGGCTATTAGTGAAGCTGATACTTGTATTAGATCTACACTGACAACAGAATATAATAACCCCTGAACAATGTCTGTCTACAGGGCACAGAAAACAAAATATGACATTACAGAAGGTGCCTTTCCCCCACCTTCTCAATGGCTGATGGTGGCTTTCCAGCCATGCAAAATGTCAGGCTCTGTTTTTCCAGTAAAGAGCAGCACTATGTACCACACAGTATTTGGTTTGCCCCTAATACTTATAGTTTGTCTGCCTCATGGAGGCAAGCAAAGCCACCTCTCCCCAGAGACTGAGAAGGGACTTTAGAGATTGCTTTTTGAACTTGTGAGATGTTTCCTTCTGCTGTCTTAAGAATAAAACAATAACTGGTTGTTGCTTTTTTGCCCTATAGGAAACCTGAGGTTGCTAGACCTGCATGGCTCCTACTGATATCTGCTCAGTGCCTGACAAAGTGAAAAGAACAAAAGTGAACATTTTTGGCTTTATGAAACCCTCTTAAAAACATGCATTTGTAGTGCAGGCATGGAGGGGTTGCTCAAAGGTGAAAAGCAAAAAAATGGAAGGCTTCTCTTCGACCAAGGCGATGGCAGAGAACAGGCTCTCTCCATCCAGGAAGCTAAAGAGATCTTCAAAACAGCACATCAAGTCTTGCAGTGACACAGAAACTACACAACTGGCTGAGGCTGCAACTGCAGAAATAGTTGTCAGAAACGCTGAGTGGCATTGGAAGGTGTGATCCCTGAAAGCTGCTATTTTATCTACAGATACTTCTCTTGGTGTCCTACTATGTCATATGAGCTGTGAGCTTCATCAGCCGCCGAGTAAACTTTGGAGGCAGTCTGCTGCTGGAACACCCTTCAGGAGCACCTTGGCATGGCAGTGAAAGCAGCAGTGTGGGGGAACAGTGTTGTGGGCTGGTGTGAGTGAACCTGTGCTGTTTGAGGCCCCCAGCCCTCCTGCCTGGCAACATGAGGAAAGGGTACAACAAGCTGCTGAGTGCCTTGGTACTTGTCATAACACCCTGCCTGCTCACACTGCTGAAGCACTTGGACTCAGAAAAACAAAGCTGGTGATGAGACTTGAAGAAACTGAAGTTAGTTTGCCCTGGTCTAGCGCTCCCTGCTATTTTATTGATCTTTGTGTGTGTTACAGCCTATTTAATAGATCTTCCTGAGTCCCTGGCATGTGCTGGTGCACTGACCTAAAGAGTGAGCTTGTCTGCTGTGCCTGCAGGTATTCCTGAAAGTACTTGCAGGACAAAATGAGCCCAACACATCAAAACACAGCCTTCCATTCCTGCCCGGATTGAGCCTCTCAACAGTTGCTGATTTTGCTCTCAATGCATTTATATCCAGTGGTTTCCCTCAAGAAGAAAATGAAACTGAAAGGAAAACAGAACTGAAAGAAAAACTAATAAAAGCAAAACTCATTCTTCTATAGCATGAAATAGAAAGACTGTGACCTTGCAGAGCAGAGTGCTTTGGTACACTTTGCAGACCATGCCAAGTAGTTGAAAGGCTTAGGTAGGGCATGTGTCCAAAAGGGGCACGTGAGGGTGATTGTATCTCTTGTAGCTGTCTGGCCCTTGCAGACACATCCCTGCTGTCTGGGACCCTTAACATCTGTGGAAAAAGTTGCTTTGGCAGCCTTAAACCTTCTAACCAGCACCTGCTGTCTGTGCTTCAGTGTCCCAGCATGCATCACTATAGTTTTGAAAGCTGCTTAAATATTATTTGTGGGGGGGTTGGGTTCCTTTACGTTCTAGATTTCCAAAGAAAGCCTTCATCAAGTGTGTAATAGTGGTAGTAATAGTCGTGGTAAAGGTAGTTTCTCCTTGAGAGCACATTGTGTTGACTGTGCTGAGCAAGTCAGGCTGTATTAGAGAATGTTGGGCAGACTTGAGGATGTTATTGTCAACTGCTCTAAATCATATGTTTTAGGCAAACATCTAATTTAGCACAGCTTTCAGTCTTAGTGCATAGTGAAGTGAAGTGCTTCTTTCTGCGTGTGATTTTGGGACATGTATATAGGGACAGCTGTGCCTATCCTTAGGACTCGGTGGGTGTCAGCCTTTAAAAACTGTTGCTAAAAGTGCCTTTTTCACAGAAATGTGTATCTCAATTGCTACATCTATCAGGCTACTGCGCTAGGATGCTCAGCCACCAACAGATTTGTAATCATGGAGGCAGCCAGAGAGCAGGTAGAGCAGCTGATGGAGGTCTCCTTGGTCTGTCACTGCCGTGCCGCTACTGTGGCTGCTCTGTGCAAGTGTCCTCAGCTGTACTGTGTGAGCAGTGCAGGTTTCTGCCAGAAATGGTGCTGTTCCATTCTAGGAAAAATCATTCCTGAAGCACTCTCTTGTTCTCATTTTCTGCTTTGTTTCTGTTTTATTTTTTTCATTATTTTGGTGTTCCTGCAGGGAAGGGCAAAGGAAGTTTGATTATTGCAATAGCTGCAGTCAAAGTTTGTTGGTAGCACAGCTGCTGGCCTACAAAACTGCAGCTCTCCACTGCTGAAACCTCCAGATGTGCTCATACAGATTGCTTTGCATGTCTGCCCCTCAGCACCATTGTGTAAAGTACCTAAAACCTGAAAATCATGTTTATTCATGTTCTCTCCTTTCCTTCTGCCCCCTCAGAAAACAGAAGGGAACATCAAATATGTAAAAAACTTAAAAGATGCTCTGGATTTTGGTGCCCAGCTGTTCTCTGCAGTGAGGCCTGGTTGGCTGTCTCTGGCTGTCCAGTCATGTTTCAGGGGAGCAGCAGCACTCTTTGCAGCAGAGACTGTGGAGTACCCATCTAAGGAATTTCTGTGGAGAAAATATCTGCTCCTCTTTCTGTTTTCTTTGAATGAAAACATATTGGAGTGTTCACTTAAATGTGGCTTTTAAACACTGGTTACATCAAAATGAGATGCTCGGTATTCTTACTTCCTTTGAAGTGTATTTTCCTGCATAAATGAACTCTGAGCTCAGACAAACAACCTTGTGCGGTGTCACAAGGAAATAGCTGTCAGCAAAACTGGTTTAAAAAACAAAACAAAACCTCCACAAAGCGGTCCTGGAATAAGAGTCCTCCTCTTGCAATAAAGCACATAGATTGATTGTGCTTGTAACTGAAGCTGGTTTTGAAATTGTTTGCCTGACATCTGCAAATGGATATTCAATCTTTTTTTCCAGCTGGTGATGGTGAGTCCAACTTCAGAGCAATATGACAGTTTGCTCCAGCAGATGTCTGAGAGGATTGATGAGGGTTGTGGGGAGACCATCTATGTCATTGGACAAGGATCAGGTGAGTATAGCTTCCCCAGCAAAACAACAACAACAAAAAAACATTGTAAGAAAAACCTGGTTCATCTAACTAGACTGCTGCTGAAGGTAGTGCTTACTTTTCCAGAATGATTTGAAAATGTCCATAAAATATAGCAGAATATGTGGGACAGATTATTTTATTTTATTCCTGCCAACAACTGTAGTGGAGCTAAATATATTTTTTTTATAAAATCATGCTAGTTCTTTTTTGGAAATAAGGCATATTTTGTCTGAGCACACCAGGAAAAGACAAAGAATCTAAAATTATAATAACAGCCTTAGTACAGATGTTCTCAATGTCTGTGAAGGTCTTGTTCTGTCTGATTTTGTTCACTGCTCTGTTGGAAATAACATATTTTTACCCCACAGGAATGTATTATAGATACTTCAGATAGCCAGAATATATGCTGCTGACATTCTGTGTTAGTATGTGTCTGCTATGGAGGGAAAGGTTTTCCTTTGCTCAGCATGAGACCTTTATTGTCACATTAATTTGTGTGTGACTGCAGTCATTTGCCTTTGCAGATTTTAGCAGTTTGCATGGATTACATTTTATTGCTTTTTGAAAATTTGAGTATTTGCATCTGATGCTGGTAAAATAATACTGATCATGCCCTTGCTTTGAAATAGAAATTTTTGAATATAAAATAATTGTCTATGGCTATCATAAGGCGAAAGGCATGTTTCAAGTGTACTGGATATCTAGTGAATATGAAGTTGTCATTATGAGACATTTGCTGTGTTTCAGGAAGAATATGAAACCTTGCCAAGATTGGCTGAAATAATGGAGGGAGGGAGCTGTGTAACCTCAGAACTGTGTGCTTTTTGGGTTTTCTTGGAGTTTTGTGAAGCAGCCAACATAGAGGAGAAGCCAGAATTAGATGGCCAGTGTTCTTGCAGCTCAGGATTATGCTCTTGCCTCCAAGCAAGCTTCCCACATGTAGTCTGTATCCTTGGTGTTTGGGATAAGCACATCTGCAGTGGAGGTCCAGCTAGTCGCCTTTTCTCTTCTAGGATACCTTGTGAGAGTGATAACTGGTCTGGTCATTGTTGCAATGGTTTACTTAGAAGTAGGCATTTGTTTCTTAAAATACGAGGTTAAACTTCTGATTTCATTTTGGGTTGCAACTTAGTCGAGGAAGATGGGGATATTTTCAACAGAGAAAGGATCTTGGTATCCCTGCCACTGTCCCTCCTTCTCATTCCCTTTCAGCATCTGTGATTTTGATCATCCCAGATACCCAACTCAGCTGACTGAGAAGCAATTGAAGACTGCCACAGGAAGATTATTAGTTCAGCAGTAGTGACCTTTCCCTTTCTGCCTTGGGTCTTGCCCTCTCCTGTCCCCTACTTCTCATTCCCCTCCTATAACCCAAGGCTCGTTTTAGTTTTTCTCATTTTCAGCCAGCTTATGAGCAATGTTGGAAATTGCCCAGTAACTCTGCTAGTTTTAGAGCTGGGCAGTAATTAAAATGCTGATAAGTTCATGCAAACTGCAGTTCCTGTTTACCAGCCGATGAGTCAGCCATGCATATGAGCATGTACACATGGCAATAACTTTGGTCATCCGGGTGCAGTGTGGCTCTCCGCCTTCATTTGTTGTTTTGTGGGCATTTTTTACCCACAGAGGAGATTCTGGGGTCAAATCTGTGCACCTTCACGTCACCTGGCTTGGGAAAGAGACAGTGATGGCCTTGACCCTGTCCAAATAGTTGCCACTGGTGTGCTCTGACTGTCAGCTCTTTTGCTTGGGTGAGCTGCTCAGAGGAAGCAGTACCTCCTTGGTTTTTTTCTGGTCTCATGTGCTGTCAGCATTTCTTTCAAGTGCTAGGATGAAGGCAGTGAAACATGCCAAAACCATTGTTTTAACTGGAGGACATGGGGTCTAAAGAGATTGCTGTGCAGGTCAGACTTGTAGAAAATGTGTATTTGGGGTGTGGTTTTATAAAACAAGCTGGTTGTTTACAGTGGTCCTACATTAATGGCTAATTGTGGTGGTGCTTCACTCAGAGCTTTCCTTTTGTTAATGCTTTTACCTCTTCTTGCAGTGTGAGAAGAGATACTTTATCTGACTGAAGGACACAAAGTACCTTCAGCACGTGAAGTAAGGGAACTAGACAGAAATGTTTCTTGCCAATCCCTATGCGTTTGCTTGTAAAAATTGTGAAGAAACTCCTCTAGATGAAAGATGGTGGTTTCCTAGTGTCTTTTAAGACTTAGAATTGAGACCATTTCTTTTTATTTTGGGCCAAGGGTGTTTATTCTGTGTACATGGCTGACATCTCCAGTCCTGTTATAAATCCTGATGGGTATGATCCCAGGCAGGATGACATTGCTGCTGTCTGTTCAAGGTGGTGCTCACTGACTGCCCTTTGTCTCCTCAACACCCCACCAGATGGGACTGAGTACGGGCTGAGTGAGGCAGACATGGAGGCGTCCTATGCCACGTTGAAGAGCATGGCAGAGCAGATCGAGGCAGACGTGATCCTCCTGAGGGAGCACCAGGAGGCTGGGGGCAAGGTGCGCGACTACCTCGTTCGGAAACGTGTGGGTGACAACGACTTCCTGGAGGTCAGGTGAGGAGCCGGTTGGAGACAGGGTTAGTCAGCAGCTCAGCTGCATTTTTACCATGTGAGCAGTGCGTGGTGCTGAGCCAGCAACGCCACTTTGAGTCTGGGTGTTGGAGTTACCCAACAAAGGGAGTCGAGCTTGACCACTCCTTGCTGATGAAATTGCCTTTTTGTTGTTGTCGCTGTCTCTTTTGAGCAAACTGTTGGTGGAAATTTGCCTGTGTTTAGCAGAGGGCTGTCGCTGTCTGGGTGACAGCCTCACAGTTGGGGGCATCTTTTTGTATGCTGGGTTGCCAGATGGGAGTCGCACGTGCACGTGTGGCTGTATGTATGTATATATGTGCACACTGCTGGAACACAATACTTTTGACAAAGGATCTAGTTCTGTTGCAAGATTGTGATGACCCAAGTCACCTTTTAATGGACATATACTAGCTTATATAACATGACTTGAGAGTCTGCCCAGACCTGGATGGAGAGGATTTCCAACATTTGCCAACAGCCATAATATCTACATTGATCTAAGAAGGAACTTGCTGTAGGACATGGCTTTCTCCTGAAATATTTCACTTTTTTTTAGCTTATCCTTTTCTGGGAACAATGATTTTAATCTTTGTGCTCTTCATAGCGCTTGGTGCTGTTGCAACATAAGAAATGTGAGAAAGGCAGAGGTGTTCTAGACCAAGTTGGAATTTAGTCTTCCTTTTGAATTGCCACGGTGTTTATGTTGGATTGCAGAGACAAGGAGTTGGAATAGAGACACTGTGTGGTATCAAGCAATGTCACGTTCAGTTGACTATGTTCTGGATACCTGTGACATGTTTCCACAGTCTTCCACATCCCAGTCCCCAGAGTCTGGGATCTCTGCTGTTAGTTAATAACTGTTAAAGAATCTCTGCTCTGCTTATGAAGCTCTAACATGTTTTAATCTCTGTTTGAAGAATAGGGAGCAAAAGCCAGTTATTTGCGGGAGCAGCGATGTTTGGGTTTTTTTGATCACTTGTTTACTTCTTCAGGTACCATATTTTACCAGGCTCCTTTTCCTTTCCCCTGCAGGGTAGCAGTAGTTGGCAATGTGGATGCAGGGAAGAGCACCTTGCTGGGTGTCCTGACTCATGGCGAGTTAGACAATGGCCGGGGCTTTGCTCGGCAAAAGCTCTTCCGCCACAAGCACGAGATTGAGTCAGGCCGCACCAGCAGCGTGGGCAATGACATTCTGGGCTTCGACAGCGAGGGCAACGTGGTGAACAAACCTGACAGCCACGGTGGCAGCTTGGAATGGACAAAGATCTGTGAGAAATCCACCAAGGTCATTACTTTCATTGACCTGGCTGGTCACGAAAAATACCTGAAAACCACCGTCTTTGGCATGACTGGCCATTTGCCTGACTTCTGCATGCTTATGGTAGGTAGCATGAAAGATGGACCATACCAGCTGGAGTGGGGCTGTACACAGCTTTAACAGCCTTGACTTCTTTCCTGTTGCAAAGTGCCTGTGGGGTTTTGGAGGGAGGCAGCATCTCACAGTGCAGGAGAGCAGAAGCCTCTGTGGCTATCTGTCCTGTACTGTGAGGCAAGTGCCCCAGGATTGCCAGTCTCAGACAGGCCCAAGGCTTGTGATTCTTGAAAATGGAAATATTTCTGAATTTTAGAAAACCTTGTTAAAACTAGGGAGAAATGCATCAGTCCTCTGCCAGTGTCCAACAAATCTGAGATGAGCTGGGTCTGGTCATACAGCCCCAGTGGCACATCTACAACCTAATCACAGTCTACTGCATGTCTGACACAAGGCCTTCTCTGTAATCCAGCTTACTGCAGAAGGAACATTGACATCCCTGTATTTTATATCCCTGGTGTAGGTTGGGAGTAATGCTGGGATTGTTGGAATGACCAAGGAGCACTTAGGCCTGGCGCTTGCACTTAACGTTCCTGTCTTTGTTGTGGTGACCAAGATTGACATGTGCCCTGCCAATATCCTGCAAGGTGAGTCTTACAGGCTCTCTCCGGGGCTATTTCTTACTCCTCTGTGTTGCTGTCCTCTGCTTGAGTTCAGGAATTACTGCTGGAAGAAAGCTGCTTAATCTGGTTCTGACTGCATCCTAAACACCTTCCAGAAATCTATCCTTTTCCCTTGCTCATTTTGCAGGTGGTTGACTTACACTCACCATGTCAAAATTACCCATGCTGGGGACACAGCTTAACAGCCCAGAAGTGTTTGCTACAAAGTTTTGCTTAATTGAGCTCTAAGAGAAGCAGCATACAGTTAGGGTTTGGACTTTGCTTTCTCTCTGGATATTTAAACCTGGAGGAAAAGTCTGGAAGTTCTCTTGAAAGCTGCTTTCCTCCCTGCCCACAGTTTGAGCGTGATCTTAAGCTGTGATTGGACTTGACCTCCCCCTGCTGTTAGTGAAAGGACAGCTGCTTGTTACCTCTTGCTTACCTGGGCACTTCTCAGGTATGCTGGCATAACTACAGCAGCTCCTTCCTCTTGTCTGAACAGCCAACCAACACTTAATAAATCATGGTCTAAAACACCTACGTATGTAGGCTATGGTAGCAGGATGGGAGGCAGGACTAGACACCAGGAGGAATGGCAATGAGTAGCATGGGCTAGTGATTTTTTTCTCAGCAGGGTTAAAGAGGCACCTCTAACCCCAGCAGTGTCCCATTAACCCATGCATGATGTTTTTTCGGGCTGTGACCTATTCTCTATGACTTTTTACATTCTCTTTAAGCATTTCTCATACCTTCAGAAACACGCTGTGGTTAATTGGTGCAATGGGGTTTTTTGACAGTCAGTCCTAAGAATCAGGGAATTGAATGCTCCTAGTACTGTCTGTAGTGCATTACTATAAAAATCCTAAATATCTTTCAGGCAAATAGATGCATGTGATCAGAAGATCATCTGTATATCTCTATACTAGATATTTGGCAAATAAATGTAAGGCCTGACCATAAGATAAGAACTGGAGAGGAAGGAGAATCTTTGGCTCAGTATGAGAAGAGCTGCTCTTGGGAGAAGCTACTCCTGTGACTGCTCTGTTTAAAGTAAATAGACTCAAGAGTTGACTCAAGTATATCTGTTAAGAGCAGATGGCCTGATTAGCTGTTTGTGTTCCTGTATCCAAAACATTACTTTCCCATAGGCAATCATTTGTTTACAAAACCCCATCTAATTGGATGGCAACTGTAGAACATAAATGATTTGCTCTTTTAAGCTCTTAGTACCCTTTTCTGTTTTTTCTTCATTTATTGTCAGGCACTTTGTAGGAAGTTGATACTAGTGCATCAGGTAATGCCCCTGCTGGATCCATGCATATCCAGCCTCGCCTGGCTGCTGGATATGAGGCTTTGAAAATAAGTTAAAAAGAGGCAAAAGCTGAAAATTGGAACCCGTGAGATTTGTCCCAAAACACTGATTTCTGAATGTGGTCCACCCACATTGTCCTTAGTCTATGATGATAATCTTTGCCACTTTCATGCTTCTTCAGCCGGGGAAAATGTATTGAGGTTTGTTTGGTCAAAATTGATTTGCAATTCACATATTCTCAAATATTTCTGTCACTGAGTCCTGATTTTCAGTTAAATCACTATGAAAAATCCTTTCTAGAAAGAGAAAATACCTTGTAACTGCTTAAAGCTACTAATAGACAGCTACAAAATGTCTACTTCACAGCATTGCAAACTTGTCTGTCTGTTCTTGTATGGCGTCGCTTGGCAGCAGGCTAGCTGGCATGAAATGGAAGATGGAATGGCTCCTAAGTCCTACCTGGGCTGCAGCAAACTCACAGTCTCACCTTTAGCCATCTTCTCCTGTCTTATCTGTGGCCAGAACACCCGTCTCCCTTTGGAGAGAGACCCCACAAAAGTGGTTTGTAAAGACAGGAGATGCTGCCCTAACAATGTTCATTTCACCCTTTAAGAAACCCTGAAGCTGTTACAGCGACTGCTGAAGTCCCCAGGGTGCAGGAAGATTCCCGTGCTGGTTCAGAGCAAGGATGATGTCATTGTAACAGCCTCCAACTTCAGCTCAGAGAGGTAACGGGAGTAGAGGAGAATCATTTCTCTTTCGATCCTATGTGGAGACTGGGTGAGGAGATTCAGAGAGTCCCATTGTCTAGATGTGTGAAGGTTGCATCTGCCATGTGGAGTGTGTTCCATAAGAGTGTGTTGATTTTGAGGTTGACCTGCTTGTGTTCCCCTCTCTGAGGCAGAAATGAGAGGCTGCTTCTGGGCAGTCTGCAGAAAACAGCAGGGCATTCGGCTTCCTTCAGCCCTTTCTTCAGAAACTTACACCTTGTCCCAAACATCATTGGAAGGCAGAGGCAATGTTGCAGTTTTTCAAACATGGGATGTTGTGCATCTGACTGCTTGCCAGGCTCTCCCTTCCTAGCACAGTATATTGAATTAGTCCCAAGATTCTGGATGTCTCCCTACATGTGGAAAGCCAGGTAGGAAAGTGAACTAACTCCATTTTCATCAATTTTCCTTTACAGGATGTGCCCAATTTTCCAGATTTCAAATGTTACTGGGGAGAATCTAGATTTGCTGAAGATGTTTCTTAATCTCTTGTCTCCACGGACCAGTTACAGGGAAGAAGAGCCAGCAGAATTCCAGATAGACGATACTTACTCTGTCCCGGTAAGAGGCCTGGTAGTTGGAAGAATATTCTGTTCCCTCTTTTAGGCTGAAGAAGCTATCTTCTCTAGAGAAGAGAGTTCTCTAGTTCTTCTGCTGGCCTGGTAGAGTAATCACAGGTTTTTTTTTTTCTTTTTTGGCATAGGGTGTAGGAACAGTTGTCTCTGGGACAACACTGAGAGGCCTAATCAAGCTAAATGACACCCTGCTCCTGGGGCCAGATCCCCTTGGCAACTTCCTCCCTATTGCTGTCAAGTCCATCCACCGCAAGAGGATGCCTGTCAAGGAGGTGCGGGGAGGCCAGACTGCCTCCTTTGCCTTGAAGAAGGTGAGATGGTCTCCTCTAGACCCCCAGAACAGGAACTACCCTCTTAATTTTCAAGTGTTCTTGGAGTTCAGCTGCAGTAAGTCTGTTTCTGCAAACATCAGCTGCCCCATGTTGCAGTGGAATGGAATACCTTAGAAACTCTATGATTCCGCATCCTGGTTTTTCCTCCTAGGAGCTGCCAGAGGATACAAATGCCACTAGATAATGATGCTGGAGATATCTAAGGAAGTGGAGGCATTGCGAGAAAAGTCTCCTTTTGTGCTGAAACTGCATTAGTAGCCCGGACAGTGTATTTACACTACTCCTCTTGGCTTGTAGGACCAGCTGCATGATTTGGGATTTAAAAATCAGCAAAATTTGATACAACTCCTCTTGTAAAAGGTTTCTGTCAATAGAAGCTGCACTGATTTTAAGGGGATATAGTTTAAGCTACACCATACTTCATGTGTTCAGGCTTATCATGTTATATTAACAGACATCATGATTTAGGAGAGATCATTTTCTTGGGTAATGTGCAACCAGGATGTATGTTTTGCTTTTAAAGGATCAGTGAGGTAAATGTGTAAAGTGTCCAGCATTTCCAGTACTCTAAAGCTTCCTTATAAACTTCAGCTGCATTTGATTTTTGCGACCTTTACATAATATCCTATACATAACATACAGCTACACAGCTCTTGCTTTGCCTTTTGCTGGGCGTGAGATAGTATCTATGAAATCCCTTAGGATTCTGCTGAATGCAGTCAGCCAGAGCAGCAGATTTCTTCCCTGGAGAATCACACTAAGGTGTTTTGTGTCTCTGCTTTTTAGATCAAGCGTTCTTCCATCCGGAAAGGCATGGTAATGGTGTCACCCCGCCTGAATCCACAAGCGTCGTGGGAGTTTGAAGCAGAGATTCTGGTGCTCCATCACCCCACCACCATCAGCCCACGGTATCAGGCCATGGGTACGTGTGTCAATGTTGGATTGTCTTTGTTTCCCAGTAGTAACATTTTGTATCAGATCTAGCCTAAGATAACTTTGCTCCTGATGTCTCTGCCAACCTGAATATACGCTGTAGTTCCTGGTTTTGCCTTTCCCAGAATTGTGGAAGAGAGTGGATGGGAGAGGGAAGGGAGCTTACAGAGGAGAATGAGGGAGGATATAAGGTAAAAAGGAGATGTGTGCTCTCAAGTGTACTTGGAGCCTGCCTGTGCTATATCTCCGTGGTGCAAAGATTCCCCACTTTCAAATGCTGATGGAAAGACTCATTTTGGGTTCTGCCCTCTAGCCCAGCTGCTTGGTGTGTAGGATTCTGTTGAGGGTGCTTCAGAACAGTAAAGATTTGAAGGCAGCTGTTCTAGCTATGTGCATGTTCTTTTTGGGGATGGAACAAAGGCAGCTGTGTGACCTGTACAGTCTTTGCTGCAGGGTGAGGAACTGCCTCAGATGTGTCTCTGAAGCTCGTTGCACTAATGGGCCTGGCTGCTGAAAGCCTTTGTGCTTTACATTCACAGTGCATTGTGGCAGCATCCGTCAGACGGCCACGATTCTCAGCATGGACAAGGACTGCCTGCGGACAGGGGACAAAGCCACGGTGCACTTCCGCTTCATCAAAACCCCGGAATATTTACATATAGACCAGCGGCTGGTCTTCCGGGAAGGCCGCACCAAAGCTGTGGGTACCATCACTAAGGTAAAGGCTGCCGAGTCCCACTTGCTTTTGCCCATTAACTGCTTCTTACACTGAGAAGCCAGCAGGAGAATCCACATAGCTCTGGAAAATTGAGGGAAGAGGCTGTGCTTCAACCACAAGCATCAGGGCTGACATGGCTCAAGGATGAACCATGTGCTTTGTCATGTGATGGGTCTTTAGCTGGTGTGAATGAGGGAATGTAAAGGGAGGGGCTGAGCCATATGCTGCTTGTTCTTAAGGCTCAGTCTCTTTCTGATGTCTTCTAACTGGTCTGTTGGAGTCATGTTGTGGAGGTTAGAGTGTCACCTCAGCCAAGTGGCCCTTTCCAAGGGTGGAAGATCAGAGATATAGGTTTCTTTAAACAGCTGCTGCTGCTGCATTCTTCTCCTTATGGTTATTTTTACAAATTCTCCAGAGGCTTTTTGTTAAAAAGCAGCATTGAACCTCGCCAGATCAGCCTGGCTGTTTTAATGCTGAGTTTGGCCTCTCCCTTTGCAATTTGCAGCTACTCCAGACCACCAATAACTCACCAATGAACTCCAAGCCACAACAGATCAAGATGCAATCAACGAAGAAGGGAGCTGTTACGAAACGAGAGGATGGTGTTCCTGTCACTGGGACAGCAGCTGGAGGGCCAGCAGCTGGGGATGAGGCCCCCTCAACAGCTGCAGCACCATTGACACCTACTGCCCTGCAACCATTGGTAAGTGAGGAAAATACAGGTCTGTCCTAGCTGTTTGTGTCATTGTTTCACCTGTTGGGGGAAGGGCACTCTAAAACACAAGTATTATCCCCTCATACTCACCTCGCCACAGAAACAAATAGAAATATAAGTAGTCTCACAGCAGGAATCATAATTCTCTGATGACTGGATGACTCCATGGCTGACCTTCCAGCAGACAGCAGCTCAGGGTACTGGGACAATTCACGTGTGACCTCAGGAAGTGTCTAGTCTAGCCTCCTGCTCTAAATAGGATTAGCTGTGAGGTCAGATCAGGTAGCTCAGGGTTTTATCCAGTCATGTCTTAAAAACCTCCCAAGGAGGAAGACTGCACTACCTTCCTTGGCAACCTGTTTCACTGCTTTGACCATGTGCACAGTGAAGAGGTGTCTCTATATACCCAGCAGCTGAACTAGTGAGACATATAAGAAGACATATAACAGAATGAGTCTTCGATGTCTGAATGAGAGGTAGAATATCCCTACACTAGAGAATTTACATACAACCTAAGTATTAGGCACAGGTTGTCTGCCCTGTTGAAAAATAAGGATGGGGACATCCAAGAAGAAGGAAAGGCTTTAAATTTCTCTTTAGAGAAATTTATCCAGGTTGTTTTGTTGGTTAGGACTTCTCAGTTCAGCTTGTCTATGGAGGATACCAGTCTTTCTGGCCTAAAAGAAATAGAAACTCAATTCTCACTGCAGGCCTACAGATCAGCTTTATCGCTGATAGAAGAAAGGTCTTCTCCTTGTAGGGTACTTGCTCAGGAAGTGAAGGGTTCAGGAACTGACTCTGTCGAGTGACAGGGTGTTCCCCTTCTTAATTCTAGCAATATTAGTTGCCATGGTCAAATCTCGCCCTCTTAAGCCAGACTGCTCATCAAAGAGGACCCCTTGGCAGGGATTCTCTCCCTCTGCATATGCCTGGGGCTTCACACCAGTCCTCCATCTCGTCCTTGTCTTTTTGTAGCGTCACTGTGGTTGTAAGTAGTGGTCTCAGCTTGCTTTTTGTTTCGTCCCTCCCCAAGACTCTGGGTTGCTTTTGTTCTTGCTTATGTCTTCCTCTCTCTCCTTGCTGCGTCCCCTCAGCCTGCACTGGATGAAGAGCCCCACGTCCGTGAGGGCAATAAGGTATTTGGCTGCTCTCAAAGAGAAACAGTGGGTTTGCTGAGGTTGGGAAAAGAGTCAGGTGAGCCTGAGAGCCATGGTAGGGAGTGGGGGGTTCTCCTTCAATTCTGTTCAAAGTCAAGGGAGCCTGAGGGCTTGATTTCCTGTATGCTGAGCCCCATGGCACCTGCTGGCTCTCGTGGGAGTGAAGCATTTAGAAACTTGGGAAATCAAAGTCTTCCCAGCTTGAAGGGCAAAACTTTCTAGTGCATCTGTCTCTCCTCCTTCCCTCATGGTGTGTCTGTTCTCCTTCCGCCTTATCTCCTTCCTGCAGTGGTAGAAAGCTGATCAGTCACAACTGCCCTGCTGCTGTCTGAATGTGTGTGTGATCCATCTGAATTCCTGCTGTGTTTGATATCCCAACTGAGGGGTTGCTTTGCACTAAAGTCAGTCTTGTTTTTCAGTCAAAAGTCGGAGGAGGAGGCCGTCGACGTGGCGGTCAGCGCCATAAAGTGAAATCTCAGGGAGCCTGTGTGACTCCTGCCAGTGGCTGCTGAATTTCTCACTCCTCTCTCTGAAGAATTCCTCCCCATCCCTTCATTTCTTATCCAAAAGATCCAGAGCAGCGTAAACCAAAACCCATCCCAGCTGATTGGCTGCAGAAGAATCGTCCCTCCTCCCTGCAGGAAGCGATGGAGAGGAGCATAATTTATAAGCTAATGAAGGTGATAAGACAGAGAACTGAGTAACTGACACCTTCCTCCTCCCCCTGTTGACACATTTTTGTACATCATGGGCTTAGTTTTTATTCTTATTAGTTTTTATTATATTTTGTGTGCATGAAGATGACAGGGGAGTCTGGATAGAGCTGCAAAGAGCCAGTTAGTTGCCTCCCTCCTCCCTCACCCCTTTCTGTCCACGGGACTTGCTGGTCTCCCCTGTTTGCTGTCTCAGATCCGGGGGTTATCAGATGCCTGAAATTTCAGACTTGCAAAGGTTA
Source organism: Irena cyanogastra (assembly GCA_013397155.1). Classification (NCBI taxonomy): domain Eukaryota; kingdom Metazoa; phylum Chordata; class Aves; order Passeriformes; family Irenidae; genus Irena; species Irena cyanogastra. The sequence continues at coordinate 1,042,643 of VWZV01013513.1, read as the reverse complement.
AAACAGGTTGTTTAGGATGGCTCCATGGAGCATCGTTTCATCACCACTGTGGCCTTGTGCCAAATACGTTTTGGATTCCCTCCCTCTTAAACTATTTCTAAGTGGATTTAATTTAATGTTGTAATGACTGAAGTTTGAAGGAGATGGTGAGAAAGTTCCTTAGTTGGAGATCTAAGAGGGTAACAAACTGGAAAGTAGTTGTTGATGTTAAGTTCAGGGATCCTATGCTCAATATCCTCAAATAATGTTGAAAGCACTTAAAATTTTAACTAGTGACAGAGTTAAATGGGCAGATATTTACCCACCCAGTTCCCTTTCCTATCGTGCTGCTTTTCCTAGTGTTTGTTCAGTGCACATTGGAGCAAATCTAACCTGCCTCTCAAGGCTGCAGCAGCTCCACTGACAGTGTTAAGAACAGTGCAGGAGCACTCAGTCCGTCCCTTGAGCCAGAGGAAGCCTTCTCACCTCGACGGACAGAGGTCACAGGTGGTAAGATACCTTTGGAACAGAGACACCAGGCTAACATGACCTCCCCTTGATTTTGTTTACTCCAAGATTTCCAAAACCTTTTTGGGACTCACTGGCCAAGCTTTGCTGTGGCAAAGGTAGGATTTTGTCTTCTCCCCTCTTGGCCAAAGAGGGCAGTTACCAATTGGTACCAAATTTGTAGAAGTGCTTTCAAGGTTGGAAGTACATGGTAATTTTTCTGACTTTCAATGGATTTTTTTTAAGATTTTATTTTTCTTAATGAGAAATTCTGGCTTCTCCAAGAAGGCCCTGCAAGGACAGTTTACAAATTACTGGTGGAATGGTTTTTTTAACCATTTAATGAGTTTTTCAAATGATTGATTCCCTGCTTATTTTGATCTCGTCTCTTCTAACCCTGCCTCCTCCCTTGGCTCCAGTGAGGACAGGAATTATCCTCTGCCAGCTTGTGGTGAGCTCTGGGAGCATGGTAGCATTTTGAGGAGGTGGCATCCTCAGCAAATCATGGCTCCCCCCAGCAGGCGTGGTCAGGCTCGGTTTCTCTGAGGGCTTCCTCCTCCAATGAAGGACTTTTATTTTAATTAGAGAGAGACTGCAAAGTTTCTGTCCCTCCTTAGTGGGTTGTTCCTGTTCCTCACTCTGTGTCACCTGCGTGGGGTTCATTGAACTCACCTTGTGACTCAGGGTAGGCTTCCAGGCCGGCTGAGTGGCAGAGTGCATCTCCCGCTGCCAACACCAGCACTCCAAGAGCATTAAGCGGCACGGGAGAGGCAAGAAAGGTGGTGTGGAGACCAGGGTCCTTTGCCTTAGAGACTGCAGTGGGTGGAAGGGGGAGGTCAGACAGTCCTTTTCCAAGCTATGTGCCTAAATACCAGCACTCTCCCGGCGAGGGAGGAACTATAGGCGGCTACAACACTAATAGCACCCGCATTGTGAGGGGGTGTGAGGTGTGGCTAACCAGGGCACGAGGGCCTGGCTTGTTTGTCTTCTGGCCCTGTAGCAGCATCAAACTGCATCTGATTTCACTGCCCTCTGCTTCTGAGGGGAGCAGGGAGCTCCAGGCGGTTTTCTCTTTCTCCATTCCTTGTGCTCCAAATGAAGGAGACTGCCGAGACTGAAAGAAGGTTTACTTCAATTTGTGCAAAGGAGGTGGTGTGATCTCTCTTTTGTGACCAGCATTTACAGATCACTCAGGCTGGTGTGATCTATAAAATAAATTTTAAAAAAGTTTGTTCCAAGTAAAAGTGTGTTGTCTTGATTTTTGTCACTCTGGAAAACGAGGCTGAAATCCAGAGAAAGCAGGTTTGCCTGCTACCAAGTTCCTTTGCTGGCTACAAGAGGAGGCTGTGCTCATAGTGACAGCAGGGCAGGCCATAGCACAGCACATGCGAGCTGCTGCCGAGACTCTGGCCAGCCCTGACAGCTTTTACTCTGGCCAAAATGAAGTGCACCTCGGTGGCAGAGTGGTAAAGTGAGAACACAGGTGTGGCGTGAACTGTGCTGTGTGAGCTGTGAATGGGTGTGAAGAGCAGCTCCAGCAAATCACTTGGGGCCAGCCCCACGAGAGAAACTCTGCTAGAGGATGCAGCATTAGCACAGCACTTGCAGTGCCTGCCTACTCTGCTTCCTGGGACATGCCCCTCACCTGTTTCTGCAAATACAGTGGGACTCTGCAGGGTTTGCAAGGAGCCTTTTTCTGTCTCCTCAGTTGATCTCAGAGGTTCACAAAAGCTTTTTCTGCTCTGCACAGCCCTTTCATAGGTAAGTGTTGGGCTGTGGTAGCTGGAGCTGAGGCCCATGCAGCCCTTCTCCTCCTGGAGAGGGCTGGTCCAGGGCCAGCAGAGAGCAAGCCTGGCCCTAGCGTGGGCTTCTGGGAGGAGCTGCATGGGTATTCCTCAACATCAACCTTCCTCCAAGCCCAGGTTAAGCAGAGAAGATTGTGACACTCCTCAAGCCACTTCAATTTCCCATTTTTCAACCTTTTTATACACTAAGTTAACTTCCTCATGCGAAGGAAGATAAAGTATTTCCCTTCTGCTTGCTTTGTAGCTGCTGAGTAGTTAACAGCCCATGTGAAGGAAAGAGAAGCAAGCAGATCCCCTGAATTGGGCTTTGTGTCAGGCTTTGTCCCTGCTAACCCAGCCTCACTTGCTGCTCCTCAGGACCAAGCTGGGCTCTGCTCATGAAGGCTTGGGAGGTGACTGCAGAATGAGGACAGCCATGGTACCACAGACTTAAGTCTAGTAGTTTTAGTCCCAAGGAATTGGAGTTTTTGCATTGTTTCAAGCAGTTTTTGCATCCTCAAGCCTGCTCAATGACAAGATGATAACTTTGTAGTTTTATGGCAAATCCTTATTTTCCAGCCTAATGTACTAACTCTAGGGCCAGTTAACAGAGAAGAGCTCTAAAAATAGTTTTGTCTATCTACTAGCTGTGCATTATTCCCAACAGCAAATTCAGTTACAAAGCATCCAAACCACTCCGGGTAGTTTTGATATCATTTATGTCTTGGTCTTTTTTTTTTCTTGCATAGGCATAAATTACAATCTGTTGATTAAAAAATAAAAGGAACAAAACAGTGCAGCATTTGCAACAGGCTACAGCATCAAACACAAGCTCCTGTCTGTAACCATCTGTTTCTGCAGGGCTAATTTGTAACACGCGTGCAGGGCAAACTGAGAAGGAGGGAGAATAGAGGAGGGAAATGGAGTAAATAAGAGAAATCTGCTCCCACAGCTGTTCTGCATTTCTCCTGCCTCACCAGGCTTATCTTCAGCATCAGCTCCAGAGAATGGGCAGAGAAGCACATGCTGAAGCAGCAGTTTTCTGTGCCCTCTTCTTTTGCAGCTCTGGTAAGTGCTGCAGAAATGCCCCAAGCTACAATCTTAAGAGCCAGCAGCTTCTGGCATTTGGCACAGGTGCTCAGGCTGCAGCCCAGCACTGATGCTGAATTTGGGGGCTGAAAATCCACATGTAGCCTCAGTATATGTTCCTGGGGATCCTCACACAGATGGTATGGTGAGGCCTCTAAAACCATCTAGAAAAGAGCATGAAGCCCCAGGATGAGCTCTCCCTGGTGGCTCCAGGGAGTTTTACTTCGAACAGCAAAGATTTTCATGTCCAAAGGACAGTGCAAGGTTGCGCTATAAAGCCAAATGCTCCCTAACCCAGACACAGCAGTTAACACCCACGTGGAAGGAGCAGAGATCCCACTACAACTCCATTTTCAGAGGAAGAGGTCGCCTTTCCTGCCTCTCACTAGCATCCCTGATTTACCAAAAAATAGTTTTTTTCTTGGGTAAAGGCCTTGTCTGTCCTTACAGTCCAAGCCAGAGACCAGGGAGCCAGAAGGAACACAAGAAAATGGGTTTTCCCAGACTCGTGGTTATAGCAGGCAGAGAAAGGTGAGAAAAAGGGAGAGTTTTATCTCTGCTTTCTCTTTATGATTCAAATAAATAAGGAACTGGTCTGCCAAGCCCAGAACAGGTCTAGACATTCATAAAAGCACAGCTCCATGTGCTCAGTGCACTCATGGACATGACTCCAAGGCAAGCGGGCAGCTGTAGACAAGTTTAAAATAACTTTGGCTGTGGATGCCAAGAATTAAGACCACGCTCAATATAGGAGAGAATTTATAGTCCCTGGCTCTGGCTCCAGGTCAGCTTTCTCCCTGCAGCAGGGCCTCCCAGCTCTGCAAGAGGCTCCACAGGGTAATTTTAACCTGCTGGAGAGAGGACTGTGCCCTCTGGGCTCACCTCCCCTGATTGGAGCAAGGAGACCCCTTCAGAAGGGATGTGCTGCCACCATCCTCATCCTCCCAGGCTGGCATGGAGGGAGTCAAGGCTCAGCAGGTCTGCCCCTCGTCCTCCTCCTCTATGCCTACACTGCTTCAAGCAGAGACCACCAGAGTGGGAATCAACACATGGTGTTCTCATGGGGTCAGGGGAAAGATGATGCTAGCACTGGACAGGGCTCTGACCATGAGCCCTTTAGCCTTTCAATGAAACACAATACAAACCTGGAGGGCTGTTAACACCTCCAAGAATATAAGCCAAACTGTGTGATGCAGGCAGCCAGGAGATGGCGGGGCCAGATGGCCCTAGCACCCCTTAGCCTGGGGAAGGTCCCTATGCATCCTTCCTGCAAACCCCTGCTGTGCTCCACCCATCCTAATAGTACAGGAAAGATTTACATGCCCACTGCAGGCAGAACTCCCCCTCCTGCTCCAGCCCAGTCCTCCCACAGCCAGGGCTCAGAGAACAGCGCAATGCCAGTAAGGAGAGGTAGGAGGAAAAGGGAGCCCTTCCAAGAGAAAGGAGGTCAGCCTGCACCAGCCATCTGCCATCGAGGACCTGAGAGCTGAGGGAGCCCTGTGGGTGGGGGGTGGCACCTGCAAGCCCAGGCGATTGCCCCATCTCCCCCTCTAGAGCCCTGCAGAGCCCTGGGGCAGCAGCTCCACTTGCCGCTAACAGTCAAGTATATACAGATGCAGCCATGGGCAAGAGGCCACAGCCACGCATTGCAGTCTCAGAGGACATCCAGAGCAAGGAGGGCAGGAATGCCTCCAGCACCCCACCAGCAGCAGTGCACAGAGGACCCTAGCTTCCAAGTCCAGCTACCAAGCCAGGAACCACGTGAGGCCCATATTTTAAACAGCTCTGCTCATCTTATTCTAGCTTATCCTACTGTGTGTGCTATTCTACTAAACAAAGCTCTAGCCCTCTCCACATCTAAGCCACCCATTCAAGTGGCACTATGTAACATTCTCTGGTTAAGTACAAATTGCATGGAAAAAGTCTTTTTTCCCTTTGTTACTACAAACCCTCCCCACAAAAAAACCAACCCCAACACCCCAACTGAAAAATAGCTCCCCTCCCCACCCCTCTTAAAAAAAAAAAAAAAATCAGAACAAACCCCAAAGGAAAAGCAGGCAACAGGAATTTTCAATAGCATCATCAAGCTTAACACTGGGGAGGCAGCCAGCCAGGGAGGCCAACAGCATTGGTAAGACCCAACTCAGCTACTGTCAGCAGGAGGGCTTGAGTGGATGGATGGCAGCACCACAGTAGGCTCTGCCACCAACACGTACCACGCTCCTCTCCTCCTGCTGCCCCAAACCATTAGTTTTATGTTAATACTTCATTAATACTGTCTTATTTCCTCTCTGCCGGCCCAGCATTGGAGGGCTGGAGATCTTTACTCAAACCAACACCAAGGCAAGAGAAGCAACCCTGTTTGGAGTGGACTTGGTGGCCACAACCAGTGGCTCCCACCTACTCGGGCAGCACCGAGTCAGGCACCACGGTCCCACACACCGATCTCCTGCACCCAAGCCCGCATGAAGCACATCACAAAATGACACACCCCTTTCCCCAGCCATGGCCATGCTAGAAAGGAGTGGGACAACAGGGAAGAGGGGCAGCGCAAACCCGATACAAAGTTAGCTTAAAAAGTTAAAATGTCCCCTATGCACTGAAAACAAGCCAGGCTGCGCTAGGACCCACGTGGGATGTTCTTGCCTCACCACCCCGGTCCTTGGAAGAGTGAAAGCCTCACCCCTTCGACACCAGCTCTTCTCCTCCCCCCAGGGGAGCAGCTTCCTGGGGCGGCTGCTGGCACACGCCAAGATTTCTAGGTGTGAAGCAGTGAACCAGAGGCATCCCCTGCTGCTGTCAGCCCGGCAGCATCCTCATCCCGCGCGGGGCCGGGGGTCAGTGCGCCGGCTCCCCGTGCACACGGAAGCGGTAGATGCAGGTGTATTCGGGGTGGCCCCAATTGCTCAGCACCCGGAGCTCCACCAGCTGGTATGTGCCCATGGAGTCACCCTTGCGGAGGAGGGAAAAGAAAAACCCAAGACCTTGAGGGCTCTCTAAGGCTCAGAGACCCCAGAGGCCCCATTTTCTTCTTGGGGGTCAGGTGCTCCAGGGGGAAAGCATTTACCTCCAAGTAAAATGTTTGGATGGGGTCGCCATCGTGGTTGTAGGTGAACTGTCCAAGGAGAAGACCCTCCTCCTCTCCTTCTTCCTTTAAGCCCTATGGAAGGGCAGGGAGGCAGAAAGGGAGAACCAGGGGTCACCAGAGAGGGAGACCAGAGGTGATGCACATATCCAGGGCAGAAGAGGGAGAGGGAGACGCAAGCGTGCTTGGCCCCTGCTCCTGCTCTTCCAGGTCAAAATAGACATATGGGAACAAGGACCAGTGGGGAAGGATAAAGGGGGGGGAAGACCAAAAGTTACACCTACTCAAGTCCCTTTGTCCCTGCGTCCCCCCAAACTCTTTCTGAAACCCTGTGCTGCCCCTCTCCCCACCAGCATTGCTTCTTCCTCTTCTTCAGGATAAGACCAACCCCCCTAGAGCACCCCACAGCCAGGTATGGGGTTTGTTACCCACCCCTTCCAGCACCCTCTCACTGTGTTCCCCTCCTGCCCCCCTCAGGTCTGGGTGAGGTTACTCACATAGACAGCAAAGTCCTTGGGGGCACTGGGGATGGTCCCCTGTGGTGAGAGGGCTTTCGGGATGTGCTCCAGCGTCACGGCTGTGGGGCGGATCACGCCAGAGAGACGGATGACAGCAAAGCCCTGGGAGCCACGAAATGCCCAGCAGTTCCCAGGGTTGACATCTGGCTACGAGCATGGAAGTGAGACACCAGCAACGTTACCACCATCAGAGTCATTTTTCTCCCACCAGCCTGGCTGCTGGCTTGGAGCAATAGTCAATAAAACCGCCATGAGAACCAGCCCAGCCCTCCCACTCAGCGCCCACCTGCAGGATGACACGGGGGGACTGCGAGTGGTACCACAGGGGGATGCCGAACAAGCTCAGCAGCGCTGTCCGTGTCTCGTAGGTCTCTGAGCAGCGAGTGTTGATGACACTGGCCCCTAGCATGAGGGGATGGCAGCACGTGAGCTGCAGGCCAGCCCCTGTGGCCACCTCCCCAGGACAGCTGGCTTGTCCTGACCACCTACCTGCTGACTCGAGGGCATAGTCAACCATCCCCACACGGTCCTCGCTGTAGCGCTTCAGGGCCTGGCCCACGATGAGATGCACTTGCTGCAGCGGGAGCAGAGGGCACAGGAGGGTGACGAACTGGGGCAGGCATCCTGCCCCCCACCCGCCTGCCCCTGCAGGGACAGAGGGTGCAAGGACCTTCCCACAAAACAGCCACAGGATAGAACAGCCAGGCGATGAATCACCGTGGCAAAAATAAGAGCACGCACATTTGGCTGGGAAACCTCGTTAGAGGCTGCTAAAAATACCCCAGGAGAGAGGAGCTGTGCAGTGAAGGGGCAGCACCCAGGCACGCTGCACTTGCCTGTCCCCAAGAGGGGCTGGCCCAGAGGGAGGAGAGGTACCACCAGACACAACCTGACAGACCACCCAGAAACATCTGCTGCTCCCTCCTGCCCTGTCCCACAGGATTGATAGGGGCTCCCCCCATCCAGAAAAGGAGGAGATGGCTGGAGTATCCATCTGGAGCCAAACCCAGGCCAAGGAGTTAGGATCCTGCAGCACCACTTTGAGTCTAAAGTTTATGGAGTGCACAAAGCTTACACAGACTATGGGGACTGCTAATCCCAGCATGATCCCTTCCTCCACTACCTCCACAGGGAATTGCCAGCAACTCTTTCCAAAGCAAGCAGGCTCATTTTTTCCCCTTGGTGTCATTCTGCTGAAATGCTTTGCACCAAACAACTCAGCAGCACTGCTGAAGAATGGGGATAAGCAAGATGCTCCACCCATGTTGGCATTTCTCCCATGTTCTGGGTGAAGGATGCATGAGCAGAAGCTTGGATTTTAAGACAGTAAGAGCTTTGCAGGGCTGCAGGTATTACCACCCCTTCCAGAGCACAGAGCAAGCACAAACTGAGAAGGGAGGGGCAGAGAAAGAGTTCCAAGGGTGCTCTTTCATCCTGTGAGCCCAGGATCAATATCCCAGCTGTGGGAGCTGTCCCAATGCCTCTGCCAGGCACACATGCCAGTCCCCTGCACACACAAAGTGGGGCACAGTCCCCAGCTCCACCCCTGTGGTCACCTCATGTCCCTGGGGCTCAGGCCAGTACTCACCTCCTCTGTCACTCCTGCAGTCCCTCCTTGCCGCAGGGCCACTCCAATACCAGCCTGAGCATCCCGTGCTGACAGCCTCCGGTCCTCCAGGACTTTTGCAAGGATCTTGTGCTCCAGAGCCTGGAGCTCTGCTTGCAAGTCTTCCCGCTGGAGGATGAAGGCAGCAGCACCATCCTGCTGGGGCTGTGACAGGAACCTACTGATCCACGCTGGGAACTGCGCTTCCACCTGGAACGGCGCGGAGAGAGCTCAGTCCCGCAGCAGGGACCCTTGCTTGCCTTTCTGCCAAACAGGCTGGGGACAGGGACTCACATCAGCCCGCACTGTCTTCAGCTGCTCCAGTATTCCCTTCACGTGCTTCCCCATCACCTCCTGGTCTGACTTGAGGCTTGCCAGCTCCCTCTTCAGCGCTGCCACCTCCTGCTCCAGCTTGCCCACCTCCTGCTGGAAGGTCCCTCGCAGGCTCTCCTGCACTGAGCTGTGCCGAGAGAAAGGTAACAAAACCTCGTGCCAACAGGCCCAGTAGTTCCCCTCTGCAAACTGGAGGGAGAGGTTCATCTCACATCACCTGTGCTCAACCCCATCTCCAGACCCAGTTTTAATTCCAGTGGCAGTGACCTCTTCTACTGTATCCCATGGGAAAGCATCCTCAGCTGACCCCTCAAGCTGAAGGGCCACATTCACAGTGATGCAAAATGACAGTGGCAAAGGTCATTTGCTGCCATTGCTCTTGGAGCCCTGCTGCCAGCCACAGAATCACAGAATGGGTCAGGTTGGAACAGACCACAGCAGGTCATTTGGTCCAACCTCCCTGCTCTAGCAGGGTCATCCCAGAGCACATGGCACAGGACTGCATCCAGACAATTCTGGACTATCGCCAGTGAGGGAGACTCCACAACCTCTCTTGGCTATCTGTTCCAGTGTGTGTGGTCACCGCATATTAAAAAAGTTCTTCCTCATATTCAGGTGGAACTTCCTGTGCCTCAGTTTCTGCCTATTGCCTCTTATCTTATTGCCTGGTATCACTGAGAAGAGCCTGGCTCCAACCTCTTGTCACTCTCCTTTCAGCCACTGGCATTGACAAGGTCCCCTCTGAGTTGTCTCTTCTCAAGGCTGAACAGGCCCAGCTCCTTCAGTCTTTTCATAAGAGAGATTCCCCAGTCCCTTCACCTTCCCTGTAGCCCTCTGCTGGACCCGCTCCAGGAGCTCCATGGCTCCCTTGTCCTACTGAGGAGCCCAGAACTGGACACAGCACTCCAGTGGCCTCACTAGGGCTCCATAGAGGGACAAGATCACCTCCCTCAACCTACTGACAATGCCCTTCCTAACGCACCCTAGGATACCACTGGCTATCTTGGCCAGAAGGGGACAGTGCTGGCTCCCACAGACACCCACATATGTATCCTTCCCTCCTTTCCCTGCCAGACTATGCCTCTTGATCTCTCCTTTGCCCTCAGCCAGGCCTGCAAACCCCTCCTAAGCCTGGCTGAGGGAATTCACCCAGCTACACGCCTGCCCCTAACAGGGCAATGGCCTTGCCCCACCGCCAGTGTTACCTCTGCCACGCCGAGTTCAGCTCCAGCAAGCGCGCTTCCATCTCCTACCAGGAAAAGGGGAAAGGGTGAGACCCGTGACACCGCTGGTGAGGGTGTCCTGTCCAGGTACCACCGCACACTTGTCCGCTTACCTGGGAAGCTTGTGCCATCTTGCCCAGGCGCCCGTCTAAATCCCTTTGCACCTGGGCTCGGAGCACATCCAGCTCACCCTGAAGGATGAGAACAGGGTGGAATACCAGAGCCTGGCCCTGCACTCCCCCATCTCCCTGCACTCCCCGTGTCACTCACCTGGACGTGGTTGGCCATGTCGGTGTGGAGATGCTCCTTCAGCCCCGCGTCCCGGCGGCTCACCAAGCCCTCCAGCAGCGCAAGGATGTCCCCCGGGGGTGGCTCTCCCCCTGCTGTCACTGCTGCCGCCCCACGACGCAGCTCCCACCGAGACAGCTCGGCCTCCAGTGCCTCAAAGCGCTTCTCCAGGGACTGGAAGCGAGCCAGGAGCCGGTGTCCCCCCTGCAGCAATAAAAACAGGGTGTGATGCAGCCCCCCAGGGAAGTGCCTGCTCCACAGGATCCCTGTGAAAGGGGACCCTGACCACCCATTCTCCAGAGTCAGTGGCATCTTATTTATCTGCTGCTTCCCAGGAGAAGGCAGATGTTCCCCCTGCTCCATCCCAGGGACAACCCAAGAAAGAGATGGCCACAAGCTGGGGGAGCCAGTGTGGAGCCACCATCTGCCTCATTCTCCACCATTCCTCATAGTCTGGAATCAATTGTTCAGCCATGGATCACACTGTCCCAGCTCTCCCTGCAAGGCACTCATCCCACCTGGGCCACCATCATGCCTTTGCTGAAGCTTACCTGGTCCAGCGTGGTCAGGTCCCCTGCCCCAGGAACATCAGAGGAGGAGGAGGAAAGCTTTCCAGCTCCCCACCATGGGAAGGAAGGCAGGCTCAGTGTCGACAGCCCATACGGGTAGAAGTACCAAGCTCCTGGGCACAGAAGGATGAGATGGTCAAAACCACAGGCTGGTAATGGGCCACAGTAGTGGACACGCAGAGGCTCAGCCATCAGCATCTCCAGGGATTACCAGGAGACACTGGCATGGGGATGCAAATGGACCAGGTTACCAGGAGCCACGAGCACTGAGCTCCAGGCCATCCCATCCCCCAGCTATGGCAGCAGGATGCTCTGCACTGCCCCAGATCTCAGGGCAGCACATCAAGGGAGGCAGCTCACCGTAGGCGGCAGCAGCGAGGAGCAGGAGGAGCAGCAGCAGCAGCAGGGACCTCTTCAGACGTGGGTAGCGCCTGGAGCATGGAGAAGAAAGAGGTGCCTGTAGGACTGCAGCCACCTTCCATCACCTTTGGATGGGGGCCCGAGGGAAAGCAAAGATGACAAGACACCCACCACCCACAATGTGCCTCCCCTTTCCAGGGTCCTGCAGGTTTTCCCCATGCTTCCTCCATCCTGGTGTCCCCGTCCCCAGCACACTCACCTGGAGAATGGGACATTGTCCAGGTGGGAAGCCGTGCCGGTGAGGCGGCGCCAGGCCCCTGCCAGCCCCGAGAACAGCCACCCCATGAACCGAGCTGCCAGGAGAAAAAACAAGCCTCAGGAGGAGTCTTGACAGAGATGTCCCCTCCATGCCCAAGGGTGGCACCACAAGGGGATAAAAACCCTCTGCTCAAAGAGGGAATAGCACACACAGGAGCTGGAGAGTAGAGATGCTGACTGGCAAGAATACTGCTGCTAGAAGTGTGCCTGCCAGCCCTCCACTCACCTGGGGAGGTGAACACCTGCCAGAGGAAGGAGCCCACCCGGGAGGCTGCTGTTCTCAGACCTGACCCGGAGCTACTCTGGCCTGAGTAATAGTGACCTGGAAAGGAAGCAGCAAGTCACCAATGCAGACAGCATCTCAGTTCACAGCAAAGACTTTGCACTGGGGGTGGCATCTAGCGGGGACTGGCAGCACACTGGGTACAGCCAGGCCCTGGGCTGGTCCCCCTGGGGATGCCTCCCCTGCATTCCTGCCACTACAGACAGACAACATCCCTACCAGCGTAGTCATCCTCCGAGGAGTACCCAGATGAAGAGGTGTAGGTGTCGTAGGTCTTGCTCTCTAGCATCCCATTGATCTTACTGGACTCGGTGTCCCCTGTGCCTCTCCTCCTCCTGGTGGAGAGCTCTCCACCTGCCCCCAAAACAAAGAGTTCCACTGAGAAATCACCCACCATCACTTCCACAAGGGGCAGCCCAGTCAGCCAGCCTGGGCATTTGCCCCAACACTCTCCAGTGTCCAGGGAGGTCCCCAGCTGCCCTAGGAGAGTGGGAGGGCTCACCCCAGTACGTGCTGCTGTCCAGGTCATCATCCAGCATAGAGCTACCCAGGGCAGCAAGGCCCCGGCTGCCCCCCAGGTAGGACTCACTCATCATGGACTCGCTGTAGTAGGAGGTTTGGGTGCTAGGGGCGGGAGAGAGGCGCTTAGTGCTACTCGATTTCCTCCTGATCGTCCTGCGGGAGGTGAGAACAGGCTCATCAGACATGTGCGGTTACAGGGTGGGGGCGTCACGGTGCACTCATGGGGGGAAACGGGTTATTCACCCCAATCCCTCGACCAGCATCACTTCCCTCCACACCGGATGGCGGCAGCTTTCAGAGGCTGCAACCTCTGCTTTGCCGAGGCCTCCCGCCCGTCCCGGGCATCGCTTCCGCTCGCACCGCTGCGGTTTTCCGGCCGGCACTTGCAGCGCACCTCCCTCCTCCCTCCTCCCTCTCGCCATCCAGCTGCAGCCGGGAGCTGGCACCCGGCCACCCACGGCAAGCTCCTGTGCCGGGCCCAGAGGTGCCTGCGCTGGGAGCGCGGGGCTTTGGCTAGAGCAGGGCCACAGCCAGTGCCAAGGCGGCCATGCCGGAACGCGTCGGGCTCACCGTCATGTTCCCTTCTGCAAGCTATCCCTACCGCCCCACTCAGGAAGGTGCCCGGTCCCCGGTGTGGGATGGAATGCCCCACCCCTGTCAGATTTGGGCGGGGGGAACCTCCTCACTCGTTTTCCCCACCAACCTGCCGGTGGTCTCCTTGAAGGGGAGCTGCGTCCCACCCAGCAGAGATGTGCTGCTGCTGCTGGTCGTGGCATCATCGTCCCCGGGGTAATAGCGGGTGGTGACAAGGCGCTGGCTGCGGCGGGACATGGCGGCAGCACTGAGGGGAGCTCGGCTCACCTGGGGGTGGGGAGAGGGCGGCGGAGAGAGGGAAGTGTCAGTGGCAGGGTCCCTGGAGGGACGCACCCAGCGGGATCCCACTCGCGGGGACCTCACCCCTGTGGCCGGGGTTCCGGCCCGCACCGAACACCGCCCTGAGCTGGCGGCCGCGGGGTGCCCCGGGATGGAGCCGCCTCCCCGCACAGGCCGATAAACCCCTTCGCCTCCTTTCCCTCCGCGGACCGCCCGCGCGTGGAGCGGCTGCTCCGGCCCCTCCGCGCCCCCGGCCCGACACATCTTCTTCCCCNCCCCGCCGCCCCGCCCCGCCCGCCGCCGCGGAGAGGGGGGCAGCCACCGCTCGCCCGGCCTCTGGGGACCTCTTCTTTATCATCATCATTACTGCTATTTATTATTATTACCGCCACAGGCGTATTATTTTAATTTCATTTTGTTTTATTTTCATCATTTTGGGGGGGTCGATGATGAGGGCCCATCCGCACTCTGCTGCCCACCGGGACCTGGTCCCCAAACACCTCAGCCCTGGGGTTCCTCCGCCATGCCCAGCACGGGCAGCAGTCAGCCCACGCTGCCAGCCAAGGGCGTGGGTGATGCCAGCCCAAAATGGGAGCTCCGAGCTGCAGGGCTGCACCCCAGCCCCGTTTGGGCTTTCCTGGGGTGGCTTGTTTGCTGCTCCTGGTGGGGTGAGACATCCCCGCACCCCACGTACCACCCGTCACGGCGACACGGCCGAACCTATCCCTGGAGCGTGGGCAGCCCCGCTCGACACCCGTGTGCCCACGCCGCCTCGACTGGGCAGGCGTGTTCTGCTGCTCCCTGGGCCACTGGCCCCAGACACCCCGCTGCCGTCGCACTTCCCCACGGGCGGCTGGGCAGGCTCGTCAGAGGCGTGTGAGCCAAACCGGGCTGCTCCCATGGGACCTTGAACCGCTGCGGCACAGCTGGGACCTTGTGCAAACTCACCAGGCTGAAAAAACAGCCGCCCTCCCACACCCCGTGTTTTAAATCTGACGGCGCCTCGGAAAAACATTTGCCTGTGGGAGCTCTGATGGTCAGGGCAACTGGCCACCTGCGTCTGAACGCAGTTGTTTAGGCTGTTTCTGTGGGGCACGGTGCAGGAATGGTCCCCCTGGCTTTGGGTATGGGGTAAAAAGGTATTTATATGAGGAGTTAAAAAACTACGAAGCTGGCAGAAGGGAAGGAACCAATTGCACAACAGCCCTGAAACCTTTTCCTCGGTGTGCTGGGCTTTGGGGCACAAGCCAGGGCAGTGGCAGGAGGACGTGCTGTCAGCACTGGGGGGGCACACCGCAACAAACCCCAATTCAGCGTCCTCAGCCCCGTTGTGTAACGCAGACAGATCCTCTTTGTCTCCCTTTTCTTTTTTTTTCCCTTCCTTTTCAGCCCATTTTTTGTTCCAGCCAAAATCTCTGCCTAGCTTTTCCAGCTCCATCTCCCACTGTGCCAGCTGCCCTTTTTCACCCTTTCCCTGGGTTCCCATCCCTTTGCAAGTGTCTGGCTGAGACAGAGGACACTCCCCTCCCCAGTGGCACCTTTATCTCTGGCCATGCAGATAGCAATCCCGTGTCCCAACCTAGGTACATTGGCAGTGGCTGTCACAATGGCACCTGCTCCAGCTGACGTAACCTTGCGTGGATTAATCCCCCCAGAGGCTCAGGGGATAAGCTGGGTGCTGAGCCACCAGGCACTAAGTAGGGTGCACAGCCCCAGGTCAATCCATCCCCTCCTCAGGAGCCACTTTTTCAGGTGTGGAGGTAGTCAGTGGTGGTTCCCAGGGGATTTGGGAAGATGTTCCAAGGGGAATGGGGTTTGTCCTTGCTGCATCGCTGGTCCTGTGGAGGAGGTGATGATGTGAGAGCCGTGGGAGTTTTTGAGTGGGTGTGGGAATACCGGGGCAAAGATAAGTGGTGTGTAGCTGGGAGCTTCTGCCTTCTTTTCCCCATACCAGCAGTGGGGAGTCTCAGCTCTTTTTTTGGGGGTCACCAGGGCATCACCACACTGGGGGTGGGGGTGGGACAGAAGGAGGTTGCCAGCTGTTCCAGTTTGGCAGCTCTTGCTGGGGAAAGGCAGGAAAAATCCCTACTCTTTCCTAAAAGGCTTTGGAGAGGTGAAGTGACATGTTCAGGCATGCAAGGACAGGCCAGGGCTGGGAAAGCAGCCTTGGTGGGGAAGATCACAGCTCGTGTCTTCTCCACTAGGCCAACCTTTTTATTTAAATTCCCTCCCTGTCCCACCTATCCTTACAACCTGCTTTCCTGGTTCATCACGCCACCAGCTCCAGCACCACCAAAAGCTGACGCTACACGGACTCAGAGCTGCACATCGATCCCCACATCATCCTCGGCAGCACACCAAAACAGCCCAACCCAGCAGGGTACCCATCACACCCATGACCCCACATCATCCACCAGCACCTTTTCCTGCTGGGCTGTCCTGGCCAGGCAGTGTCCCACTGCCACCAGCACCTTCCCCAGGCGCCGGTCCAGTGCCCGCAGGTGGGGCTCGGCCAGGACGGGGGCCAGTGGGTCTGCGGCCAGCGCCTCCCGCAGCACGTCACTCAGGCGGTAGGGCTGGGTGGCCAGCAGCTGCAGCCGCAGGTAAGTCGACTTCTTGATGCTGCCAGAGATGAGGAGGGACAGATCTCAATAGGAAGAGCCTCTCCCCAACAGCAGATCCAGGGTGGGAGCAGCCCCTTACCTGCAGCATTGCTGGAGAGGGGCCAGGATGGACGGTTCATCGCGTGAGTGTGTGCCGAAGCTGGGGGTGGGGAGAAGCCCATAAGGATGTGCCAGGGTGGCATTTCGGCAAGACTGGAGGTCTCCCCCCACCCCTTTGCTGTGATTGCCCCCCCCAACCCCCAACTTTACCCGCGGCCATTGTCCAGGTGGAGCAGGAAAGTGTCATTCCCAAATTTCTCAAAGGTCTCATAGTGGTGCCGGTCCATGTTGCCTGTGGCGGGCCAACAAATTTGGCATCAGGCTGTGGGCTGGAAGATGGGAGCAAAGATACGGAGCACTCTTCTGGTGTGAGACTGAAACCCAGGGCCCGGGGAAAAGGTTTGGAGGCACCTCTGTCTTGTCCATCTGGTGGCCATGGCTGTGCAGGGGAACTGAGCAGAGACCCCATGGCCTCCAGGTCCCTTCTATCCCAGCAGCCTCACAGAGAGACAACAGTGGCAAATGGAGCAGAAGTAATGGCAAAGGCATGGCTGGGTGGTCAGGAATGAGGAGATGGGAAACTCTCCCGGTCAGATGCTGGTGAGGGGACAGCACAGGGAGGAAGAAGTGGCCCAGGGACAGGAGAAGCAGCAAGAGCCCTGAGCAGCATCATCTCCACCTTTGGCTCTGCACAGGCTGCATCTGAGAGTGTGCTGAACAGCAGTTTGGCTAACAAACCTCGCAGGTTTGTTACCACGGGACACAGAGCCATTTGAGCCTCTTGGTCCTGAGGGACCTCCACAGCCCTCAGCACAGGCATGGAGGGGCTCACCCATGAGGAAATCGAGGATAGCCATGTCGATGAGGTCGAGGAGGCGATGGCCCCTGTCGTAGGGCGGCGTCTCTCGCACCTGAGCGCAGTAGTTGGGGTTCAGCTCCCACCTGGTGGCAGAGGCCAGGGAGGGCAATGGGGCCATGAGAGGAGCTGTGGAAAAGCCCCCTCCCATCCCATGGCTCTGCTGGCCCATGTCCCCACACCCCCCATGCCCCATCTCACTCAGCCTTCTTGCTCTTGTGGTAGGAGCGGCGCCAGGGGCTGCGCCAGGAGCGGCGCTTGGCCAGGGTCTTGTCAGGGAGCAGGGCAGCCATGGAGCCCTCCAGCCGGTCCGGTTTGCCGCAGAGGGCGTGCTCAGTGGAGCAGTAGTAGGAGCACTCCCCGTAGAAGCAGACGTTACCCGCTGGCCAGGTGACAAAACAAAGGTTGACAAAGAGAAGGAAGCACCCCCAGATAGAGTGGTGCAGCAAACAGCCAGGGAAGGGTGCTCCATGCACTCTGGCCATGTGCCACCAGCAAAGCAATGGCAAGGGAGGCTGTGAGGAGCAAAGGCCTGTGGCAGGGTACCCATGGGACCTGAACAGTCCCCAGCAGGATAGTTTGTCTGAGTGCGGGGGGAGCCAGGGCAGCAGCAGCCAGCTCCAGGTGACCTCCATCCAGGTAGCCACAGGAGAGGATGGAGAGCATGAAAGCTCACCTGGGGAGATGAAAAAAGTCTTGGCCAGTTTCTTGTCCGTGGTGATATCCCGAATTTCCTTTGTTATGTTGACCAAACGGCCAGAAACTGGGGGGATTCGCCGGAAATCCAGGACCCTGAAACAGAGAACTTGGAACAGTTTCTTACTGACCTCAGCTGGTTTAGTAACAGCAAGTTATTACAACTGACAGGAGACACGGGTATCCCTCACAACAGGGAGCAAGAGGTGGGATGAAGGAGCAGTTTCTCTGGTGCGTTGCCATCTTGGGAGAGCAGGGTAGGATGCAAAGCTTGTGCTCACCTGTCCAGGTGGAAGGCTGCAATCTCTGCATTGTGCCGCTCGAAGTCTGAGAAGTAGAAGAAATCAATGGGGGTCTCCTGGTCCCGAGTCTGCCTGGAAGGAGAGGGGACAGTGGGGGCAATCATCATGGATGGGGTCACTCCAAGCATAGGATTAGTTCCAAACCAGCACTCACCTTGTGTTCTCTTGTGACACTGGAGACACAGCCAGACACAGTCTCCCCCATCACTTCTTGATGGGGGGTGGGCTCCAAGCCCCCTATCCAGCCTCCCATGCAATCCTTGCCTCCAGCTCAAGGGGTGGGGAAGCCCTCATGGACTGGAGGCTCCTGAATGGTCCTCATGGACCACCTTCTTCTTTCCACCACTGGAGGTCACTACCCCATCACAAGCTGCATCCAGTTTGCAGCAAGCACCACCAGGGAAGGCAAGGGAAACGGGACCACTCTGCTCTCCTCAGTTTTGGGATGGAGGTGCTGAAGCAAAGGCAGCACATGAAGCATTTCTCCATCTCTCCCTCCATGGTCCCCTCTGGCCACTCCCGCTACCTAACAGGACAGTGTGGGTGAGGTATAGTGTTGTCCCAGGCTCTACTCACTTCATGGGCTTGAAGAGGGCCTGTCCATAATTTGGGAACGTCATGATGAGCTTGAGTTGGGTCCCGCCGGACTTCTGGACTGAAAGGAGGCACATGGGGATGAGGGAGGCAGGCGGCAGGGCAGGGGCGTGGACAGGGGTACAGGCAGGGAGGTGGTACCCGAGCTGACGATCCTTTGCGTGGCCAAATCCCGGAGGAGCGTGGGCAACACGGGGTCGCGGCGGGGGTACAGCTCATAGCGGTTGATGCCGATGTGGAATTTCAGCCAGGCGGGGTAGGTGTCATAGGCTGTCTTCCCTGTCGGGAGGAGCGTCTCGGCTTTACTGCTGCTGACCCTGCAGCCCGAGAGCCACCACCACCCCAACAACAATGACAGCTTTTAGTTGGGACAGGATGGGTCCCGTGTCCCCGGGCCCTTCCTGGGAGCCAGTGCATGGAGGGTGAGGTGGGGAAAAAGGCCAGAGCAAGCCCTGGATGGGTTCCAGGTTTCATGGTGGCAGAACTCCACCATGCCCCATATGGCCTCCATAGGGCTCTTGGCACCTGGCAGATGCCACCCAAAGTTGGTGGCCAGGATGACCCACCAGCATAGCTGGATTGGACAAAGTGTCTTCCCTTCATCCCCCACGGAAAATCCCTGGGTTGATCCTGCTTCTGTCATGCATGCATTTATTTCCCTGCTGGAACAGATCATCTCATTGTTTTTCCCTAAGGGATTGGCTCCCAGGAGTACAGTCTGCTACACCCCTCCATGTGCTTACTGGGTACACAGAACAAGGCTGGAGAAGCATGGGCTTCCCAGCCATCCCCAGCACTGACCTGAACTCCCATCCTCAACAACCCTTTCCCCTTGGGTGGGTTTCCCCAGGGGTATAGGTTTAGGTTAGCACTATCCCTGCCCCTGTGCATCCTGCAAATTTGTAGTTTGCTGGCATTCAAGGGAGCCCCTGGGGGTATCTGTCCCACCTCTGTGCTAGCACACACTGGCACTGCAATGGGGTAGTTAGCCCAAGGCATCTATAACCCAAATCCATGTCTCTCTCTAGGAAAACACAGACTGTGCCTTGATTTCCGCAAACCAGACCCAAGGTGGTCCTCAGAGACAAGGCAAATGACCATTTGTGGAAACCAGCTCTTAAGCCAGCTTTTATTCCCTCCCAGTTCTACCAGGTACCACTTTTGGGAGGTGCGCCTTCCGTAAGGAAGCTGCTGTGTGTTACAATGCTAAAGCTTTTAATATCTTCCCTTCTAATTAGAGGTTAGTAGTCCAAAGATAAAAATAGACAGTCATCAGTAGTTAGCTCACCATACGGCCAAGCCTAACAAGGTCAGGAAATATCCTACAAAATGCAGGACAGGAATGGTCTCATGGTTAGAGGTAACCTACATTGCAGGCTTTGCATCTCCAACATCCCGAGAGAGGGGGATAAAACTGGTCAGAAATCTGGAACGGGGATTTCCTCATATACAGAGAGAGATACTATGGGCTAATCTGCATTGGGGAAGGGAAGGAGCTGAGGAGATCACCTAATAGATATCCATAATACAGTGAATAATTCAAGAGCTTCCTTTAGCTTTGCTGTGTGCTACAAACGTATGGGTAGCAGCCCAAAAATTCAGGGCTAGGAGAGGATTTGAGATATGAGAAGAGCATGGTCAGTAATGAGGGCCCCTCTGGGGTAGGATGCTGATCTACAGAAGGGAAGTACATTTGGTCCCTGCTGCTTGTCCCCTCAAACCCACATATCCCCCAAATGCAAGCTAGGGTTGAGCTTGCTCCTCACCATTCGTCACTCCCGCTGCTGCGCAGGCTGAACTTCTCCATGGGGTTGACGATAAACAGCTTGTCTTTCTCTGTCACCTCTGGGACTGGGATGTTGTAAAGAGGATGCTCGAAGAGTGCTGCCAGCTTTGATCCCTTGGTCCACCCTGCATTCCTCTCTTCATGCTGCTGTTGAACCCCTGGCTCTCCAGCCCTTAAGTGCAGCCCCACTCTCTCTGGCTGGGAACTTTTCTCCAAGGAGCCGTTGCTTCCACTGAAATCCTGAAGGATTCGCAGGCTCAGCTTTTTGAGGCTGGCCGGCATGGGGCTGCCTGACGGGACACCCACGGCTTTTGATGTTTTGGTATCACAGCCACAGGGCCTGTGTGCTGTGGGGTGAGCAAAATCCATCATCAGGTGCACGAGAAGGGCCAAGAACAGAAGAAAGAGAAAGCTGATTTTAAATTTCCTCTGGAGAAGCATATGCAGTCGGCACCGCATTCTTCCTCACAGAAAACACTCAGCAAGGGATGGGTGCCCACACAGGGTTAAAAATGTTGGTGTGGCTGCAGCCTCTGTGCAAAAATAGGAGAGAGGTTTCCTGGATTCAGAGCATCGCAGCAAAAGACCAACTGGTGCAAGGGCAGAGTGGCAGGAAAGATCTGTCACCGCAGCACCTTCACAGTGTGACACCACCAGGATGGGACAGGAGGTTGTGGCAGGGTTTATCAGCGCTGATAAGGGTCGAGATGGCACTGCCAAGGTTAGAGTGAACAGGGCAAGCTCCAAATCAATAGCTGCAACGCTGGCTCAGGGACAGCAGTGGCTGCAGATGACTCCCCACTGTCCTGTCTGTGCTGTCACCTGCACAGAGCTGCAGAACATTTCCTTGAATACAGGGCATTAAAATGGTTCTGCCCCTCTGCAGCACACACCCTGACAAGCACTATGTAGCCCCATTCCCTGTGTTCATCCTAACTGCACTCTCAGAATCCAGAAGAATTTTTTTCCCATTGCTCAGCCATATCAATTTTATCACCCTCCCTCATCCATTGAAAACCGGTTGTACTCAAGCACCCTTTCAAAAATCACTCAAACTGGATAAAACAACAGGCATGTATCGACATGCTGCCAGGGGAAATGCTGGGCTGGCAGTGTAAGGAAGGGCTACTAGGCAGGTGAGTTTCAGGGACAAGGATATTCCCAGGGCCTCTAAAGCAGGTAGGGGAGGCAGGCAGGCAGGCAGGAGTGGGGATACTGCCTTGGGCATTGGCAGCAAGTGCTGGGGAGGACTGGCAGCTTGTGGAAGGGAAGAGCATTTCTTTTTACAAGAAATTCACTTTTGCAGTGACACCCAGGGACACAGAGCTGGGATGTGTGCACAAAAATGGTTCCTGACTTGCAGGGATGGAGCTTTGTATTCGATAAGGGACAGACAAGCACAGGACCACCTGCAATAAATGTGGGGCCTGTGGTACAGTCCGGCACAATGTTTATTTTCTCTTTGATCTTCCAAAGGATGCAGAAAGCACGTGAAATCCCATACATCGTGTAGCTCGTCCTTGTTGCGAGATGCACCAGCAGCCAGCTTGGAAATGCTCACTCCCAGCCCGGGAGGGTGTGATGACCAGTGGGCAGGAGGGGATATTCTGGAGACCCCCTCCTCTCTGCCATCCCTGCGCTACTCTCTCGGCACCGTCCTGTGCCGGCTCCTTCCGCGTGTGTCTCGGTCCCCTCCCAGGCGGCGCGCTGGGAACGCGCTGTCCCCGGTGTTCTTGGCTCGCGGGTCCCACGGCGCGACAGTTGCCTGGAAACCGCCTCCGGCTGACACCATCGCCGCCCCAGATTCAGCCAGCCCCGCGTTCCCGAGCCTTCTGCTAGCAAGATGGCCGAGGAGAGCCGGGGCAAGCGAGGAGGAGGAGAGCTTTCCAGCCCGGCTGGCGAGCTCGAAGCCCCGCAGAAGGAGCTGGTGGAGGGGAGCAGATGGCTTCCCTGGGTGGGGGAACACAGCGTCTTGCTCCGGGAAGTTTCCTGAATTCGGTCCGGATACACGTTTCAGACAATAAGGCCCCTAGGAGGGGCTGTAGCTGGAACATGGGATCATTAGGTCAGGGCTCAGAAAAACAACAACCAACCAACCAAAACACCAACTGCGTGTACTAACTGATCGCATCAAAGGAGCTGGGCTCGGCTCCCGGAGCAGGGCCACAGGTTTCACTATTCCAGAGCCAGCCCTGAAGAGAGGGAGACCTCTTCCTTCCAAGTGCCCCAAACCAGCTCCAAATGGGGCTGGAGGAGATAGAAACCTCCTTCTCATGTCCTGGAGTCAGATGGGCACAGGGACTCTATGGGCTGAAGCCACTCTACTGACTGTTAGTCCCATTCCCAGATAATGAAACTTGCAATCCTGGCCCTGATTTAGCATCCCACTGGAAAGCAAATGCAGGGGGCTTAGGTGAGGCATTTACCACCCTTAGCACTTCAATGCTGGCATTAAATATTAACCAAAAGATTTTTCAGCGAGTCAGACATGAGCCTGCAGCAACAGAGACAGGCTGGAGACCTTCAAAGTCTGCCCTGATCACCTGATTTGTTGCCATGACATCATCATCGAGACAGGGTTGAATTTGCACCTCTTTCTTCTCATCTCCCCCCTCCAGCTCTTCCTCCATCTTCCCAGCAGGTTCGAGTCACCCTTGAGGCGGAGGAGGAGCCCTACATCCGAGGACATTTTCACTGCTGGCTCCAAATCAGGACTCATCGGCAGCTGATAATGATGTTCCCATCTCCCCTCAGCAGGGAGGGATGAAGTCATGAGGCACAGCCTCGGAGATACTATCGCAGCTTTAGGGGACAGGCGGATAGAAAGAGTCATTTTGGCTGCCACCCATCCATCACCCAGCATTTTTCATCTCATTTTCTACATCTGACTCAGCCTGATGCTTTGATGGGTAATGGCAGCAATATGCAGGGGGGCAAAAAATGAGAGGGAAACACAATAGCAAGCAAACTGTTGCCAACTTTTCCGGCTTTCCACTGAAAATCCATAAGGAAAAATCCTTCAGCAAATGAGAACAGTTTTGTAGTAAAAGTAGAGAGGCCTTGGAGGCTCCAAAGCCTCATAGAATCATAGTTTGGGTTGGAAGGGACCTTTAGGTGTCACCCAGTCCAATGTCCTTGCAATGACCAGAGGCACCTTGAACTAGACTGTATTGCTCAGAGCCTCATCCAGTCTATCCCTGAATGCTTCCAGGGATGGGGCACCCACCACCTCTCTAGGCAACCTGTTCCAGTGTTTCACCACCCTCATTCTATAAGACTTCTTCCCTTCCCTACAGCCAATCTAGAATAAACCTCTTTTAGTTTAAAACCTCTAACCCTTGTCCTATCACAACAGGCTCTGCCAAAAAGTCCCTCTCCAGCTTTCCTGTTGACATCCTTTAGGCACCACTATAAGGTCTCTCCAGAGCCTGCTCTTCTCCAGGCTGAACAACTCCAACCCTCTCAGCCTATCTTCATCACAGAGGTGCTTCAGCCCTCTGATCATCTTTGTGGCCTCCTTTGGACTGGATCCAGCAGGTTCATCAGACACAGAGGGGTCTCTTGTGGGAAAACACAGGACAAGGGACCATCTCTGATCCATAAACCTTACTCCTCTGAAAATTACAGGTATGCCCAAAGATGTTCCAGCTCTACAGTAAAAGAAAGGTGAAAGTCTTTTTTCTAACACACGGGCCAGCAAAGCATGGCTCAACTTGCAACAGGCAGGGAAATTGATCCGACTGAACGCTCGCCTCAGGGCAGGGGCTCTGACACACAGCCACATTTTGGGAGGCTGAGGTTTGTGCTTTCAGGTACCATGCCAATGACAGCAATGAAAACCAGCTAACAAGGGTTTGCTTCAAGGTAACTTCCTATCAGAAAGCTGTTACCCTTGTATATAAAAATAGCCTGCCACTCTCCTGTGAGCCACCTTGCACTTACCTGGTGAGAATGGCAGTGTGGGAGCTGACTTGCTGCACATTCACACCTAGCTCACCTCAATCTGTTTGCACACTCAGGCTTTGAGAAGGCTGGGGAGCACTCGTCCTTCTCTTGTTGCCAATGCAGGTCACGGAGACATTAGCTTTGGTCAGCTGGTGGCCAAGAAGATAAACAGGCAGCAAGTCCAAGAGATTGTGTGCTGATGTCAGCAGCTCCCTGTGGTCATCTGCAGGTCACCACGACCCTGCAGAGATGCCCATGACCAGCGTGCCTGTGCATATGCACAGAACAGTTAATTATTCATTAGTGTGAAAGAGGCACAATTAAAGTGACCATGGTATGGCTGAAAGGATCATCCCACTCCAGCGTGGGGCATTTCAAAGACTTTACCTCTTGCTCTGAATCTAGAAGAGACAGAAAGTTGCAGAAGAGGAAATAATCTTTTCCACTTGCCAGCTGTAGAAAGTGTTGTCAATAGCACTATCTTCACATAAAGGCAGCCAGCTGGAGGGACACAGAGCAGCTGCACCATAAGACAGCTCAGAGGATTTGGGCTCTTCTACACAGCACAGCAATCTTGATCATGGGGCAGGAATCATGATACCAACCTACCCTGGCACAGATGGTCCAAATTTGAAGTAATTCTTAGTTGTCTTCATATTACTCCAATTCCTGGCTCCCTGATACAATGAAATTGAGAAAGGACATCTCTAGCATAACACTTGAGGTTCAGGAAAAGGAACAAAGGGAATTTTAAGACCAGGTTGATCCACCACAGGCATTAACACAGAAACATCCTTCAGACTTAACTACGGACTAGTTGTGTCAGCTGGCAACATTCTGAGAGGAAATCTGAAAATTAAGGAAGCTACACACAGGAGACTCCAACGGTCAGAGTTGAGGCACGCTGGTGAGGCAGCAGACATAGCAGACACATCCTCTTGCTGCTACTGCTTAGACAGCTGCCTGGAAAGAGGGATGTGGCCAGCAGCACCACGGGGCTGGCAACCCTCCTCACAATCGTGGCTTGCACTGGTAAAGGGGACTGATCAGGGAGGATGAGAGTCACACAGGACACCAGAAGGATGGAACTCTGTCACTGACCTCTGCCTGTGCTACACCATGGTTTATTATTTCCATGTTCCTTGAACTACTTTCCCTACATAAACACACGCAAAGACATTTTACTAAACTTTTATTGTAAAAACACAGTTCCCCAGGTTTTATAAATAAGCCACACATGTAACATAGTTACGTTCATTCAATCCTCCAACACCAACAGCTTTAAAAAATGAAACAGGCTAAAAGAATGCAAGTCCAGAAAGACATTAGGTTTCTGATGACCAAGTTGTATTTCACATGGAGCCTCCTTTCTCTGTCAGCCTCCAAACAAGATGCTGAAAGCACACAGAACTTTCAACACCCCCAGGAACTGACAGGGAGGCATTTGAGCCTTAAAAAGAGCTCTCACCCACTCCCCAGGCATCATCAGCCGCCTGTGTTTTCATGCTGTCTCAGTGTGCTGTGGGTGAGAAAGGAGGGGGCAGTTTGCATAGCAACCTCCTACACCCAGGCAGCTCAGCTGTTGTACCCTCCCAAAACAGCAGGGAAGGGCAAGCTGGGACTGCTTCCCTGTGGCTCACACCTCCACAGACAGCCTGAAGGGAGACCCTTGGTGCTGTCAAGTCTGCAAAGACCTCTTAGGAGAAAGGAAAAATATATAAGCAGCATCCAGAGAAGGGAAAGACAGGTGCTGGTCAGAGCCATACTGCATGGTAGCAGAGAAAGCAGAGAAGAGAGGAAAACTATGTGGAATAAATGGGAGCTAAAAATACCATAGGGCTAGATGGCACCTTTTTGCTTTAGCTTTCTCCTGCTAGTGCTGCTGTGCAGTGTGTTGTGAGATTACCTATTCCTCATTTCCCTCCTGCTCCAGCTCAAACACCAAGGAAAGAGCCACAGACAGATGAGAAATCCCACAAGCAAGGACAGGACAGTTCAGCAAGTTTATACACACGCACATACCAACTTTATGTATCCCACAGAACTGTTACGTCAGTATGAAAAAAAGAAACCTTGACATTTAGGTATTAAAAATAAAGCCCCACCTCCAGACCATACAAAACTTGTCAAAAGCAGGAAGAAATCTCTTGTATTCAGCAAGTCTGGGACCCGGCCAGGGGTCAGGAGCACTTCCAGACACACACGGCCAGGCTGCCACCAAAGAACATGTACAGCAGGTTCTTCACCTCGTGAGTGATCTCAAAGCCAAAACCTTCCCCAATCACCACATGCCAGGAGGACCCAAATTTCTTGTCCATCGTCTCTTTGATCATCTTGGCAGCGCTCTGGAGAACATTAAGGAAGACAGCATAGGGTGAGACAAAGCAACCAGAGAGGTTCTATGCAAACATCCCCCTAATCTTCTCCTTCTTTTAAGACTACTCAAGCCATGGGCAACAGGTATAACAGCTGCACCGCAGGAACTGGGAGCTCCCCATAGGTAAACCCAAGAGTAGAACTGGTCTCAGCAGCCTCCAGCACAGCAGCTAGGAAAAATTAAAGAACTGCATCACTTCTGTTGTTCACACAGTCTGAAGCAAGAGCTCTGCTTTAGATGCTGCTGGAGTTATACTGGTTGTGGTGACCACGAGAGCAGATTTAGGTCACTAAGCTGCAGCTATTTTTACAGGAGTCCATTTTTTTTCCTCCAGCTAATTACCAAAACACTGAAAGTAGGCTGACTTTTAAAAGGCTTGCTTCTCCCAGATCACACCCTGCTTGATCCAAAAAAAGGCAAGAGGCAGATTTTTCAGTGACAGGCAGTGGGTGCCCTGCCCATGAAGCAAAGTATGTCTTCCCTTGATCGTTGGTCCTAAAGCCAAGAGGGAATACTTAAGAGACTTTCATGTACTCATCCCTAAAACAAGAGACTCCATGCAGTTCTGAACCAAGCTCTCGGAACACAGGGCACTTTATGAACAGAGTGGAAGCATGTCTCAGGAAGGCAGGACAAGCAAGAAGGTAAGGTTTGGGAGCCAGCGCCACTACTGATCTCTGCAAAGTGCTGTTACAGATCTTGCAGACCAAGGGAAGTGAATCTGAGATCTAGCCAAGCTCTTTGCCTCCTTCTACCCTAGCTCAGTGCAGAGAGAAACAGGATGTCAGGACCTGACTCTGTTCTGCCTTCCACCCTTATCCCTGCCCTTGCAGGTTCCCTGAGCTGCAGTATCAGCAGGCTGCCCATTTTGGGAGGTGGCTGGTACCTCATTGTTGGTGGCATGCTTCTCACACGCCGTGACACACAGCTCCATGGTCTCTACGCGCATCTCCTCCGGCATGTCCGAGTGCTGGAAAGGGCAAACAGACAAGACAACTGAGCAGAAAAATAAGAGCTGGACACAAGACAATAGTGAGTTGCTCTGACTTCTGTATTGGCTCTATTGGGGGCTTAGACATAGTAAATATGAAGAGGCTTACTGCATTATAAGTGAACCATTCCTCCAGCCCGTGAGGAATTCTTCTCTACCTACATGAAAACTAGCACTGTGTAAGCACAGCTTAAAGAATGAAATCAAGATATTTGTCAATTTTTCTGCTATAAGATAAAGGGAAAGCACACTAACACTGTCTCAACCAAAGTCCTTAATTATTGCTATATGAGAAACAGAGAAGTCTAAATTACACAGCCTGTCCTCCTGCTGCTGCTGCTATCTGGCTGGCTAGCAAGATCTTTTGCTCCAGCTTCTACAGGACAAAAAGCAAGCTGCATCCAAAACACAAGAGTGGGCTCCAAAGACAGTGTGGCCTCAATGTGTTTGATGGATCACTTTGCCCCAGGCTTCCTCTGGCTGTCACGGGGAACAGTAGAGCTATTAGATTTCCTCAGGAGAGGTCAAGGACAGGGAGAAAGCAGCAGTGATAACCAGGATCTCTTCGCAGGACCAGCAGTACACGTGTTCTAGAAGTAGCTACTCAGCAGGAGAAGGACAGTAAGAATGAAGGCAGATTTTCATATCTCTGACACTGGTAAATATGTAATCCATCTCCCTCCATACCCTAATCAGCGGAAAACTGTGAAGCCTTTTATAATCAGCCTCGTCCTTTTTTTCCTCCTCAGTTTCTTCCATGGTCCTTCCACAGAGACTCCAAAAGGGGCAGAGGGCCTACCCGGAGTTCAGCAAAGTGCTGCGGCACAGCTGAGAGGAACAGGGCTCCGTGTTCCTCTCTTCACAGGAGGAGTCACTTCTTGGCCTAGAGGACAGTGCTTCAACAAAAACAAACACGGGCAAGAGACAGATGGCTTTCAATTAAAACAAAAGGCAAATTAAACTGTTACGAGAATATCATGCTATCTCACGCACTTGCCATTTCCTCAACAGCACCTTCATACCCCGCTGAGACTCTTAGCTCATACACCATTAATGCAAACAAATTATTAAACCGTATCTTTTTCCATAAGTGAGGAGCACAGCACTTCCCAGAAGCACCAGTGGAGCTTGAGGGAAGAGCTGAGCCAAGGTACAGCTTTCAGGAGAGGACAAGAGAACAATATATCAGCCGCTACCACTCCTGATTAATTCCAAAAGGATTTTCCCAGGACACTATTATCTGCAATAGCTTCAAATTGCACATGCCAAGAGAAGGGTAGGAGTATTTTAGGCACAGAATCTGCATACTTGTCTGTACGGAAATGTTTAACAGGAACATCTTGGTCTCGTTTGTGCACTTGCTCCTCAGATCCCCGAGCATTTGTCAGCTGGGGAGGGCCATATGGGAAAACTCTGGACGTGCCTCTGGGCCTCATTACCAGCCTGCCTCTACCCGGGCAACGCAGAGGCACAGCATGGAGAGATTCTGAGCATTTCACCGCCGTCCTCTGGTTCTTTCACCCACAACAAAGCATCTTCCTCTCCTACCCGGGGGGGAGCAAGCCCATATTAAATGGGACACGAAACCAACACGGTGTCAGGCGACACACCAATCATTTATGCCAGGTACACAGAGCTGTTGGCTAAAGCACCGAGTCAGACCACCAACCGTCACATGGGGGCCGTGGGACCCGCAGGCGCCCCAAACCACGACCTCCGCAGGTCAGAACCCCCGCCTGGCCGGCACCACCCCTGGGAGCCACTTCAGTACCCACCCCCAGCCCGGGGCGTGCCCGCGGCCACAGCCCAAGGGTATGAGGCAGCGGAACGCGGCCCGAGCGGACCGCACACCCGAAGCGGCCCCGCCGCGCCCGTCCGCCGGCCTCGTCCCCGCGGAGGAAGAGCTCGGACACGGGCACCGAGCGGGACCGCGGAGCTCCGGGCGCGGCCTCACCTGCGCGGCCGTCGCGGCCCAGGGCCGTTGCTAAGGAAGAGCCGCGCTTGTCATAGCAACGGGCGCGGGAAGTCCCGCCCCTCGGAGTCCATTGGACGGGGCGCGCCGCTCGGCGCTTCTGATTGGCTGCCTCCCTGGCGGCGGCCGCGCGGGGCCTTGGGGCGCTGGCGGCAGTGGGGTGGCCACGCAGCGCCTGTGCTGTGGCGTGCCCCCCGCCCCCAACCTCGCGTCTGGCAGCTTAATATTTTTCTGACTTAAAACCCCTTAGGGGCCTAGTAGTAGGTATTTTTTCTTTTAAAAAACAAGGATAAATATAGGAACAAGGAGCGATTTAGGGCAATTTTGTTGTTTTTTTTGGGTTTATTAAAATCACAGAATCAGGTTAGGGAAGCCCTCTGAGATCATGGAGCCTGTGACCGAACACCTCCATGTCAGCCAGACCACGGCACTGAGTGCCACTTCCAGTCTTTCCTTAAACACCTCCAGGGACGGTGGCTCCACCACCTCCCTGGGCAGCTTATTCCCACACCTAATCATTTTCTGTGAAAAAGTTCCTGCTAATGTCCAGCCTTAAGCTCCCCGGTGCAGCTCAAGACTGTGTTCTCTTGTGCTGTCTGGTTGCCTGGGAGAAGAGGCCGACCCCTACCTGGCTACAGCCTCCTTTCGGGGAATTGGAGAGTGATCAGGTGCCTGAGCCTCCCCCTCTCCAGGCTGAACAATCCCAGCTCCCTCAGCTGCTCCTCACAGGATTTGTGCTCCAGACCCTTCACCAGCTCCATCGCCCTTCTCTGGACATTCCCCAGCACCTCAATGTCCTTCCTGAACTGGGGGTTCCAGAACTGGACACAGTTCTCTTTGTGTGGGAGAGGCAACAGCTCATGTTTGCATGTCAACAGGAGTATAAAGAAGGAGAAAGTGATGCTGTGGGGATGAATCACGAGTTTGCAAACAGCTCCTATAGCACCAGCCTCCATCCCCACCAAGAAAATCACCTCCCTCCCACCCTCCATAGCTTTATCTTTGTAATGTCTGTTTGTTTTGTGGTTTTTCTTGGCTCTGGGCTTGCTACAAGACCTCTGTTGTCTCTGCATCCTGCTAGCCAAACACCGATTGCCTCTAAACTGGGGCTTAGACAGTTTTCAGAGAGGTCTAGGGTTGCATTCATCTGAAATTAACAAGGATGGAGAAGCAGCAAGCTCCAGGATAATACCAAGGGAAAGACTTCTCCTGTGCAAAGCCCCAGCTGCTGCGTGTGATGCCTGGTTTTCCATCAATGGCCATCCTAGTCTTGCAGAGTGGCTCACGGGTCTGATTTTTCATCTGGTGCTTCTGGCTGGTGTGTGTTTGAAACGTTCTGGCTGCTCACTGCCTGCTGGAAGAAGAATTTGCTTTCCAGCTGTTTGAGAAGGAAAAGAGTGGGGGAGGAACATTCTGGGCACTCTCCTGCCCCTGCCAGCTCAGGAGTGCTCTTCCCTCACTGTAGCACCAAGCTGTGCCCCGTGATCACGGGAGAACAACACCTTGTTAATCTCTTGCACAGGTTCAGCAGTGAATCCGGCCTCCTGGCTGTCCTTTGCCTGGCACAGCAGTGCTGGGGAGGGGCAGGGAAGCTGCCTTTGGGCTTGGAAAGACAAAGCTGCAGTGATCATTCATGTTTTCCTTTTCTGTCGCTGCTGGTGGTGACAAAAATGAAGCACTGCCTCCTGTGCCACTCGTTCTCCTACCATTCCTGCCTCCTGGGCTAATTCCTTCTCCTTCCCCTTTTGGGCCTCTTGCAACAAGGCAGGCACAGAGCTAAAATTGTCAAGAGACAGATGAAAGCTGGGAGATCATCATTTTTTCTTTTCAGACAAGATAATTAGGCAGAGAATCT
The DNA here is from genome assembly GCA_013397155.1 of Irena cyanogastra. NCBI lineage: Eukaryota > Metazoa > Chordata > Aves > Passeriformes > Irenidae > Irena > Irena cyanogastra. Next base: position 1,011,269 of record VWZV01013513.1, on the reverse strand, counting down.
CTGTGAGGAAGAAGATCTTTCCATCATCATTACTTTATCTCCAGGCAGCTACTCTAATCTCTCCAGGGACATGGCGCTTTCAAGCACCGTATTCTCGCTGTGGTTTTTTTTTAATGCTTTAATCCCTGTGTAGTTCACCCACTTTTACTACCAAGCAGCCAGTGAGTGTGAGCTGGTGTGTTTGTGTGCACGTGCCTCCGTGCGTGGGGCAGGGGGAGCACGCCTGTCTGTGTGATTCTGGCTTCAATTAAACGTGCTTTGGTTCTGATCAATGTCACCCCCGGCAGTGTTTCCCTCGGGGAATGGTGGGGCTGCGTGTGAGGATTATTCATCAGTGGCTCCTAGGTGAGAAGCTGAAGGAAAAAATGGCCAAACAAAAACTGCAGCAGGCCCAAAGATAGGAAAAACAGTGGTTTTGTGATTGTGGTGGGCGATACAGTGGGGCCACAAGATAGAGATGCCTCCTGAGGAAGGAGAGCGTTCTGCTGGCCGGTCTCCATCTACTGTGGCTAAACAAAATGTGAGCAGTTGGTTTCTGGACCCTCAAGGGCAGGGTTTCCACAGGCTGCCTCGGTATAACTCTGCAAACCAGCGAGAGCCTTGTTGAGCCAACCAAGGTTACGTGTACTGGTCTTTTTGCTGCTGGCTCTGATGGCACAGACAGCACATCACCTCACCTTTAGTTTCCAATACTAGTGGACCACGTGCCCTTCTGTAGGTGAAAGCAAGTCCAGAGCAAGGGTTCAATTCACCCCTGTGGATCTGTAGGGAGCTGGAATTGTTCCTTTGCTGTGGCTGGCCATGCCTTATTTGCCACTAATCAGAGGTGGAAACTCTTTCATCCCTTTGTTTTCAGCAGCCACAGTGAAATGCATTGAAACAAAGTACCATTTGCCTTCTGACATCAGGGTGTGTTGTACTCCTTAGCTGAGCACAGAAAAGTAACCACTGGCTGCAAAATACACATAAGTGTAATAAACATACTGCCTCATGCTTTCTTTTAGTCACCTTCACTAACCAAACAGCAGGCTGGCTCTTCATCAGGTGGAGGACATATTTCTTTTCTTTCTTTCTTTTCTTACCTGCTTCTGGCCAGGTTTTGGGACTTCTCCACTGTCCCTGTGTGCACAGGCTCTGCCGTGCCCCATCTCCTCTTTGTGGTAAAGCAGGAGGGCTGGAGCTTGCTGTCCAGCCTGTCAGCCACAGCCCAGGGGCTGGGCACTGCTCCACACCACCTTGGGCAGTGACAGAGGGCCAAGGCTGGGGACTTGGGTCACACCGAGGTGCACCCTGCAGCTGCCCCAGGATGGTGTGGAGGCAGCTCTCAGGAGGTGCCGTGGGAATGCTGAAGCCACATTTCACTGGGATCAGAGCCCCCACCATGCTGAGCTGAGGGAAGCCAGAGATGGGGACGCTGGTTTGCAGGAGTGGGTGACAGCTGGGAGCAGCTCAGCCTCTGTGCCAGAGGACAGGCTAGCTCGCTTTGGGACAGCCCGATGTCCTGGTCTGCTGGGAAACGCAGTGCGCCACGTGATCCGTAGCTACTACCTCTAGTAACGACAGCTACTGCTAGTAAGGTCTGCTGCTGCAGCACTAGCAGCCGTGCGGGGGCTGTTCCTGTGCCAGATGCTCCGGAATCATGGCACATTCCCTGTGCGAGCACTGCACAAGTCTTAATGAGCCTCCCTGGCTCTGGGAGGGAGCAAGGGAGGCTCCCAGCAGGACAGGAAGGTGAAAGGAGGCAATTAGGCAGTGTCCCATTGCTAGGGCAGAGCAGGTAGTGGGGACTTCGGACATCACCTCCTGGGGACAAGTATTGGCTGGCTTGACCTCGTTTGAGGGCACCAGGAGGCTGACACACTGCAGGGAGCCGTGACACGCAAGCTCTGCTGAGGTTGCAGGTGTTGGGGAGCACAGGAGATCCCCGAAGCCCACTCTGAAGTCGGGGGTCCCAGGATTGCCCACATCCCTGGGAAGGCAGAGCCTGCGTGGCCAGTGGTGCCCTCTGGAAAGAGAGGCAGGGGCTGGAGGGGTTCATAAATGTCAGCATTTTCTTTTGAAACACAAAAATTAATACCCATCAGGCCTGAAGGTTTCCCGTTGCCATGTTTGACTTGGTCTTCTTCACTGCTGGACAAAACCCTTTGGGAGTATGGGATGGGTGGTATTTGAGTCTGGCTAAGCCCTTGGCTAGCAGAAAGCCCTGCAGCAGTGAGTCCTGCAGATTAGGAAAGGAAATGGCAGTCCCTTTCCTCTCCTCGAAGCGTGCTTACAGCCCCTTGGCAGGGACATAGAGGGCAGCACGTGGGTGGCATCCATTGCCTGTCTCCCATGCCGCCTCCTCTTGTGCCAGCTCCTGCTGAACTGCCACAGCCCAGCGGTGCCCCTGCCCTGCACTGCCCAGCTCTCAGGTGCCCTCCTCCTTTTCCCCCCTATCCTGGGTATTTGGACACAACACAGCCAACCAGCTGAAGTACCTTCCACAAGCACAAAACCTTCTCCACACCGCTGTTAAATATTTCCTTCTTTACCCCCCTTTTTCCCTCAAGGCTGACTTTGTTGTTCCTCATCTCTTCTGTGCACAACACATTGTTTTCCAGCCAGCTGCCCTTAGAGAGACATGGGGCTTCTCCTGAGTGCCCCTGGTTAATTTAGAAACAAGCAATATGTGTAAGTCATTGTAATTACTCCTTGCAGCCAGCAAGGCTATTGATTTGTCATCTCCTCTACCTTTTAAGCCCTGTTGCAGGTTTGCAGCTCTTGCAAGGCTCAGCTTACTGAAAAGAATTGGTCTCATCTTGCTCTCCTCCTCAGATGGGTAAGAAGCAGACATTGCTTCCTGCAGAAAAGCCAGGGCAGGATGGAAATCAAATATTTATTTCTGCTCTTCATTTGTGTCTCCCATCCAGTTTCTAATCTCTTCATAATGCCTTTGTTTCCTGAAGAGCCTTATGTGGAGGCATTTGCTGGAAGCTTTTAAAAGGTTTGGGAAAATTCTACCAAGTTTTCCTGTGTGCCCCCAGGTCTGCCTAACTCCTCTCTGGGGGAGAGGAGTTCGCCCTGCAGGAGCTCTGCCACCGGGCTCCCCCCATTGTCCTGTTCCAGAAGTGACAGATCCACATCCTGGGGACATGGCTGGGATTAGGATCACGCCAGCATCATTTGGCAGAGATGAGGAGGGCAGCACCGAAAGCCCTGCTCGAGCATCTCCTGGTGTCCCCTTTGTTTCTGCTTTTCTGGAGAGGATTTACACACAGTTTCAGCGTGGGCTGGGTTTCCGGGCTCCGGAGGAGATGGGTGTTTTGCCAATAGCCTACATCAGTGGCCAGGCTGTTTCCATCCTTGTTCATCCTCTCACGCTTCTCCTGCCTTGGCCAGCAGCCCCAAGAACCTTCTCAGTGCTTCTGCAATTTTGATGGGAGGGTCTTCTGGACCAGTTTCCCTCCCCATTTAACCTCTTTCTGAGTTTATGATCCCATCAGTGGTTTTTGACATTTCCTCCTCTAGAAAATGTTGCACATCTTAATTATGCTGTTATTATTTGGGCACACGAGCAGATGGCACCTGTTGAACCCTCTCCTCTTAGTAATGGGGGTGTGAGCCTCCAGCTTGGCAAGGCCCTTGAACCAATGCTTCAGCTGAAGTACATACTTTTTCTTCAAAACCAGCCCTCAACTTTGTGAAGATGGGCTGAAGGTGAGTGCCAGCCTTTCTTTTATGGCATTAAATACCCTCCAGAAGGAGAAGTGTTGAGAGGGGGGCAGCTCTAACTCAGGAGATCCCACCAGCATGCCAGCAATGGGAAAACTCAGTCCTCTGTCTTTGTGCTCTGTTTCCACCAAATATTGGTGAAGCTGTGCCTTCCATAGGAGGAGTAGGACCCACTGAGAAGCAAAAGCACCATGCAGACCTGGTCATGAACTGTTCTACAACAGGATCTCCAAGAGCCATGCCTGAGCCATCTTGTGCCAAGCTAGGTCAGAAACTCATTACTAGTATTTAATTAGATTTATACTCAATATGAGCTCCTTGCTATCATGCTCTGACCTAGAGGCCAGGATTTCTCGCTTGTTTTTGCCTCCCTCCATGGAGAGGTGTTTCCCGCAGCCCTCACGACCCACCAGCAGCAGCCTGTACCCCATACTGCTCTGCAGTGGGGTAGATCAAAGGTGGCCAGACTGTGACACCATCCCCTGCCCCTCTGGGGCAGCAATACCAAACCCCTGTGATGACATTCCTGCAATGCCAGCAGTGGGCCCGGACAACTCCCTTCAGTGATGCAACCCTAAGCACCCTGGGGAAGGTCACCTCATCTTGGGCTGGCCGGTCCCCTCCATCCCCCCAGCAATCTCGCATTCTGCAGGAGGCTCGAACAGAAAACATCACGTTTATTGTTCACGATCAGCTTTACAAAAGAAATGTCCCAACACGGGTACGCGTCAGGGCCCTTTTCACGAACGTGCATTAGAGAAAGCGCGCGAGCGAGCGAGGGAGAGGGGGCAGCTCCTCAGGGTGCACCAAGGTCACAGTGTTCCCACTTGGCACAGGGGCTGCTCCCCATCCCTGCTGTGTCATCCACCGCGAGCTGAGCCACCCCAGCACTGGCAGAGACCCTGGGCAGGGAGATGGGGGGTGGCAGGGCTGTCCCTTCTGCCAGCTTTGCCTCCCCCAGGGGAGGGGACAGCTGTCACCCAAAGTTGGACTTGGGGTAGGGGGGAACACTGGAAGCTGAACACTGCATTGAGCAACCATGAGAGCCCTGAAATGACCCTCCCACCCCACCCCCAGACACACACACATGTGCACATACACACACATATTGAGATGTTGGTGACCACGCAATGTGGAAACGGTGTATTCTCAGGCACTCCACAGGGAAAACACCAGCCTGCTCTTTCACCCTCCCAGTTTCAAGGCCAGTGGCAGCCCTGTTCCTGGCAAGGAGCAGCTAAAAAAAGGGACCTGGGCAGAACGAAGGGCAGTAGCCCAATCCAATACCAAAAGACTGGGGGATGGATGGCAGGGCTCCTCTGACCGCCACCATCCTCCATCTCTTTTTTTCCTTGCTTTTGCTCTCTTTGATGGCAATGCTGCACTTTTTCCCCCTCGGCCAGCGCTGGGGGAGATGCTTTGCCCCTTTTCCCCCATTCCCTTGGTGGCTGACCCATCCACCAGCTTGGAGGTGGTGGAGAGTGCTGTCTTCCCTCTGCCTCAAAAGCCTGGCTCCCCTCAGGCAGCCCTGCCCAAACAGGCAGCAGAGGCAGGGAAAGGAGTGCAGGGGGGTAAGTGCTGTGGCACTGACCCTCTGCCATTCTCCCTCGGCTTCCCTGGGGCCACATTTGAAAAACCAGGGCAGCAGGAGAAGGATGGAGCTGGAGGTGAGATCCTGGAATGCAGGCTCATAAAACTGGACAGTGAGGTTGCTAGAAATAAATAAGGAAAGAGGATGTGTTCAGGTGATGCCTGCACCCTGGCATCTCACTGAGCCTGGACTGCACTCAAAGTAGATGGAGTTCTCCTTCCCACTCCCTGTTAGGTCTGACAAGGTGAGGACCCTCACCATACCAAGGACACCTGCAGATACAGCGAGTTCCACCCAAAACAGAAGTGAGGCAAGATGAGACTCAGGAGCCAGCCTGTCAGGAATGAGGACGAGCCACAGCACCAGCACAGGGACAACAGGGAGGCTTCCAGGGGCCCCTCTCCCTCCTGGGACACCAGCACGGGGTGCTCAACCATTGCCCCAGCAAGGCTTAGTGGTCTGGGAGGGGAGAAAGGGGCTCCCTGCTTCAGGGCTGCCACCGGGCTCCGTGGTGCTGGGGAGAGGGCTGGGGGCCACTCATGCCTTCCTCCCTTCCTCACAGGCGGCAAAGCCTGCCTTGCTGGCGCCTCCAAAGACCTCCACCGCCTGGTCATCCCACTGGATCACGTTCCCTTGGAGGTGGGAGGTGCAGTTAGCCAAGCCCAGGATCTCTGCTGGCGCCAGCATGTGGTCCCACACACCAAACTGCGCCAGCTCTCCCACGAAGGCCTGTGTGGCATCAAAGCGGCCCCCCAGGGTGTCCTGGGAAAGAGCAGGAGAGGTGGTTGGACAGGGATGAAGAGAAGAGGAGGAACATGCACCCAGTGGGAAACAGCAAGGGGGAGAGGGAGAAGTCTGGGGAGAAGCAGAGCAAGGTGCTTGATGGCAAGAAGGGGAGGGGGTGAATGCATGGAAGAAGACAAGACAGGGAGGCCAGAGGGATAGGAAGAAGGAAGAGAAGACAATGAAGGCACATGGCCAGCCTGGAGGCTGGATGAACAGGCAGGAGAGCCAACTGCCCTGCTGAGCGCTCCTGCCCACGCTGCCCCCTCCCCTTGCCCCATTTGGGGGCTTTTCCCCCCAGCCAATTCCCACTAGAGCGATGCTAACTGGCAGCTCTCAGTGTTGAACTGATACCTACCTGCTCCTGACCCAGGATGATGATGCCCTGGGACCTGATGGAATGCCAGGAGGCCAGGTTCTCACCGGCACCCCGCTGTTCACCATCCTGGTATGCTGACCACTTGCCATCCCGGGTGGTCCATGCCACGCAGACGTGGTGCCAGGCCTTGTCCTTCAGACTCAGCGGCAGCTGGGCAACCTTTGAGAGAAGAGCGAGATCCCGGTGCTCGGTAGGACTGCTGGGGGACCCCAGGGTTTCCTCAGCCCCTCGCAGAGCAAGCAGTGCACCCCCATGGTGGTGGTGGCATCCCAAAATCTACAGACATGCGGATGTGCTGCTTCTCCCTCTCAGAACTCACCCCAATGAGCCGTCTTCCCAATCTTCCTGCCTCCCGCCATAAACCTAGGGCCCCTTCCTCCCAGCTCCCCCACAGCAGTGCCCCAAGGTATATAATTTCCTAGAGGGGTCGAAGCAGGGAAGATGAAGGCAGGGTTTTCTCTCCTGCCCCTCCTGTGACTGGGCTGACCTTGTCATTGATGAGCAGCTCCAGGGGGTTAGAGCCCCACTCCAGCAGCACGATCTCGTTGGCTTGGCTCGGGACAGAGTAGGAGAACGGGGTGCCAATGCCTGCCAGGGCCTTGGACTTCAGCCACATGCAGATGGTGAAGGCATACAGCTCCGGCAGGCTCTTCTTCATGCGGGCATACATGTAGTTGTTCTGCACAGGGATGGTGACCTTGAAGGCATCAGGAGGGCTGTAGCCCAGTGGTCCTACATATCAAGGATGGGGAGGAGAGAGGAAGGTCAGCACCAGTAGTTGGGATGAGGGTGACCTATCCTGGGGCTCTCCTGGTGATGTACCTCAGGGTAGGAACCCTCTGCCCCACCTCCATCCCCGCTGGGCAGGACTCACCGTGCTCCAGCTCCGTCACCCGGTTCTGGAGGGAGTTCAGCTCCTTCTCGATGTTGTGCTGCTGCTGGCTGCGATCAGTGCTGGCCGCCTGGCGCTCCTTCTGCAGGGTCAGGATCTTGGAAAGGAGCTGCTCCTCCAGCTGCTCCATCTTGGTGTGGAGGGCATCACGGGCAAGTGCCGGGGCAGTGGGTGCTGAGCCATTGGTGCGGGCTGGCAGCTCCTGCTGCAGTTGGTGGCAGCCACGATGGCAGGAATAGGAGGGACAAAAGAGAAGATTCAGCACAGTGTCACTATAAGGGTTAAAATAAGGACATGCCCAGCCTGCAGCACTACAGGTAGTGCTGGATGACAGTCCCATATCTGCACTGGGGTCTTCTCCAAGAGCCTCCAGCTGACTTTGTACCTCCCCTCTCAGAGCCTCCATTGAGCTCATTACTGCAAAACGAAGCTTGGCTGCTCTTAATGACTTTCTGCTGCTTCAGAGACAGAGCAAGCACGGGAAGTTTGGGTCATCCCTTGGCTCTGCTCCTGCAGGCAGCCTCCCACGATGAGGAAATGATGTGGGCAGGACCTTGGAGCTCCCGGCCACTCCTGCTGCTCGTGAGGCTGCTTACCTATGGCCAGCAGGTTAACATCACTTAATGGGGCTGTAATCCTCTTAGCCGGGCTCAGCTGGCGTGCGGGGGTGTGTGCACGTGTGCCAGGTCGCTCTCCATTAGCCAACCTCTCCTGGTCCACCAGGATGGCAGGGAGAAGTGGAACTGGTGCCAGGCTGTTGTGTCTCTGGTCCTTAAGGCGTCACCTGGGGACATTGAGCCCTGTCCCATCAAGGTGAACACTCAGACTAAAACTCTTCCCATGGCAAATCCAACACAGCAGCTGCTGAAGATACTCCCAGCTGCTGCTGCACTCTGCAAAGATCCCACCTTACTAGGAGACCCCATCCCAGCTGGAAGAAAACCAGTCTGGAAGGGAGAAAGTGAAGCTTTGCATGCTCCTGGAGTTTCTCTGTAAATAGGAGCCATCTTCTTTCCCCATGTCCTTAGTGCATTAGTGTCTCTGCCATGGGCTCTGAAAGATGACAACCACCTTCTCTGTGTTGCCAGACCTTCCTAGAGGTGCTGGAGCAGCCATGGAGACCCTTGCCTTGGCTCCTCTGGCACCAAGGGATCTGCATGGCTGCTTCAGCCCTGAACATTCACATGTGCTGGCAGGACATGGGGGGCACCATCCCTGTCAGTCTGAACAGCCTCCCCTGCCTCAGAGCTGGCCTGGGGGAGGTCAGCACCCTCACCTGTGGTTGTGGTTTCTTGTTTTTTTATTCTTTCTTATAACCAGCTTCTCCAGGCTGGACAGGACCTGATAATCACGCACACAAAGCTGAAGGGGAGGGATGCCTGCCCATGGCACCCCTAATCTTTGCTATCCATCATGAACAACAGAGGGGAGGGGAAGGTTGGAAGAAAGTCAGGTTTGGCAGGGCAGGATGCAGCCTTGGCGGATGAGAACAGCAGGGAGAGGAAAAGCGAGAAGATGGTGTTGGTGTGAGCACAAATGTACCCACTCTGGGCAACAACATGCTCAGGCTACAAATAAAATGGAAGTTACGATGCCCCAAGGTTTGCAAGAGCTGCCAGCAGGGTCTGCCAGGGCAAACCCACAAGTTCTATGAGGAAAACCAACCTGGAAAAGCAAAATCCAGCAAGAAAAGAGGGGTTGTGCTGGGGACATCTGCCAGTCCTGATCAAATGCCAGCTCTCACTTGCTCCGGGCAGCACTAAGGATGCTCTTGCAGTGAGAGCAAAACCTCTCTGGTAAGGGAAAAGTGCCCAGCAAAGAGCATCCTACCTTTGGTCTGTGCAAAATTGAAGGATTAGCCAACGGGAAAGGGGCTTTAACTCTTTTGCTGTTTGGGGTTTTTTCGTATGTTTTTTGAAAGGGTCTTGGACAGTGGATGAAATGCAGAGTAGAGATGGCAGGAGGGAAGGGAAACGGAAAATTTAATTCTCATCCTCCTGGCAGGAATAATTCCCACCTGGGGCTGTCTGCATTTGTACCCAAGCTGAGCTGGCTGCATTGGCAGGAGGCAGCACAGGTGGGATGGGGTTGCCTTTGCCTTTATGGCCACATCCCGTGGGCTCCAAGAGTTTTCTCATCCTTTCAGGCCGCCTGGCTACAGCGGAGGCTGGCACGCTCCCGTCTGCCGCACGCTTTGATTGCTCGAGCTGTGGGTTTGGAGCCTACGTCCCTGCTTTCATGCATGGCTCCATCTGTTAATGATTAAAAAAGAAAAAGCTGGGAGATTTTGTCACTCTCACTAGCCCCCGATAGCCTGCCCTACATTATTCAATAGTGACTGAGTACTTTTTTTTAACCTCCCTCTTCCTCCTGCTTTTTTGCCTGCTGCTATTTTCTTTCCTCTGTAACTTTTCTCCCTATGGCTTTTTCATTTCTCTGGCTTTGGGGCATCTCTTCCTGATGCTTCTCTCCATGCACACACACTGGGTCTTGCCCCTTTCGTTCACTTTCTTCCCCCCTCCCCATCCAGCCCTCTCTCCAGCTGTTGCTGATCCTTCCAAGTTGGCAGCCAGGGTATGGACAGCCGGGGCCACATGGCCGACTGAACCATTGCTGCCCCCGTGTTCCTTCTGGAAAGGGATTGCAGTTAGTACCCTCATCTGGCAGGGTTTCAGGGCCATCCCAGCAAACGCCATCCGTATCCCCGCAGCCAGACGATGGCTGGACAGGAGACTGGACTCCCCGTTCTGCCCCGTGCAGCTGAGTTTTGCTGGATGATCCCCCTGACGCCGGGCTGGGCTGCATCCCTGTGCCATGATCCTCATCCCCGAGCTGCCGCTCGAGCATCTTTCTCACAAGGCAAATTATTTGCAAAATTATTAACGGTTGGTGTGCAGCTGTTATTTACTGGTGACCTTTGGGGAGGGGAAGGGGGGGAAGAGCCTTCTCCCTGGCTGTTCGGCAGGCACCCGGCTTCCCATCTGCCGCCGCGCAGGCAGCATGGGAGTGGGCAGTGGCTGTGGGGGAGGCTCGTTCCACGCTTTTTGGCCACCAGAACCGGCAGAAAAGATTGAAAGATGCCAGGTAAATTAATCACGTTAAATGTCAGCGGCTGGCAGGGGGTGCGGAGGGGGAGGTGGGGGCAGGGGGCTGCGGCAGCCACGCCGGCGTGTGCTCCCTGGGGCTGCAGCCCTCAGTCAGCAAATGCACGTTGATTTACATAAGGAGATCAGAGCCTCATTTACTAATGCACCGGCAAATCGAGGCGCCGCTGTTCCCCCTCAGCCCCCAGCACACCAGTGCCCACCTTGGCTGCCGGGACAGGGCAGGCAGGAGCGCAGGACGATGCCTGCGGGATGGAGCCCTGGCACACCCCAGGGATCCTGGTGCTCGGCTCGGTGTGTGCACACAGCAGACCCATTCCCTTCCTCGGACCCATGAATCCTTACAGCCTGCACAAAACTCCTCAGTGGCTGCTACCTTGGGATACGCATTGCTGCAGGACAGCACACCTGCTGCACCAGGGTTTTTTGGACCTTGCCACCTCTTTGGACCCAGGCAGGATCTTGGAGATCATTAAACTCCAAAAGGGACTGCACGGAGTAGAAGAAAAACAGGGATGCATCAGCCTTTCCCTCTTCCTCACAAGAGAAGGACTCACCGTTGATCTTGTCCCCCTAAAATCTCACTCGGAGGGAGGGGCTGGGACTCTCACAATTCGGGTGTTTACATCCCCGCACTGCTGGAGATTAAGACAAGAGGGAAGCAGCTGGGTCACTACCATTCCTGTTCCCTTACCCGAGGGTTTCCTGCCAGCAGCCAGGTCACCAGCCGCAATGGCACAGCCGAGGAGCAAAGAGGCTGTTGCAATTCCACCAGGTCCCCCATGGAGCCCGTCAGGCTGTCCCCTCTCCCGCTCCGCTCCCCTGCAAGGCATGGCGGGGAGAAGGGGGGCATCTGCATCTCGGCACAGCCCAGGCAGCCGAGGTGATTCTCTCCCCGATCCCTTTCCATTTGCAGCAGTAAGTAAAAGCATGGAAAAGGAGCACCTGGGTCCCTGGGCTCTGTGCTCCAAGATGCACCAGAGTGTACATGAGCACGTGCTGAGAGAAAGGGGGGGGACTCTCCAAACCAGGATGAAAAAGCCTAACTAGGCTGCTGTGCATGAGGAAAGGACGATCAGTGCTGGGGTGGTGTTAGGAAGAGCTGAGGGAAGATGTGTGAATGCTGTGGTGATGCTAGCCCGGCCCCACAGAAATGGCAGGGGACAAAGAGCGAGACCATGGGGGCCCTCCCTGCACCCTCTCCTGGGAAATCCTTCTGCCATGCCGACAAAATTAAGAAACAAATGCCTTAATAGGTTTTTCAGTGCATGAATAAATCTTGTTATGCCTTACAGACAGGGCTGAGAGTGCCCAGATTAGATCAGCAATCTTCCACCAGCCCCCTCCCTGCAGTCCCAGCTCTGAAGCATCCAGCAGTAATCCCTGCTGGCAAACCTGACTGGAGACTCCCTGGGATGCAGCCTTCCCAGAGCGGCTCATGGCATTCTGTGTCATCTCTCTTCTGAGACTAAGCCACCACGGACTTGGCAGCATTTCCTCTCCTTCCCAATAGGTTTTGCAGAGTCTTCAGCACATGGGGGCCACCCCGGGACTGTCCCCATCCAGGTCACCTTTTGGGATCATCAGTGCCATCATCCAGGATAGCTGTGGAGGTTGAAAATGCCTCCCATGTCATGGGATACCCCAGAAAGGCTCCCAGGGCTGCCAGCCAAAGCCATGCAGGACAGAAGAGTGCAGGTACCCCACCATGAAGTTTTAGGTGTCTGCTCCTGGGGTGGGAGGCAATTCGGAGAGGGAGGCCACAGGCAACTGTCACCGGATGGCTGAGGTGTGACCACGAGGCTCAGCTGGCTGGGCTGCAGCCATCACAGGGGTGTGGTGCACACCGGTGACACTTTTTACCAGGCGGGAGCCAGGACAGACAAAGTGCAGCCCACCTGTAACACGCTGCCCTATTTCCTCACCTGGCAGGGCTCACTGAGCCTCAGGGTGCTGCATCTCCTCTGCAGAGCGTACTTGGGACCCTCAGGCCCCCAGCAACACAAAACCAAACATTTTTGGTCATGTGCCACTTGGCTTCCTCATCAGTGTGTGTGTGAGCCTCGTCCCAGCACCGCTTCAGGCTCCTTGGGCACATGTGACAGCCTGCTCCAACCCTTGTGAGCTTCACCTTCCTTCTCCACCCCAAACCTCCCACCTTCACCAGAAACCCCGGGAGAGGGGCCAGGGCAGCTCATGGGTGATGCTGCCCCACAGAGAAGAGGGAGAACGTGGCTCTATGGCCTGATATGTGGGGCACCATCCTGCTGTGCATCATCTGGGATGTGTGTGCAGAGACCTATTTCCCCGCTTTATTTTTGGGTGAGCATACCTGCTGCGTTATTCCACGGACAGAAGATCATTTGTTTAAGGCTGCAGAAGTTTTTTGGGGGGTCTGTCCCTCCCTTTGGCTGCATTTGGCTCTGGGCAACGTGTCAGACAGGCTGCACATTCCACTCTCCCTGCATGTGCCTGGCATGCCTCTGTGTTTCTTCTTGTGCCTGTGTGTGCACTACCCTGGCAGCTCACAGGTGCTTCCTCTGTGGTCTTCCAGTTCTTTTCCTTCTTGTGTTCATGTGTTTATTTGCCTTTCTCTGTCTTTTTGTTCCTGTTCATATCTGCATTGCTTACAATAACCCTCTCTCCCAGTCTCATTTCTCAGCCTGGGACCTTAGTGGCTCTGAATTTCCCATCCATTGCCTGCTGCTGTGCCCACATGTCTGTAGTGAGGGGGGCAGAAGGGCAAAGCTGAGGAGAGGGATCCTATAGGGTGCTGCATGCCCCCCCTCCTACCTCCACACTCCAGGGAAGAGTGGAGAGGACAACAGGAAACTGAACAGGGAGATGAGAAGGTTGAGGAGTCGCAGGAGGCTCCTTGCAGGTGGCTCTGACACCTGACAGACCTCAGGGAATAACTCCTACCTGGAGCAATTCCCACAGGGAAAACAGACAACTCTCCTCTTGCAGCTCTCACGTGCCAAAGCCATTGCTACGGCCATATCCTGCAAAGTCTGCCAAGTTCCGTGGGACTGCTGAGTCCAAATCAGCCCAAATAAATCACACTCACATGCACCCCGTGATGTGCCCCATGACAGGCACCATGGTAGAGCTTTTGGTGCCACTGGATTGTGGCTGGGCCAGGGCTGAGCCTGCCAGGCACACGGTGCACAGCTGCTACAGAACGGGGACCAGGGGTCTGCATCCCAAGTGCCCACAGCCCAGCGCACAGGAACGGGCACAGTGAATGACTCCAGCTGTGCCCTTCTCTCTCCAGCTCCTGTGGACCGTGTGGGGAAAGCGTGCCAGGCTCACGGTGGTGGCACTGCACTTTACTTTGTGAGACGTCCCATTCACAACCATGATGGCATCAGATGGGACTTACCTGTTTGCTAAAGGGCTGATCTGGCCCTGAACTGCCAACCTGCTCTGGAGGAGTCCTTAGCAGGTGCTATGGGGCAAGCAAGGTACTTTACCTGGGTGCAGACTGTGGGAAAGTGGGGCAGCCCTGGTGCTTTGGGACTACCCTGCATGGAAAGGAGAGAGGAGGGCTCAAGGTGAGTCCCTTGCCCCTGGGCGGAGATCTCAGGAGAGAGGGAGGCAACCTTCCTGAAGTCTCATGAGGGAACGAGCTAGTTTGGGGTACATGTGGCTGCAGGCCTGGGGAATAGCACGTATGGGAGCCTGTTTCCCTGGGAGCATCCCTCCCAGACCCTCAGGAGCATCTTTCCCTGGGAGCATCATCCCATCCCCTGGGAGCATCCCGCCCAGACCCCCAGGAGCATCCCTCGCACCTCTATCCGGTCGATTCGGTCCTGGAGGGTGCGGACAGCCTCCTCCAGCTCCCGCACGGCGGGCGGCTCGTCGGGAGGGTGGCCCATGGTGCCGGGGCGCGGGGCGGCGCGGAGCCCGGCGGCGGCGGGGGGTGCGGCGGCGGGGGGGCTCCGCAGGCCGCCCTCGCAGCNTACCATTTGAGGGTGGGGGCGAAGACAGGGGTTTCGGGTGTCTTAGGGGAGCTGTCAAACTTTTCTGACGGCGGTGCCCAAAGCTGAAGGACGGGCAGCTCCGGCGGCCCCGCCGCGCTGCCCCGCGCCCCGCCCCCGCCGCCGCCGCCGCCCCGGCCCCGGCCGTGCCCCCGGCCGTGCCCCTCTTAGGGACCCCCCCTTCCCGCTGAGCACCCTCCCTGGGCTGCAAGGGCGACGGTCCGAGCGGTGGGAAGCGAGCGGCTAAGGGGACGGGAAGGGCAGGGAGGGCGCCCCGGGGGCATCCGGGGACGGGGCCAGCCTTGCCTCGGGCTCGCTGAAGTCAGCCCGGCGGGAGCCTCCGGCGAGAGGATGCTGCTCCGGCACAGCCCGAGGGATGATTTTTGCCCTGAGAGATGCCTAGGCTGGAAGCAAAGGGCCGCTTGATACTCCGAGGGTAAGAGCCCCGTAATCAGTCATTCCCTGTGATGGTCTTTTGGATCTTTTCCTCCTTGCCTTTCTCCTAAAAATTAAGCTAGCCAACTTCCTAGCTGTCCTGCTCTCCCACCTCAGACAGGACTGTTGCAGTGAGCTGCCATGGGATGCCTCACCCTCTGCCCCAAACGCCCATGTTATCCATTTAGGAAATAAAGACGCACGTTTAATCTTCCCCCACCATCACTCTAGTCTGGACTGCTCAAAAACGAGCTGCTTCAGACAACTGCTTTCCCCTTGCTACAGCAGAAGCTGTGCCGTGCCCTCTCCTGTTCCCCAGGCACACTGAGGCCTTGGTGACATAGCCCTGCCGAGAAAAGAGAAGCAGAAGAGGGAAAACGAACAAAATCAATTTCAATCTCTACTCAGTAATGGCAGGAAATCCTTCCTAGCAGGCAGGGAAGCAGGAGGTGTGTGTTTAAAACAGCTCCAGTGCTGAGTATGAAACAACGGTAAAGATTACCTCTTCTTTCCCCCCAGGCATATTTGAGTGGATAGCAAAAGAGCCAGAGCTACAAAAGACTCCTCATATTTGTCCGTTGACAGGGTACAGGCGCTCTCTCTCCCCACAGAGTGCATTGTACCCCAGCCCCTCAAAACCCTCACCCTGGAGCCAGCAAGAGACCTGCCTGACTTGTGGTAAGGCTGTGAGGAAGAGGAGAGGAAGACGGATGGGGCGGTTCAAGGAAGAGGTAGAGATGAAGGGAATGCTGAGGAGGAAAATGGAGCTGGACACGGAGTAGTCTGGGCAGGTGGATGTGAAGAAAGCCCCACCGCCAGGCGTCTGGCCCTGGTGGCGAGGCAGTGAGCGCTGTGGGAGGGTGAGTGCTCGGTGTGATGGGACAAGTGGGCACTGGCCTGGGATGCAAAGGAAACAGAAGCCTGCACCCCATGGCATGAGGGGAGGCCACCTGCCTCCAACCTGTCCCTTGCTAACAGTGGCAGGGGATTGCACCCTGCTGTGTCACCCTCTGCCTGCTGCATGCCCACCCTGGTAGCGGCCAGGCGGGAGTGGATTTGAAAGGAATCCATGTGAGTGCTGCACCAGGCCAGCCTACCCCAGAGTGTGCAGGTCAGGGTGGGAGGGGTATCCTTTATCTGCAACCCTGCAGAAAAAAGTGCCATAGGCTTGGACAAAGCTTCTTGCCAGGGGAAGTGATGCTTTGTATTGTCCAGATTTTATTACCAAAGGTTGCAGGATCGTGGTGGCAAGGTTTATACCTGTGGCTGATGCTGCTCTGGCAGTGAGGGGGAGGGTGAGCCCCTCTAAACCAGCCTGGCCCCATTCACCCGTGCTGGGATGGGGAAGAGCTGGGTATCACAGAAGGGCAGGGCTCACCTCTCCCATGGTCCTGACCTGTTCCTCAGCAGGGATCACAACTTCTTCCCAGAGACAAAGAGGTGGCAAAAATAGATTTTCACAGGGAGTGATGACTCAGGCCGGTGAGTGGCCAAAGCAGCCTCCCTGTCCCGTGAACAACAACTCAGAGATGCTTGGTGGGCAGCTGGCCCTTGCAAGGACACGGTGCATGACAGGGTGGGGGTAGGCAATGTGAGGCTTTTTTGTTCCTCTTTTGAGCAGGAGTGGTGACAGAAGCAGGATTTAACAAGAGCTCATGGATTCAGCCCAGAGGGGCTAGAAGCAAGCAATTAAGGGATTTTCTTCCATCTCATTAACACCCAAACAGTGGGGCTAGCAACTGTCCCCAAGGGGTGGCTACAGACAGGGCAAGGCAGGACAAGGGGTCACTCTGCTGTACCCCCAGGGTGAGAGGGATGTTTGGGATGGACTGCTGGCTTGAGGGGAAGGACACCCACTGCTCCAAGGCTGCCCTGCATTCAGCCCTCTCTGCAGGAACCAGGCAGCTCCATTCTGGCCAGCATGAAACCCTGGCCCATTCATGACGCTGAGGCCTGCAGGGTGGTGGGGTGAGGGAAGGGGAGAAACCTTTTCTCAGGGGAGTGTAAGCTGATGCTTCTTAGGTGGGGGATTCCCTCCTCCCAGGTTATCACCCAGCTCAGGAACATCCCTGGAGGCACCCTAAGGAGATAAAAGGGCTCCTCTGCCACTCCATGGACTCAGCTCCACCATCTCCTTAAGACCAGTAGCCTTCAGATCCTGGGGATCTGCAGGTTCTACACAGCATGGAAATCCTGGCTTCTTTCATTTCCAGGTTTCTTAGCCCTGCAGATGTGACTTGCATCATCTTGCCCTGGTTACTGGGTCTGCCTGCACCAGGGTGCTGGTGCAGGATCTCACTGGATTTGTTCAGGCAGCCTGGGGTCTGTCTCTCCAGGCTTCCTCCTGCTCCAGAAAGCATTGGGTGAGAGTTAGCTTCATTTGGTATTCTCAAATCCAGCCAAAATCCCAGCGGTTTCTGAGCAAAACCAGGGTGCAAGGGCAAGGGAGGAGGGAGTGCCGGCTTTGTGAGTGCTTTGGCATGTAGAAGAGGCAAGATGAGGCTGATGGCATGACATGAATGACACCTGGACTGTGCTCGGCTTTGGTGGGCAGCATTCCCTGCTGCCAGCCACGTCACCACTGGGGCAGGCCCTGCTGTGGCTTTCCAAAACTCAGACACTGCACAAATATCTCAAGGCAGCAACTCTCTCCAAGGAATGCCCAGCTCAGCCCAATCTCTCCCTTCTAGGTGAGACCTCATCACACTCTCCTGAAGGGCAGCCCTGAGGGTGGTTTGGTTGGAGCTGTGCCTAGAAGTGCTGCTTTCCTGCCCTTCTCTCCCACCTGCCTGAAGGGCATCCAAAACCAGCTCACTTGCCCCACCACATCTACCACCACCAGCACTTCCCACCTAGAAGTTTAGCTGAGCCTTTTTATGCAGCTGCTATGGGCTGGAGAGTGATGGAGTACTCTGATCTAATTTCATTATTAAAAGGATGTGGGAGACCCAGGGGAGATTCTCCAAAGCAATTTGGGAAGAGAGCAATCAGGTTCCACTTGCTACAGCTTGGCCTTCCCAAATGCTCCCTCTTCCCTTAACATTCCAGAACACTCCTTTGTCTTTTTTCAGAGCTTCTTTGTGTACAGAAAGGTCAAAAGACAAAATCAAGGCTGATCCGTGGTGCCCAAGAAGGGTGCAGGTGCTTGTGTTTGGCTGTAGAGCTGACTTGTGCTGGCTCAGAGCAGGCATTTCCATAGCCCTCCTCCCAAGCTCCACAAGTCACAGCCCACCCAAGGAAAACAACAACAGGTTCTGGAATGTAACAATTTATTGGGGTTAATTTTTTGTTTTAATTTTTAACTCCCCATTTCTGGCATTGATACAATATTCAAGAGCAGCAGAAAGAACAAAATGTACAAGAATACAAGAGTAATTAGCACAACCCCCACCCCCAAACCTGGAGCAAACCAGTCTTTTGTAGGAAGCACCAAGGGAAGGAGTGATTCAATCACCCTTCCAGTGGCTCTGCCTCCCACCCATCCATTCTAGACAGAGTTTAGCCAGCTGGGAACTGGATTAAAAAACAGAACAAAACTGAACAAACACTATATTTAAAATGAAAATTGCAAGACAAAAAAATAATATATAGATATACAACTCATCCGTGCACAATCCTTAAATGCATTTTTTTCAAAATTAAAAAAAAATACAAGATACATATTTAGGTTTATTTTAAATTAAAAAAAATTACCACCTTCACTCTGTATGCCAAGTGAGGGGAAATGAAGAGACAGATGGGTTGCACCAGAACTATCAGCACTCTTGGAGTTAGGGCTGACCTTCTCCAAGAGGAAGGAAGGGCTCTGATGCTGCCAAAGCTCAAGCACAGGCAGAATCTGAAGCACCCAAGTACCACAGAACGCAGTGGGGTCACTCGCCTGCTCCAAGTTCAGTGTTTGCAAGAATCTGCAGCATTTGAGCCTAAGCTTGGCACAAAGGAAGGTGAAAGGAAGGAACAGATGAAGCAGGCTCCTGTCCTCCACCACCAGCAGACAATTTTCTATGCAAAACCAAAACAAACGGGGGAAAAAAAAAAAATCTCAAAGCAGAGAGTCTCCTCTATTCTTTTAGAGAGTGTACAAGGCTTAATGGCACAGGGGAGAAGAGGAAGGAGGATAACACACTGAGTTGATTTGCTTGGGGGAGGTGCAGGCATGACAACTCTTTTCTAAAAAAAGTCATCACAACGATTATTTTTTTTTGTTCTGTTTGAGAACTTGACCTAAGATTCTGCCCCCGCTCTGCAGCTGGGGGCTGGAAGCAGCAGGCTCCCTCCAGGGCACCTGAAGAGCAGTCTACCTGTGCAAGAGCACCTACCTGCTGCTCCGCCCAGAGGAAAACCCTCAGTATTCCTAGAGAGCAGGGGCCAGCTGGGGGGCTGCTTGGGAGCATGGGAAAGCCCCATTAGTCCTACCAGGCCCTGAAGGCCCATCAAGTGCTTTGACCCCACCCAGCTGTGTTCCGGAGTTTTAATGTGAGCTCCAAGCGCTCAGCTGAAGAAGGAATGAAGTAAAGAACAGGGCCTGCAATGGGAATTAACACTTTGCCTGCATGTCCCTCCATGCCCCTCTCCTCCCAGCAGACACGTTTTCTGAACCGTTGCAGAAGCTGGCATCACTCTGACTGCATCCTGCTGCAGTTCTGTCACCTTACTTCTTCCCTGTGCCACAGCACACTGCTTGCTGCCCACTTTCCAGAGCTGCTCAGCCCAGGGGCACAGAGGGCACCCTGCTCCTCCATCCCACTGCCATCTGCCAGTGGGCTCAAAGCACAGAGCTCACCTGGGGTGGAAGGACCCTCACTCCAAGGACTGTGCTTTTGGATGGCCCTGGAGTCACTGTTTCCCACCACAGAGAAGCTAGAATGGACAGAAGAGCTGCCAGAGGCAGCCAGCCACCACAGGATTGCATCTCCCTTCACTCCTGGAAGGAGAAATTTACACAAGGGAAGAAAGAAGAACTCAAGGCCCTGCTGCGTGTTTACAAGTGAGGCAGGTGGGACACAGGGCACCTCAGAAACACCACACAGAACACAGGAGAAGCTCCTGGTGCCAAGACTGACCCTGCACAGAAAAGGGTGCAAATACATCTGACCACATCAGTCTGACACAGGGCAATGGCAAAACATGAGAGGAGCAGAGGACGGAAAGGCAAAGGTGAGGATGGAGACAGACTCCAACACCTCCTGCCATCTGCACCTCCAAAAAGAAACCATACACATTGCACTCTGGGGAAGGACCTCAAAAATTGAAGTGAAAAGAAAATAAAGACATTTATTTTCTCAGCCACCAGAGCATTGGTGAAATGAAGATACTTCCTGGAATTACCTGGGGAAGGAAGCACAGACAGGGAGCAAGGGATTTCTGAAGCAACACTGAGCACTCCATCTCTGTGCAAATGCCTCAAGATTTGGGCTGCCAGCACCCTCAGCAGGATGGTCTCCTCCACCCCCATTCCTTCTGCATGAGGGAGACAGAGGCACAGGGCAGTGACACAGCTGGCAGAAACACCACAGCAAGCCAAGAAGGAACAGAACTTAGGAGGCACCGCATCCCCAACCCCAAATTAATCCTCTACAGCAGATCGCCTTCAGAGCGGAGATCAGGGAAGCTGTGCATAGGGTGGCAGCTGAGATGGGGAGGAAGGGGGGGAGGCTTTTTATATTCATATATTTATATATAAGAAGTAAATAAGATCCCAGCTCTTGCGTGATTATTGGGCAATTGAAAAAATGCAGCAAAAGCAAGCGACATTGGAGTAAAAGGATGTGCCAGGCAAGGAGGAAAAAGTCTTGTCAGAAGGTGGGGAAGGAAGCAAAAGGGAAAATAAGCACTTAGCCAAACACACACTCCAGGTTTGTTACACCTCCCTGGGAAGAAGGACCTGCTCCTGAGCAGTCCCACTAATGCCATGGCCTGGGCTGGGCAGAAGTATGGGGAACTCAGGACACCATCCTTCAAGCATGGCATTCTCCTTCTGCCATGAAGTCCCCAGGAAGGTGATAATCTCCAAACGCTGGGAGCTGCTGAAGCCTCCTCTACAAAGAGGGGCTGGAGAAGGGAGTGATATCCCTAGGAAGACTCAGCTCAGAGACAGCTCCTACCTGGTAAAAAGCATGATTGCAGTTGTGATTTTTTTTTCTTTTTTTTTTTTTTTAGTTGTATATTTCACAAAATCTCCCTGGGAACTTCAGTAAGGGGAGACGCAGAGAAATGCTCCCATTCTCTACTGAAAACAGAATTTAAGCAGTGGCTCACCACAGCTGGGCCTGCTCACCACACTATTTCTGTTTTTCATCCCCAAAGGAGCTTGTATCTCATTAGCTTCATGCCCCTCCAGTCCCACACTGCTCATTAAGAGGAGAGCATGAGACAGGAGGTTTCCATTCCAAGTTGAAAGCCATGGGAAGCACCGACAGATGGGCAGAGAGAGAAGTTCCCAAGTGCAGCCTAGGCTATGGGAAGCATCAAGACATCAGTCATCTGCCACTGCAAAGCCACTGCAAAGGGCACCAGAGAAGTCCAGACAAGAAAAGCTGTCCAAGCGTCCCTGCCTATCATCTTCTGTTCAGACACCACATCTGGTGGTTTCCCTCTTCCCTGCAGTCACTCCCACGTGCCAGATGAACACCAGAGACATCTTGGACAGGGAAGCCAGCACACAAGAGCTGCCGCTTTGCTCTGAAGGAACGTTCAGGCTACTCTTACCCACCATCTCAAAGAAAGCTGGAGAAGAAGGCTGCCTTACTTGAGCACAGTCCTGTCAGGGTGTTCCTCTCCCCTCTCCACCCTAAAAAGTTCCAGCATTTGCTGGCCTCAAGAAGAGGGTGCACATCCCTCAGCAACACAATCAGAGCACACAAGGCAGCTCTTTCATCTACCTCTAGAGATCTGGCCACTGTTGGAGAAGGGGTGCTGGAATACACACCAATGGGACTCAGTTTTCTGTCCTGACGTGGTGAATTCTATACAGAAAAATGCCACCCCTCACCTGGTATTGGAAGAAGTTTAAGAAACCTTACAGAGGGGAGGCATATCTGCTTCCCAGGAAATAAGACCACCATGATTAATTCTGCTTGGATAAAAGGGATGGAAAAGAGACAGCAACTTGACAGGAAAGGTACATGCCAACCCCAAACGTCAGCAGCTTGCTGTGCATGCAAAATAAGTCAAATGTTTCCATGTTGATGGCCTGATCCACATTCTGTCAGAAGGTGACCGGCCATCTCTGAGAGCTGCTCAGCCAGAAAACCACTTGGAGACTCCACCTTAGCTCACAGGAGAGGTATGGGAGGGAAGGGAACTCACTCCAACACTTGGGAGGCAAGGACGGGAAAGGTTTGTAGACAGGGTTCCTCCAACATGCAACTTGCCTTTTCAGCTCAGAGATCGCTGCTTAGTCCTAGAATGCCTTTCCCTCCAGTTCAAGCAAGCCAAACACCATCCCAGACACACATGCTTTGATACTACAAAATACTCTTTTCTCTAAGGACCATCTAATACCACTACAGTTTGTGCAATCACTGCATTTATTATTCATTTTTAAACTCTCTCTCGCTCTCTCCCTGTAGAAATTTTTTTTAAAACTTTTCTTTTTTTATGCAAAACTAATCATTTCACTTTTTCCACTCCATCATAAAATCTCCTCTAAAAACACGACAACGAGAACAAACATGGCACAGACACAGAGAATATTTCCCTGTTTTTGCTGATTTTTTTTTCCTAAGGGTTACGGGGAAAGGAAGGGGATACTTTCAAATAAACTCCTCCCTCAATTCCATGCCCAATTTAAAAGGCATGGATGAATCTTTTTTCCTATCTCCATTAAGGAGCAAGGGCAAAAATTCAGAAGGAGGAGCACAGCCCACGTGAATACGAAGGTAGGTTAGTCAGCCTCAAGTGTCTTGTCCACCTGAGGGAACTTGAGGCAACTGCTGCATTTGAGTTAGCAAACCTCTAACTCAAAACAGCACGGGATCCTCATTTGGGATCCAGAGGTTCAGGGTTTGGTTCCCACCTGGTGACCCACCCAGGGAGGGATTTGTCACACAAGCAGGTGAGCTGTGTCTGCAAGCCGGATCATACTCCTTTCTTCCTCCACAAAGAGGATCTACCACACGAGTTTCTCTGCTGCAACAAGTCCCCTCATCTTCTCACTGCAGGAAAAAGGTCCTTGCGGAGCACCCCTACAATGACCCACTGTTTTGCTCTTCATAGACAGTTCCCTTGCTTGCCACTCTGGAGAAAGGCAAAACCCCTTCAATTAAACAATTCCTGCCCCTTGCCCCCAAAGAACACCATACAAGAGACACTGGGGAAAAGAATTCTGCCAAGCAACACACCTTGGCCAAAACACATCAAGAGTTTCCTATTAAAGTTCCCTTTTATCTCCCACTTAAACGCTTCAACACTTTTTTCAGAACCTTGATACCACAAAACAAAACACATCACCACATACACACCAAACAGTAACTTAACAACCTAAAGTGACTGGCCAGTTTGCATTTACCCCATAAAGCAGCTCCTCTTATCTCACAGCCACAGATTAGTTCTTATTCAGAAATTGGAGGAAAAAGAGAAGAATCTCCTTGCTATTTTCCTAAGAAAGAGCTTTTCCCTATGCCTACAAACTGCTCATCTTTGAAGCTGCAGTCAAATGGATAGGCTATGCTAACATAAGAGATCCCTGGGTGTGCCAGGCACAGGAAAGATGCGCAAAAGAAAACCTAAACAAAAAAAAAAACCAAACCAAAGAAAAAACCCCCCCCAAAAAAAAACAAAATCCCAACACCCACAAAAATACAAGCAGGTATCAACACAGACACGCACACAAGTCCAACAAGTTATAGAAAGCCTTAGCTTGGTGAATGGATCAGGGAAGTCTCTTTCTCCCTGCCCCTAGCTTCAGCTGTGAATGCAAGCACATCCCCAAAGAGTCCATTAAGCTCTTTAACCAAGCAAAGAAAAAGAAAGAGGTGTACCAAGGGTGGTGCTAACAGCACCTGGAATCCCCCTCAGACTGTCTGCACAGACACCCAACCACAACTGGTGTGAATTCACTGTTTCCCACAGCTTGGCATGCCACCCACTGCAAGGCAAGGTTTGTGGGGAGGGCAGCAAAGATTTCATCACACCAATCCAGGCACTGGAGGCAGGGAATAGACACGCTCCGGGCACAAAAGCCCTAATTAAGGTCAGAAGCCGGTCTATCCCTCTACCACCCCGACAATGTCCCTTGGGCAGACAAATATTACTTCCTTCCCACAAACTGTCTCCCTTCTATCCTCAGATCACTACAACCACAAAATCACTACTGCAGGAGAGCACTCCTCAGAGCCAGCAGCTCCTGAACATCCTTATGTGAAAGCACCAGAGGGGCCAATTCCACTTGTGTTCACCCGCCCAGGGCAGGCTTATAAGTAAATGAGCCCTGGCATGAGGAATTTTTTCCACCCTTTTCACCTCTGCAGCATGTTACGTAGAAGTGACACCCTCTGCCCCATCCAGGGACAGGGCTGAGAGGGTGAGGCTCTCCCACCAGTTCATCAGCACCTCTTTTCCTTGCCTCTACAGGCTCAGTCCTGTGCAAGTAGAGGAAGAAAGGAGAGCAAAGGAACAGCTTCTCATTGTGAAGCTTAGGACTCACACAGAAACAGAGCAAGCCAGAAATGGCAGGCAAAAAATAGAGCTTATTTTGGATGTGAACAAAGCTGGTCAGGGAAAGAGGGAGCTGTGGAACAAACAGCAAGCTGTGGTCTTGCTCCCTCCTACTTGCTAGGGGTGAAGAGAAGGAATTTCTAGATCAGCTCACAGGAGCTTTAGGGGAAGAGATGGAGTGCACAAGTATACGATGTGAGAGACAGGTATTTCTTATGAGCACCTTTGGTTGACAGTTGTGAGGGCTGTTTCAGATGCTGAAAAGACAGAGGGCAAACCTCTTCCAGGCCACCCACCAGAGGGAGGGGAGATCAGGAGGGGCAAAAGCAAGCAGGAAGAACAAACAACCTGCCTTAGCGTCCACCCCTCCTTCCTTTGGAAGGAGCAAGAGGAAGCAAAGAGGGCCGGGGGAAGCTTACGCACAAGGTGGGAGAGCAGCCTCATGTGGCTGGGGCAGCGTCACGCTGTTGGCATTATCTTCCCACAGACTAAAGGATGGAGGCACAGCCCACTCCCGCTTCCGCCACGGAAAGACCGGAGAAAGGCATTTCACGTCCTTCTCTCTCAAAGAAGTGCAAGTGATGAACATCAGGAGGAAGATATGGGCTTGTAGCAGACTCCTCTTTTCTTCCCTTTCTCCTGAGGAGCTGAACAGGTTGGAAGATGCAGGAGAAGAGGAGGGATTGGGGCACCTGAAAGCGCCCATACAACTGCCAAGGTAGCACCAATAATCGAAGGAAAGGGGAAGCCAATATGAGACATAGGCTGCATGGGGCACCCCCACCACCCCAGCTTTGTCTCAAGCACCTTCCAGGCATGACATTTCACCTGTCCTTCTCCCCCTCACTCTGAGGGCATCTGGATCAGCAACTGCCATAAGGACAGTAGGGGAGAGTGCAGATCCAGGCCACAGGCAAAGAGGGGAAGGATGGCAGGATGGTAGTCATGGCAAGGGGGAAACAAGAATGGAAGAGTCTGCATGCACATTGTGGGAGAAGGTCTGGAGGACATGGGCAAGGGCTCCAATCCTCTTACATCCCCCCCTCAAGGGTTTGGAGCTCCTCTTCAGTTTTTGTTAAAGATACAAGGGGAACGAGGAAGAGCAGCACCTTCCTCACCACCTGCACAGGCACACAGACACATGCTCACTCATCCCTCAGCCCCAAAGGCTCCACTGCCTGTTGGACAACACCACATTCAAGGACAAACAACCACTCCCCAGCCCCACCACAACTCTCCCTGCCTCCTCCTAGCAGTACCAACACCCAGGAACAGTGGGTGCTCCCACATCCCCACTGACACACTCCAGCCTCCAGGCAAGAGGAATTGGGCAGGAGGAAAGGAGGAGGAAGGGTGGCAGTGACGGTAGAGGGACAGCCAAGGGGAGAAGGAGAGAACTAAGGACAGCCATTCACACCACGACTTCTCTCAGGTAGAGCTCCCCCCACGCCCCTGGAGTGGGGGGACCTGGTTGCTCACTTGCTGCCTCCTCCACCACCGCCCGCCGCCACCTTCTCAAAATCCTCTGCATTGCAGAACTCCTTGATGGTTACAGTGAGGAGATTGCTGGTGACATCGGTGACCACCACATTAGAGCAAGGGGACATCTCAGGACGCCAGTCGCC
This sequence comes from Irena cyanogastra, assembly GCA_013397155.1. Lineage (NCBI taxonomy): Eukaryota > Metazoa > Chordata > Aves > Passeriformes > Irenidae > Irena > Irena cyanogastra. The sequence goes on along the minus strand of VWZV01013513.1, from coordinate 985,112 downwards.
GGCTTCCTGCTCCGGGTCAGAAGAGGAGAGGGACAAGGAGGGTGTCTGCCCCCCATTGCACCCTCCCGAGGGAGAACGCTTGCTGGTGGCAGCCGACTCAGGTGGGATTGAGAGGTCGAGGACCTCTGACTCACGCCAGTCGGGGATGGCTGGGCTGAGGGTCTCAGGGAGCAGCTTTGGAGGGGAATCATCTGGGTCGGAGGAGGAGTGGGGAGCAGGTGATGGGCAGCCAGAGGAGCTGGAGCTGGGGGCATCATAGGGGGTGGAGCCCATAATGAGCCCACAGGAGGCTGCCTGGGAGCCTTCGGCCTCCCCCTTGCCCTCCAGAGAGGGGGTGGGTGCAGCAGACGGCTTATTGTAGAGCGAAAAGGTGCCAAACTTCATGTGGCGGATCTGAGTGCGGAGGACGCTCTCGCTGAACTTTTTGCTCTTGCCAATGACACGGTTTCGGGACGGGATCTTGGGCCGAGCCAGGCCCCCAGCCCCATTGGCTGGCTTCGCACCTTTGTCAATGACTTTGAGGTTGAGGATGATGCGGCTGCGTTTGGGCTCGCGGGGTTTCACCTTACGGTTGATGATGCGGACGGTCTCCGAGAAGGGTGAGACAGGAGGACGAATGCCAGCCCCGCCACCCACGCTCCCGCCATTCTGGGGATCTGGACGGGGCAGGGGGCGCCGGGACATGCGGTGGCATCGCCGGATGTCTTTCTTGAGCCGGTGCACCGCGGCGCTGGAGTGGAGTTTGGGAGAGGAGGTACTGGAACCAGGCTTGACAGAAAAGTGTACATCCCCAATGTGGAGGGCCTCCGCTTGGGCCCGAGCCTGCGGTGGTGGGGAGAAAGAAAACAAACAGGGTCAGAGAGGCAGCCTAGGTGCAGCCAGATCTCAAATCAGGCACTAATCACTTCAGGTCAAGCACTCACTGGCAGCACCATGACACATTTATACCCAACATCAATGACAAGCACAGGTACACACCTATGAACTACTGATAGCTCCAGCACAGCCCCCAGACAGGCATAGGACACTCTCTACATCACTTTTGGGCAGCTAATGTCTCCCTAGGCTGTACCCCTGTTGACACATGCTTTCCCCAGGGAGAAACTGCTACATCCCAGGCATGTTTCAGAGTTAAGAGTTAATGGTCTCCAAACCCCCCCTTGGCCATTGTCAGTCAATGTGCACACCCCTCCACCATCAGCCAAAGAAGCCAGCATCATCCTAGGCACTTGGGGCTGTCAGTGCTGAGACAGCACCCAAATTTACATAGGGATTATACCAGGTTCTCTACAAACTGAGCACAAGATAAGAGGCAAGATGCAGAGTAATGCCTAATGAAAATTGCCGCTGAAAAGTGTGGTAGAAGGGGTTCTTGAGGAACACAGATGGAGGCTGGTGAGAATGGTCTGATGGAGCTGTCTTAACAGCTAAACACAAGAAATTTAGAGATCTGATTTTTAACTAGGGTCACATGCAAGTCATTCATCCTTACTATGCTGTGGGAGCAAGGTCCAGTGTTTAAAACCAGAGATGAGGCCAGCTGGAATTCAATTAAAATTTAACTGCACCTCCAAAGAAGAGATTGACTTTTGAACACCATACTTGTTTGAAACCTAGCACTAGACCAGAGCAGGAATAGCAGCTGTTCAACTGCTTTGTGCCAGCCCTCCCCAAGAGCCAGACCAAGGGAAAAATATTTTTAAGCTCTTCTGGTGCCAAAATCTGCCCTGGTTTGTGCACCAGAGACAGGAACATTTTCTGGCAGCAGGAACAACAGTTTCATTGGTAAGGTGGTGCTGTATGACCTGTGGGCATGGAAACCCACGGTCTACTCTTACATCTCATCAGAGCACTGTTGCTTGTATAGCTCATCCTTCTACTCGCACCCCAGTACTTGCCCAAAACAACCCGCTTCCATATTCCCTCTCAGCAGTGGTGACAGGTAGAAGTCACACAGGCTTGGAGGGGACAGGTGAGCCCCCACCCTGTGACTGCCCATCCCGCGAGCAGCTTCCCCCACCTCGTGGGCACAGCAAGAACTGCAGTGCTAGAAGACGACAGCTGCTTTTCCTCCCCAACTTTTCCATCCCGTTGCCCCTTGCACACGCCAAGATCGGGATGGCTTCTTGCCAGCTAAGAGCTTAGCACTCAACTCCATCTCCTTTGTCACCCTGCAGGCTGTGCCTCCTACCAGAGAAATGCCTGGGGAAAAAAATGTGCGTGTAAAGGCAGGGATCTAACAGATCTAAGCGAGGGGCCCAGCCAGCCCTTGCACAAAAAGCTCAAAGTCCTGGCCCTACAGCTCCAGAGCTTTGCTGTTAGCCAGAGCCCCTCTTCTCCCACAGAGATACCCACGGGAACCACAGAAGATCCTGAATGAGCAGAGAACGGAGATATGAAGAAATTTTGTTCCTCTCTCGACTAACACTGGATGATCACAGCCTTCAGCACTACTTGTATTCTGGCTTTAAAAGGACTGCAAAAATGAGGCCTCCTTCTCTGACTGTGCAAGAAAACACAAACTGAAGGCTCATCCTGACTGGAGACCTAGACTCTGTGTTAGCCGACTGACAAAGAAACAGAGACAAGTTAGCACAACCTCAAGGCAGGCACAGACACTCTGCACATTAACAAACAGGGCTGTTTCTACCTAGCTAAAGAGAAGTATTCCCAGTACACACAAACCCCAACACATCCTGCTGTAGCAGAAAGCATTCCAATGTCCATCTAGTTACTCTTTGCCCAGCCTCGTGCGTTAATCCATGCCCCAAACTGTTGAGAAAATAAGACACAATTCCTGTCACAGGCATCGTACAGGCCTGAGCACAGCAACAGCACCAGATAAACTCCCTGCATCACACATCAACTCTCCTCCTCCCATCTCATCAATACACAACTTTGAGACACCGCAGACCTGGTCAGAAGATCATAGGCAAAGGCAAACGCACATTTGGGCTGTGCTTGCTCCATCTCTTCATAGGTCCCTCTGAAGCCGTTGGTAGACACAAGGACAAGCTAAAGTTTGCCTTCTGACAATACATACCAGCACAGCCTGAATTAACAAATTTGTTCCTTTTCATCCTGCTCCACATCACAACCAGCCCATCCAGCATCGCTGCTCTTGAGCTTTGGATTTCTTACCAATTTACCACTGCTGAGCCAAGAGCAAAATGCAACACAACGTCCCATTCCAAAATACAGGACAGGGAAGCGAGGCAGCAGTTACAGACAGGTGCGTAACTGAAAATCCTTCTACAGCTTCAGTAGATGGACACAGGTATCGTTCAGGTCCTCTCCTGTTGCCAACACTGCACATCCTTCAGATTAATTGCCTACCATGTAATCATGCCTTCCAGTGAGTTCTGCCCCCTCTGTGCCATTCTGCTCCAAGTAAAATCTAATTGCCACCTTCCACCAGCACCGCCTCCATCACCCAGGAGAGAAAGACAGCAGCTTCCCAGAAGTGTGGGGGAAGGAGTGACAAACACCCTCAGTTTCCTTATACACCCCAAAAATTCCTGAGCAAAGCTTCCTATCAGCCACATTAAACAAGGTGATAATGCTGAGATGGTTACTACACCTGGCCACTTCCACAGCCCTGCTGCTTTTACTTTCTCTTCTTGTACACATTAATCAGCTCCTGTACTGTTTTCACAGAGAGACCTGTCTTGGTTTTGTGCTTGCACAGCAGCTAGTGCAGAGCCCTGGTACATGGCCTGGATGTTGCCCATGTGCCAGAACCAGCAGGTCTCATTTACGTGCTATATGTCTGCGTTTCCAGTTACTTCTGGGGCAACTTTCTCAAGGCTGAAGCTGTTTCTAACTCATGTTTCAGCTATCTGCCTTTATTAAATTCCAGCTTCAGTAGTGTCCAGGTAGTCTACACTCAGCATTGATACTTTGGTCAGATTATTAAGAGAGAGGGTAAGTTAGGGCCCAGCAGTCCTCCCCTGTTGCTACACGGCTCTCCCCAGCGACCAGCTTCAATGCAAGTTCCAAAGAGCATTATGCAAATAGTCAGCTTACCATGAGACTGTTTTTCCAGGTAAGGTTTCAAGAAAAATCCTATCAGATGCTTTATCTAAGACCAGCCCCCAGAGCTTTCTCACTTGGGAAGCTCAGTATTCCTACCACAGGATCAGGTTTATGCAGGCATCACCTATGTGAACTCATCTCTTCACTGCAGAGGCTCTCCTTCCCCCGTTTCCAACTTTAGATTAAGTAACTTGCTACCTTTGGTTTGGAGAAGACTCAACATTCAGTTTTATCTGTTGGAAATGCACTTCTCTCTGCTCAAGATCCATTCCTCGATCACATTCACAAGCCATATGAGGATAAGGTCTTTGAAAAACAAATCTGCTGAATCCTTTCAGCTGTGTCACCAGGGTTTGCTCCTTGGCTCACAAATTTTTGGCTCACACAGAAACTATCTCTCTAGGTTTTGCTGCTTTCACCAGCAGGATGTGCTCACTGCTGAAGAGGTATTCAGCATGTATACAAAGTAATTCACTCTCTGCTTACAGCTCAGCCTACATCAGGCTGCAGCTTCTGGAAGCTTGCTGCAGCACTCTGTCATGAGAGCAAGCCAATTGCTGGGATTGCTTCCCTTCCCCCTCTTCCCATACGGGATATGTATCACCTCTATTTATCTTGTACAGCTCTCCCTCACTGCCCCTGGGAAGTAGTGTATCTCCCCCATTCCTACTATTTCTGAATAAGTGTCCCTTGAGGCCTAGCAAGCATATTTGTTCATTCATTCCCTTAACGCACTGAGGCACACAAGCACATACACAGACACGTGCTTAGAAAGGCCTCTCTTACCTGATTTGTATAAAAATCTCTCCAATTTGGAAGAAAAAACCAAACCAAAAGACCTTGTAAGGCAATGGATTTCTAGTGAATTATTTCAAAATCTTGCCAATTCCAGTAGTGCTGCTGCACCATAGTAGCGCTACTCTGTCATAAATTACTGGCTCTGCTTTGTCTTTTATTGTCCACCTGCATTCCCACAGTCTTTGCTCCAAACAGCACTTGCAAGAGCTCTTCTTTCCCCTTTTTGGCTGCCATTCTGCTTTTTTATCACCCTCTTTCTTCTGCAGTCTTCCAAGTGACAAGGCAAAAGCAAGCCAGTTCATAGCACAGTTCTCCCAAGCAACACTGCCATAAACTAAAGTTTCCCTCTGGATTGGGAACAAAATGCTACAATAGGGGAACGGCCTGTTTTCAAATGACTCAGGATAATTTACGAACAGGGAGGAGATCAAAAGAAACCCAATTCCAGCTTTGGAGTCCAAGAGAGGGCGAAAGGACAGAGCACCACGCTGCTCAGCCCCTTCTTCCCCCACTCTCCTACTAAGAATCCCTTTACTCTTGTTCTCCCTTACTTCTTCCTTCCCATTAACCTTCTTCACTCCTGTCACCTTGGTATTTATGGCCACCCCAACTAGGGGTCTTTGCCAGCCACCCACTGAGCTTGCAGATTGGGCTCTCTCTCTGAATAGCACTTGCTAGTCTTTATTAGATGAGTTGGTGAGGTTTGCATTCCACACAGCAGAGTGCCTAGAGAAAAAAGCGAAATAAAAAGAGCACATAGAGCAGGAGAAAAAGAGGAAGATCACTACAGCACGTGCTATATCTCTTTCTAACCTCACACCAGCATCCCTGCTGAAGGGCCTGTCGTCAAGGATGACTTCTGCCAGACACCCGAGGAGCCTTACGTACAGTGCTGCCCGCTTCAGACTGAGAACTTCGTTTCCCATCCGCTCAGCACAGGACTGCAGCACACCAGCAGCCTCCCAAGAGCCACAGCCTCCTGCCAAGCCTGAGCTCAGCTGTGGGAAAGTTTGCCCCTAGCATGCAAAGGATAAAGACCCATTTCCTGCCCAAAACTTTGCAGTTGAAGTTTGCAGGGGTCGCTTTCAACACCGGCCATCTTGATAGTGATATTACAAAGCCTGGACTGTGATGTGCCTCTGCAGTCTGATCGAAAGGGCAAGTGTTAGACAGCTCTCAGAAACAGGAGAGGCAGGCTTACAAAGGCAGCAGGTGGTCAAAGATGCAGCTTTTCAAAGCTTTTCCAAAGGCGTGGGCCACTAACCTGCTGGAATGCTTTCTGCTAATCCCCCTGGATGCCTATCTGCAACTTTTGAGAACTAATCCCAGGATAAACCTAGTCCCAACTGCAAGCTGAAACACCCACACAAGCCAAGGGACTGAGTGGCATATCAGGGCACTTATTTTGATGCCATTCTGGAGACTCAGAAGCCTAAGTTTAAGCACTGATACACATGAAAAATCCTAGCAAGCCACCAAGTCAAGGGCAGACTACTCTATCAAAGCAGTCCTAGGCCAGATTTCTGCTTAAACATCATCACATCCTAGCCTAATCTGTTCAGTTAACAGATCAAAAAGAATATTGTTCTAACTGCCAACTCCAAATACTCCCTCTGGGATACAAGAATCAAATTTCTTCCCCTGGTTCTGAAATTCTCACTGGCAAGAGATTCTGTAAGCTGAAAGAACTGAAAATACTGTTAGTAATGCACGAGGCAGAACCCAATCCCACTCCTCCAACAGCAGAACCGGTGCTGCAGGGCTGGAAGAGGTCAAATGCGCATCTTTGGGGGTCAGAAAAACTGAGTTGCAAACCACCTCACTGTCTCTGTTGTAACTCTAGCCACAGTTGTGTCAATTGTGGTTTGCCTGAACAGAGCTCAAACAAATTCAGATGGGGCTGGCTCGGACAGAGTTACTTCTCGCTGCCTGGTCTGGGGTGTTATTTTTAGGGTAGGATCCGAAGTCACAGAGGAACAGCAAGTCAGAGCACTAACAGTTCCACTGGCTCTGTTCCCCAGAGGTGCAAACCAAGTGGCAGCGGTAGCGCTCTGCCCTGCCAGCCTCTCCCACAACGTGGCACCAGCCTTAAGGAGAGCTGATCTTGCTCCCTATCACGATTCATCTTTTGTAAAGTACCAAGCCAGCTCTGCAAACTTACAGGTTTCCATTACCATTTGAGGAGCTGGCAGAAGGAAGATGTGCACAGAAACGTGTCACGGACATGATTCAAAGGATGCTGCTGAATAATTCACGTTAAGTTTAGGGAGGTTTTAAAGGGTAAGGGAAAAAGAAGCAATGAGTAGGTTTTGAGTTCGGGGGCTGGTTTTGGTTTTTTAAATGGGTGAAAATGAGTAATTTTTTTACATGAGTGATATGGCAAGAGATACGGCTATACCACATTCAGAATCAAAAATAAAAGAAACTGATTACACATAGCATAGTCACCTTTCTACAGCTCTGAACAGTGTCAGGTGTTACAAATACCAGTATTTTTTAATGCAGGAAGAGGACTATTTCAAGCTGGTGATTTTCCCTTCAAGTGTTCCTTTGCGTTGTTGGAAATTTAAACACAACAGTTACATTTAATGCATGACTGCAAGAAAGAGGAAAGCCAAATAGTCTGCATTCCCTGAATACAGCATAAGAGGTAGCACATATCAGATATGTTTGTAATTCTCAGGCTACAGATACAGAACACTATTAGCAGAAAAACAGGTGATGAGAGAGGACAGTTCCATCAGCAGGACTTCCCAAGGATTACCACGGTCCCCTGGGTTTCACACAGAGCATCAGAATACACCTGTTCCTGCATTTCTTCTGTGCGCTTCATTATGCCCTCTCAAAGCAGAGAAGAGGTGACACCCTACCCCTCACTGTGCTTTCCGGTGCTCATGCAGTTAAAAGTGCTGTGATGACTTGAGTAAAGCTCCCACTGCTGCCAGGCAAAGGGAAGAATTAACCTGTTTCACAGATGGGGAAACACACACAAAGCCTAAGTGACTTGCCCAAAGCCACAGGATGACTTGGTGATAGTGATGCCTTACTACAGGGTCCACACTGGCTGTTCCAGGGCCTCCTATCAGAATAAAACCAGGGGAACTCCAGACACACTCATCTCTCTGAACTGTACAAAGGTGTGTCCTTTCTATGCTCATTTGAAGCCTGAGATTGTGACAGTTGGAGAGGAAGGGGAGGGAGTAGGGGAGTAGAGCAAAGCATTTTGTCTGTAAACTAATAAATTCACAGAGCTCACGTAACAGTCATGCAGCTACTGGAGCTCTTAATTAAAAAAAAAGAAGGTAAAAACACAGAGCAAGTAGGCCTGCACTAGGGACTACCTTCCTTGCTCTTCTCTGCAACCAAACAGAGATGCTACGACATCTTGCAGAGATGCTGAATCCATCAGAAGGGACCTGGAAACTTCAGTTTCCATCCTATGCAGAGGTGAAACACTCCTCCTCCTAACCACCCTCCCACCCTCTGCAAAAGCAAAACGAGCCTGCAGTTTACAGATCACAGCATGAACCCTTCATGAAACTCCCGTGGAGCACCTACATCTTTAAACGCAATCAAAAGAGCACAAGTGGCAGTAGGATTCCCGCCTCTACTGCCTGACCGCTCAGCATGCTGCTGAGTTGCAGGGCACGGGTCGGATGGAACAGCCTGCTGAAGGAAGAGGGAGCAAGACAGGCTAGCTCTCCACTGCGGCAAGAGAAGGCCATGAGAAGGAGAGGATATTGGAAAAAGAGACTGCAGGCTCACCACGCACATCTGCGTGTGCTGACCGTCCTGCTGAGGCATCCGTCGCACGCACAGGCGCTCTCCCCTCACACGCTTCTGTGCCTCTGCCCACCCCCCCCTTTCCTGTCGGGTTTTCCCCGCGCTCCCAGAGCCAGGCATCAGGCACAAGTCACTTGAAAGTCCAGTCCTTCCAAGGGCACTCGCCGGCAAGGTTTGAGAGATTTTTTTGCTAGGCCTAAGTTATTTAAGTAAGAGTTACCTTCAGCAGAAAAGTTTTAGGTTTAGGTCCTCTCTTCTTGGGCCCGTACAGCTCACGTTCTCGTTCCCTTTAGGGAATCAAATTTTTCAAGAAGTTAAAACTTTTCCCAAAGGGAAAACCAGAAGTATACAAGTTAAAGAAAAAAAAAAAAGAGGGAAAAAAAAAAAAAAAAAAAGGAACGTCTGGACGCTGTTTCCCGCTCGCCCACCCAAAGTCAAACCTGCTGCTGCAGCCCCCCCAGCCCAGGGTGGGGGATGAACACTCACTTCTGCTCGAAGGCGGCGATGAGGCGGGAGTCCAGGATGTTCTCCTCGGGCTCCCAGGTGCTGTACCTGCCGGGGCGGGAGCGGCGGAGGGGACAAGCGAAGCGGTTAGCGCCCAAATCCCCCCGCAGCCGCACACACAGATACCTCCCCCTCCATCCCATTCCGCCCCATCCCATGCCCCCCATCCCCGCAACCCGGGCAGAATACACTCACTTGATGGCCCAGCCTTTCCATTTCACCAGGTACTCGANCGGGGGGGGTTCGGGTCCTCGGGCCCGTGGGACGGCCGCGCAGCGGGGAGGGGAGCGAAGGGAAGGGAAGCGAATCCTGCCCGAGCAGATCCCCGGCACGGCGGCGGTATTGCCCGTTCCCGCCCGAACGGGGCCTTTTTTTTACTTAAAACAATGGCGGCAGCCTCTTCTCCCGCTGCAGATGCACCGTCACCCCCTCTCGCCGGCGGGAAAGCAGGCAGCCTTGAAGCTCGTACCAAGGCAAAAACTAGCAATAAAAGCGCTTAAATATTTTCTTCCCTTTTTCTATGTTTTATTTCGTTTAGCTGGTGTGAGTGTGTGCTAGTATAAGGTACAATTTTTGAGCCAGTGTAAGGTACTGTGAGGTAAATGGGCCAACCATGCTAGGTAAACCTGTAAGGAAACCAGAAAAATGTTAAGTCACTTAGAGGAATTCCCTGCAAACCCCTAATTAATTTGCAGCATACTTTACACTCTCTTGTAGGTGCTAAAAAGACAAAAATCTCAGTCAAAAATCATTCTCTTGTGATTGAAAGCGGAAGCTCATGGCCTTGCAGCTGTTTTTGTGTGGAATGAAGGGTCCTCCCTTATCTGGAAGACCTTATCTGGCCCGTTCTGCTTTCTCACCTGGTTTTTGGCGAGGAGGCTGTGCATTTCAGATACCCTCTGGAAAAAGTGGGAGCTGTGATGCGGGCTATAGGCAATGGTTGTCCTGCATTTGCTGCTCTTTCTAAACCCACTGTGACCAGCAAGGTACCTGCAGAGCACTGGAATCCCTCTGCTACCTGCTCCTCAGCTGGGCTGGCAAGGACCCCTCACAGCCCCTGTGGCCCTCACTAACCCTTACTACCTTTGCACTCACATTCCCTTTCCACCTCTTGCTCAGGGGTTTCACCCAGAAGGAAGGAATTCTGGAAACAGCTATATTATGGCTATAATATCAGTACTAGTAGGGATGGATTTCCCAAAGTCAAGGCAGGCAGGTAGGACAATGAATGTTTCCTCATTGCCTGTGAGTCAGGCAAGATCTGTGAGAGTGGTTTTTTCTTTTTCACCTTAGCAGCTGATATACTGCAGCCAACGCAAGCTCTCTGCTCAGAGGAAAAGTGACTCAGGAGAGGATGTGCTCCCCGCTGCCATGCCCCCATTTGAAGTGAGGTCAATGGAGAGGTTGCTGAATGCTGATGGAGACAATCACACAGACCCCGGTTCAGGACATGTGACCAGTTTGGAGAATGATGTGTTTCTGCAATCAGGGACTGAAACACAGCTCATCACTGATAATTCTGCCTTTAGGTCATACCCCTCACTTCGAGAATAGGCTCTAAGAGGCCCTTCCTCAGGTGTTTGGCATCACAAGCCAGGCAAGAACAAAAGTCTAAGACTCTCGCCTAGAGTGAGTCAAGTCCTTCTGGACTGTCCCTTTTCTCTAGACACCAACTTTTTTTAATCTCGGTTCTTCATATGCTTAAGGGTGACTTCAAAAGAACAAGTCCATCACACCCATTACATTTTGCTTTTCACTTTTTAAACTTTACACATTAAGGGTTCATTAACACCATCTGCATTTAAATTAGCGTTTTTTACTGTTCACTTGGTTTAAGCAACTGCTTTTACCTTTGTAGCTGAGTGTCAAGCAACTGAGCTTTCAACCAGCAACATCATCCACCCTCAAAAGCAGGCACTCTTAAATCACAAGGGGGAAAAGTCACATGTGCAGCAACCAAGACTGGTGGCCTTGTCCCAAAACAGATGTGTGGGTCACAGATAGCACAGCCCCCCTCAGGACAGGAGCAAAAGGCACCGTGATCCATGGACCAGAAGGGGCAGCAGCTTTTCAGAGAACTCCATGTGCTCTTTCTAGTTATTTTCTCCTTCCACCTGTCAGCAGAACCTTCTTTCCAGCCACAGCCACTGCTCAAATAACTGTGAGCTGCCATTGCACAGGTATGGCCTAACACTTTCATCTACCTCGTACTCTCACAAAGCAAAATAGTAGGAGAATATCCAGCTGTTCAGGGCATTGTTGGGCATTTCCTTTGTTTCATTCATATTTCTAGTAAAACACTTTAAAAAAACCCCAACCCACCTGGGGAGACAGCTCTCCCTGAACAGCTATTGTTCACTACAGACTCTGAAATAAAGTATTTTTCTTGCAACTCACTGCCTGCAAAACCCTGGTGCCGTAGGATACGCTGCAGCATTTCTTACTAGCACTGGGAAGTCAGTGCCTGGAAGCAATAAGCTTTGGGAGAGCAACAAGATCTTTCACATCAAAATCCCTGGTCAGCGGTGTAGGGGCACAGGGGACAGCAGCAAGTGTGAGAACACTTGCAAGTGTGAGCTTTTTATGTGTTTTTGAAATGACACTTAATAATGGGAACCTCACCTGCTCAAAGTCAGTAGCTGCGTCCCAGCTAATATTTTGTGGACTTGGCAGGAGTAGCAGCACTTATCTCCAGGGGAAAAGCTCCAAGGGTTCATCAACTGACTCTGCTGCTCTTTGCTTCAGTGAGGTCAGTTAGGAGCAGCAGATTTGGAAAGCAATGGTCAGTCCCTCACCTGTACTAGGAACAGCTGCACGCAGCTCAGCCCCTCAAGCCAATGACATGTGGTACTATGGGCATCCAGGTGAATGTGTGTTGGGATTTCCCTGCTGCAGCTCTGAAACACACCCAAGCAAAGGCAGGTCCCTCAGAGCTGACCCTGCACACTAGGTACAGGTGGCTCAGCATGGCTCAAGCAGTGGCCAGAACAACCAGCCCTCTTCAGCCCAATAACTTTTTGATGCAGCAGAGAGAGAAGGCCCAGGCGGTTTGTGCTGTGCCTAACCAGTGGGATGCTATGATATCCCTGGGGCCTGCCTAGGAGTTCCCAAAGCAAGCCTAGCTGCCCAGGCTGCCCCTGGCTCAGGATGATTACACAAGTCCCACAGATTTCTTGCATTCTTGTTTCAAAAGCAGTCACTCGGCAAGCGAAATGCTGTGAAGAGCAGGGAAGTTGTGTGGCACTGAATAGACAGGAAGTGACTGCCATCGCAGGGGTCACACAGGCTGCATTTCACTTTGTGCTTCTCAGAGAGCATCAAACTGCTCAACCCTTGTGGTTTCCCCTTTCTCCAAGTGCCCTTGTTCTCAGGCATCCGATGAGGAGAGCTGTGCAAGGCAAATCGGCTGCACTGCACGGAACAGAGGGGCGGCATAGCAACAGATTATTAAAAAACAGGACTGCCCAGATTAACCTTTAATCCAGCCAACACATGCATGCAAAAGGACAATCTGTTTCCAGTACCAGCCAGCCTCTGCAGCTTTGGCAGAGGTAGGAGGACAATCTCCAGAGCAGGCTTTCCCGTAACTCTGCACTGCAGTTCCTTACGACTTCACCTGACTCGCTAGCTGCTGCCAGAAAGTAAGTGGTTGGCTGGAGTCCTGCTCTGATGCCATCACTCAACTCCAGCTTCCCTGGCTCAAGGCAGGCATGATGACAGCACTTTAGTAACACAGGCAAGACTGAACCATGGTGCCTTGTGCCATGGCTGACTCAGGAAATGCACCCTATCCTCTGCTTTTGCTCCACATGCTTTTGTGATTGATGCCACAGATGCATTCAGGTGCAGGGCTCACCCCCACATTACATCTACTAGAGGTATCTCAGCCCCGTTCTCCTGGCCAGGTACCTCCATAAACACCTGGCTTCCCCCTCCACAGGGGATGGAGTGGGACACACCTTGAAGGAGCAAGCCAGGCACCCAAGGGGACTAAATGACATTTGGGATTTCCTCCACGGAGTATCAGCAGTTCCAGGACTCGAGCTCCTTGGCTAAGCCCTGGGGTGAACCAGGGGCCAGACTGCACCCAGGAGCAACTGTGCTCCTGAAGAGGTCCCTGGAAGCCTTGCTGGCCAAACCATTGGAGGCTTTGGCTTGGAAAACTGCTGTCCTGCTGGCAAGCACTGGAGAGCATGCCTGGCAGCCCAGGCCTCACCTCAGACTTTCTCCATTCCAATGAGATGCAGGATATGGGGCACACCAGCACTCTCCTGATGCTGGCAGAGCTGTCCTGGCACTGCAGCCTCATGCAAGGATATAGAGAACTCCCTAAACCCAGAGCAACAGCCACCTTGCCACTGGCATTCTCCTCTTCAAATTATAATCCATCAAAGACCAATCATCCCAGGTCACCCCTGGACAGCTCTAACTTACTCAGTGGGTTAAAAATTAATAAAAACTTGACCTCCTCCAATCAAAGTAACGAGTAATGTCAGAAACAGCCTTTTGCAGGCTCCATTCTTCATCGATCTTTCTTTACTGATCTTCCTCATGCACGTTTTTAATTCTTTTTCCAGCTGCACTGCATGTTTATACACCAATAGCTGTGACTGTTGGAAAATAATTCAGCTGTAGAATTAAAGCAAGGGCGGGTAAATGACCACACGAACATACCATGAGGTAAATATCAGTTCTCATATTTAATATTTTAATAATTTTGTTTGCAACATTTACCACATAAATCATCTAAATAAATAGATGCTGTACAGTCTCTTATCCATATCAGTACAAAAATAAAACCACACTTTGTGTCAAATTATACTTGAGCCTGCCCTCCCTTTGCTATTACAATCTCCTTTTACAGCACATACTCGCTCAGAAAAGGCATTATACTCTGATTGGTTTGTTTGGAATTGGTTTACTCCCTATTTCCCCCCTCCCCAAATACATTCAATTAGTCTGTACAAAAGCTAGAAGCTCATTCTGTGCAAAAGGAAGCTTTCTGTGTGCAAAGACTCCAATACTCTAGCGTGCTGACGGGAACAACAGCAACAACTGAAGAGACAGGAACAAGAATAATCAGGGAGCCTCCCCTCTAACTGACCCCACTGTCCCCCATCTTCCCCCTGCAACAGAAAGGGAGCACACCAAATTAAATGAGTCAGTGTGCAAAAGCGTTCTAACGATGTGCGTACACTGAGGGAAAAGGGTGGTGCTGAAAACCCAGCTAGAGAACTGGGGTGTTGACCCCCACACTGTAGAGCTGACTAGGTGAGGGAAAAGGGTTCTCTGCCCTTAGCCTGCTCAAAAGGTTCTTGAGATACACAGAACAAAATCTTCATCTAAATTAATTTAGTTCTTTTGTTCCTGTTCTGTTGGAGATGAGGTGAGGAAACGGCCTCTGGAAAAATCCAGCAGCGACTGAAGACAGCTCCTGGTTCACGCTCCTTTCCTCTCCCCACTCCCTGCAGAAGGACAGACATCTCCTCATTCCTCAATTAAGCTAATAAGGTGCAATTTTTCAGACAGGAAACTCTATAAAGATGTCTCCAGAGCTGGAAGAAACAGTCATAGTTCCAGACTAGGACCACTCAAACTGAAACTCAACTTCATTTTTCTCTTTCCTCAATCAAAGGAGGTGGGGAGGGAGCAAGCCAACCTGCACCCCAAAGGCAAGAGAGGGATTTAGCAGGTCTCCTCCCTTAGGGAACCCTCTGCTCCCAGCATGGTGGAGTCCACTCTCCCCCATGGGAGGGAGGCAAAGGGCTGGGTGGCAGCTCTGGAAAAACGAGAAGGAGCAGCCAGTGGCCTGAAACAGATACATTTTTTACTTTTCAAATGCCACTTTTAGACAGACGATAAGGAGTACTTAGCACTCCTAGTGCTTTGCATTTCCAAAGTGCTTCAAAACATACTTCAGATTTAAAAGCAAAAAAAAAAGCTGCTTAACATTTTGACAGATTTGCAAAAAGCTTTTTTTGTGCTGACACTACATTTTCTGGTTAAAAACCAACAATAATAATAAAAAAAGGTTTTCCACCTCCTCCTCCTCCAAAATTCCCTTCCCAGCCAAAACTTTGATACCCCAGTAATGAGATAAGCTATGATGGTGGTTCCAATTTGTAGGAATTCTACCCCACCCCAACTCTGCAGCAATCCACAGCAGCCCCAAACGCTGCCATGGAGCCCTGCACCTCAACCCCTCTCAGTTAATTAGGGATCATCACCTGCCTGCTCCCAGTACTTCAAGAAGTGGGAAAGAGATGAAAGAGAAAAAGGGGTCATCTCTACAGCAAGTGCTAGTTACAGGAAAAGATTTGAAGGGTCTGAATCCCATTTTAAGTGATTGCTTCTCTCTCCCTCCAATTGTCCTGGGGCTGTTTTATAAGCCTTCCTATCTTGACCACCTTCGTGTGTGGAATCCAGCTGGTTTGACACCCAGAAGCTCACACTCTCTCTGTGAGGACAGTAAGTTCAGGCACAGGACAATGGGGCCTGGTGATCATAAGCTATTATCTCAAAAGAAGTTTATCATGCCCTTGGGGAAAACCTTTACTACAGGCATGGCAAAAGCAATGTGTTCCAATGCTATACATTTTCATGTAGAAATTACCCTATGCAAGTTGTCAACATACACATCTCCCTTGCATTCTCAAATGGCAGAAGACTGATACATAAATGCAGCACTCACCTCTCTGCAGGCCCATTCAGAACTTCACTCACAGATGCAAGGGATCAGTTTCACTACAAGTTCCCTGCTTATAACACACCTTCTCTCTCAACTGCCAGCTGACCCAAAGGCCCCTTCTCAACCACCTAGTGACAGCAGCTCCAAGGCAACTCTGTCCCTCCCTTCCCTGACCAGCGTTTGTCCTTATCATTTTCCCAGAAAGGCCCACCACCCTCTTCTTCCTAGGCTGCACGTAAGCCAGAGAGGAACAGAAGATGGGTAGATACCTCCTTTAGAAAAGGAGGTTTCTGTACTTTCCCTACTTCTGAAAGCAAAAGCTCAAAGCTTGAGAGGAAAGGAAGAGGTGGAGAGCTGGTGGTAGCCTTTGCTTTGCTAAATACATAGATGTGGCTGGCAGCCCCCACTGTCTTCCGCACGCCGGCCTCTGTTGTGGCTACCATGGAGGGACTTGCCTGAGCTACCCTGCCTATTTTTTGACCTGTGTGAGGCCTCCCTTCTCTATTCCAGTGAAACCATCAAGCAGCACTAGCTGGCGTACAGCATGAAACAGTACTGGAACGAAGGGCCCCCTGTGAGGTGAACAAATAATTTTATACATCCAGTCACAAAACACCAGAAGAACAATTCTGGACAGTTTCACGACACTAATAACAAAAAAAGCCATTCATTTCTCAATAAGCTTCTCTATGTCTGAGCTCTGACATAAACAAGAGTCAATTCACTAACAAATTTGGGCTTATTTTGGCAAATGGAACTGCTTTTGGGTGTTCTCACAATAATATCCTGGTTTTGCTTGGAAAAAAAAAAAAAGATAAAGAGAAAAAAAAATCACCTTAGTCTGTTTTCACAAGCAGAAGGGCCCCCAAGCAAATGCAAGACAATAAGGAGCATGCGGGAGGCTACTTAATGCAACTATTTACGTGTTAAAACTTGCTGTTCCAAGGCATCACTTGTATATCAGAGCAATAACATTTAGTTTATAACCATCCAAGAACAGAGGCAGTCCTTTCCATATAGATTTTTTTTTAAACACAGTGTTAGCAAAAAAAAAGGCTTTCCAGTCTCATGAAGTTCCTCAGGTCTATCACACATACAGTGAGTTCACTGCAAGATCTATAAAATACACTTCTGTCCCCCAACACTGCTGGTATATTTTCACATGGAAACAGTTCTAAGAATGACTATTAGAGCAGTTCTCTGAGAAGGTTGTTTCTTGTGTACAGTTCAGTAATTTCCACTGGCTGAAGTTTATTTTTCTTGTTTACAGCCATGGAGCCAAACAAGGTATGGGAGAGTTAGCCGATTTCTATTCTCGGCTTGTGCTTCAAATAGAATTATTAAACTCAGCTTCAGCTGGATGCTATTCTGGCTCTTCTAATCAAACGGAATGCTTAACAAAGATCCAAACACAGCATCTGATTTTCATGATATGTTAGCACAGGAGGTCCCAATTCAATTGCCAGGTTTTGGGTTGAACTGGCAGATGGACAGTACTGGGGAGAAGAGACAAATCCAGACAACCTGTCTTTCCGTTGCTAGTAAAACCCTCTCTACACCTGCAGAGGTGGAATAAAGCTAATTTTAAAGTCCCTGAAGACCAGCTCTACCAAGGAAGTTTACAGTGATATGTCAGCAGACAATATGGAACAGAGCCACATTTTAAAAAGATCAGGAGAAAAATCTTCTTGAAAAGTTCTTTGAGATAAACAAGAATTCATGAATGTCAAAAAAGAAGTCCATGCCAATGAAGCAACTGCTTCGTTTCCTACCACAAACTCCTCTTCACACCCTCCCCTCCAAACCCACACACATGCAGCTTGTTGTGTCTTAACCCCATTATGGTTAGCTCCTCATTGACACAAAGCAGCATGGCAGCCAGGTACTTTGTTCCACGCTTCGTGTAGCAAAGTCATTAGTCACCAGCAGAACACCAGATAGCCTGACCCAAAAAATGATTAAGATATGAAGCTGTGGGTGGATCCTCTCTGAAAGACCACCACAGGTCTTTGAAAACTCCACTGCAAGAGAAAGAAAATATGTTTGAAGAAAAATGCCAAAACAAAGTGTTGAGAAGTGTCAGATGGAGAGTGGAGAGAAAAGCAGAGGATGGAAATCTAGTTTATTAGGACAAGCTCTTTCCTGCTGCAGGATTGATATTGCTTCCAATGTCAGCCAAAGCCAGGAACTTGGTAAATAGGAAGCTTTTTTTGGTGTATTTGTACACTGAGATGAAGACATGACAAAGGCGGCAGTTGCTGCATTAGAATAAAGAAACCAGATCCCAAAAATGCCATGAAGATTTAGCAGGATGAGCTGCAGCTCAAGACCTTTTTTCAAATAAGCTAAAACACTACGCTTCTGCAACCATCACTACCTGACCTGCTCCAACCCACAAGAGTGGACTGGGCCACGTGGTGTGTCCACTGGTCACAACAGAAGACAGATGCAGGTATTCAGCATATTTGGCAGGTGTCAGGAAGAGGGGGTGTGTGGGTGATGGTAACAACACCGTCTGACCCCACATCCTGCAAAAAAGGGTGCAACTCCAGACACAGAAGCCTCACTCTGGACACCCACGTTCAACAAACATCCTGCGCCTGCATGCTTACCTCATCAGTTTGCCCTTGCTAGCTATTGCAAGCTTCTTTCCCACTCACTCTTCCTCCCACCACATAATTCCCCCCCAGCTTCCACTTTTCACCCTCTCAGATTTCTCCATAATAAAACTCCCATCTTACTTCTTTGACAGACAAAAGGTCAGTCCAGAAATTCAAGATATTCCCAGCGATCCTGAAACTGCTCTGATGGCATGACGGACCTGCTCCAACAGCTCTGAGATGGAAGGGGAAATCCCAAATCTACACTGAGCTGCCATATCCTAAATGAGGTAAAAATTGCTTCTTCTAAAAACCCACAGTGGCAGTCCAAACACTTCATAATAAGTGGATGCTTGGAGGACCAGAAACCCTAGGGCTCCCAAATTCTGCAGGCCAGGAGCCAAGCCCCTCAAACAAACACATTGAGGATTTCCACAGGCGTCTTTATCTCAGAGCTAAGAAGGCTCATAGCTTCATTTTGAATAAATACAGCAGATAAGAGATGCTTCAGGTGGGGTGGAGTAAGGAAACATAGTATTTGAAGACAGTAATCATGATACCCTGCAGCACTCTGTCCTGCAGTTCTCACTTTAGACTACCTTACTTTTCTTGCTTTCCATTGGAAAAGGTGTATATTTAAAAAATTGAGTTATTTAAATAAAATTTGCTTTTAAAAATGGAAGAGAACATGCATGTGCAAGAACAGATGCTATGCTAAACTACCAACTCAAAATACAGCAATTCTTCAAAAACCTCAAAGTGTCACAGGAGTCCAGCACAAGGCATTTTTAAGTGCAGGATCAGGCGGGTCTATTGAAATGCAGACCACTTTCCTTGGCAAAGATTTTTAAGCCTTCCAAGGGGAAGTTCCTATCAGTAAAGTAGTACAGGATCACAGATACTGTGAGGATACTGGAGTCATGGAAGAGTATCACTCAGGCAGCACAATCCAAGAATTCTCATTGCTAAGAATTAGGAATTTTTCCCCTCCTCAGATCTAATAAATGCCTTCCCCACATGTTGTTTATTTTGGATCTCTCTATGGGATCCAAGAACAGAATTTGCTGCTAATCAAGGTCCATTTCTAGCTCAGTTCTGTCCAATTCCTGCATCCTGGGCCTGTGCCAGTATCTTGGATATCTCTGCAGTGCCAGGCAATGCTTCAGTTGTCCTATTAGTCCCTCCTCCCAGGGGAGAGGAGTCAGTTTTCAATGAACTTATTACCACAGATTCAGGGCAGGATTTGTTATTAGTACTGAATTTGGCAAAGGGTAAGAAGACCCCACTTTCCGTAACGCATTCCTCACGCAGCAGAGCCCAGCCTGCAAATCCTGTTTAGCATATACAGAATGGTATGTCTCAACTATGCTGGCTTTTTCAGCTTTTAATGAGGGCAAATTGAATTTATGTTGCCAGTTTGGATTTCAGAGATGCATTTCAGTCTTTCCGCATGATCAACAATCAAAGGGAGAAAGCTCTGCTGTCTATGTGGACCCATGCTGCAAAGACTGACTTACCACAGACAGGCAAATACGCTTCTGAAGTCCTGACAGCAGGCCACAGGGAAAACAGCACTGGAGAGAAAGTCTTAACAGGCTGGAGTTATCTACACAGGTAGGATCCATCGCCTCTCACTGCTGCAGGAAGAGAGGGAGGAGGAAGGTGGGAAGAGCAATGTACAGAGATGTATCTTTATCCAAGGGATATCAATTGCAGAACAAGGCGGCAGGCTAGAGATGCAGCTCTCTTTCCACCTCCACATGCCCTCTCCCCACAAATGCAGCTGCCGCCACTTAACAGGATAAAAGGCGAATTGTTCAGCTTGCTGCTTTCACATCAAGGAGGGGAGTCTTTGCCAGGGAAAGGGCTGTCAGTTTTTCAGCTGGACAAAGCAATGACAAACACACCCCCTACACTGCCCTTTTTTGCGTATCTGAAAGGGGAAAAAGGAGAAAAAAAAGGGTCTCTGTAAACATTTTAAGAGGAGACATTTTGAATTTTTTTTTCTCTTAAGGGATAACGTAAGCCTTCCCTAGCCCCACCCTAAAAGCACTGGTTTAGGGGAGCATTGCAAACAGAGATTCAGAACTGTGCACTCCGGTCTCGAAAGAAGCCCTCGGCCACTTGTGCTTCTCTGAAAGTGACCGTGATGGAGTTTGCTGTGATGTCTGTCACTGTCACTTCACTGGGGGGCACAGTGGGGATCCAAGGGAGACTGGCATCCACATCTGCTGCAGAAAGAAAGACACATAAGAGCATTTTAGTGAAACAGAGAAGGTGAGGGAGAAGAAAGGAGGAAGGGGAGAGGGAAAGGAAGGATGGAAAAAGGGTCTGCTTTCTGACAAACCGTAGGTGAAATCAGCCTTTACTGAATCTGCATGTATGGAGCAAGAAAGAACATGTGCAAGCCCTACCCTCAGAGGCCAAGGGAAAATGGAGGATCAGGTGTCCAGATACATAGTGGTATCAGAGCAGCCTACGCAGAGTTCAAAAAACCCTATAAAACCACCGAGTTCATCTAACATTCTACAATTCCCTCAAACCCCTTATCCCCTCTCAGCCCCTAATTAGGTTTTGTGTCAGCAAAACACACTCATTCTGGTTTGAGCTCACTGTCTTCTGAACGCCCTACCCTGCTGAAAAGGCAAAAATTAAAATCTCTTACACACACTCTGCAGATACTCCTAGGGGAGTCAAAGGGAGCCAAAATGGAGGGTCTGCCTTGTATTGCACCTGCAATGCAGCCTGGGTGTGATGCTCTCAAAAATCCCTCAATAGTGCTCCATGGAGAAGCTGTTCTTCCTTTCTCACATGCCTCCTTTGCTCCCAGACAGCTCCATAAAAGAAACCTAAGCATCCCTGCACTTTCTCACTGTAAGAATAATTATCAGCCCCTCTGCCACCCTAAGGCTCACTTCCCCACAGCCCCCAGAGACTGCCACATAAATAGAGAGGAAGGAAAATACACCCTCTCCCTGTCACTCTACCTGTCCACTATGTACCTTGTTGTCCCAACCTGGGCAAAGAACAAGACCACCCCCCTAAGAGTGTATTTCCCAGCTTCTGTCTCAAACACCAAGGGTATCAACTTTCCCCCAGAAAGAGTCCATTCGCCCTAACAGTAACTGGGATTCCACACAGGCTGTGTGTCAAGGAGAGAACAAAAACAGTTTTATAATTCTGTAGTGCCACTCACTCTTCCGATTCCCAAGTGCTTTAGTGCCACACACTTCTGGGGAGAACAGCCCCACACATTCCCTCACTGCCAGGATGTAACACTGGGTTCCTCTATGCTACTCCCATTGCTGCCTCTCTGGATTCTGAGCACCATTCCAGTCTCTCTCAGAAAGGAGGGAATAGTGCTGATTCCCAAAACACAGCCCTCTCCCTAAGATCCTGCCTAATCCAGCCTGGCTAACAGCTACTCCTAGCAAGGAGTAACAGGATTCCCTTAGCTACTACAAGCAGCACAAGCCCGGTTTTCCACTCCTCAGGAAAGCTACGCCTTCAGAAGCTCTAATAATGCAGGGATAGAGTTTCCCTGGTAACTGAGAGCAACACACACATCCCACAGCCCTCCTGCACAAGATACTGCTATCCTTCCCCAAAATGCCAAATGTGCTTGGACATCTCCCATGCCTACACTCATGCTGCCTACTCCGTGAGATCAGGCAGGAGTTACCATACTCACTTCATCTCTCTCTCCCCTTCTCACATAGCTCTATAGCAAGAGGCTTTAGAGGGGTGTGGAGAGGAAAGGGAAGGAGGCAGGGAGTATATTGTGAGCTCCTAGCAGCATTCCTGTATACTTCTTAAAGCAGCGCTATGAGAAGAATGCCGCTGTCCAAGCTTGTCCACTGCCAGCCAAAGTTCTCTGAGCCAAGCAGCAGGCTGAGCACATGTGGATAATATGGACAGAGGCAGAGTTCATCTGTCACGCTTGCATGTCACCTCTGCTGAGAGGAAATTTTAAGAGGAGGAAAACTTGCAGTATCTACTGCATATTTTCTAACACTGGGAGGAGCATCAGGGATGTAAGACTACATAGAGCCAACAGCACCAAAAAAACAATAAATCTCTGCTCTTCAAACAAGAAAGAAACCTGCAAACAAGAGGGACATAATATGGGTCAGCAAGGGCTGCTCTGAAGACCTGACCTAAACCACAACCCCAGGAGGATGTAACCAAGGTGGAAGGATGCAGAACATCCTTCACATGTCCCAGAACTTCACCAAAGGGTGACTAGCCTTACCTTCTTTGCTGGTGTGCTGCGTAGCCTCCCAGTCCTCAGGGCTCTGCCTGGCCTCTAGGCCCACTGCATCATTCAGGAAGAACTCATGCCTGCAGTTTCGGTTCTCCAGACTCGCCATGCGCGGGAACTTCTTCCTTGTCAGTCGTAGGTACTTCTGGTTTTTGCGTTGCTTCCGGAGAGAGAATGGCAGGACTGCACCCCCAGTCTTCTCGGGGAACTCTGCCTGCCCTGTCTTGGCCCCTGGCAGGCTACTGTCTCCTCCTCCAAACCTCCGTGCAAGAGAGAAGCAGAGCTTCTCCTTTCCCTTGTGAGCACTCCTCAAGTCCATGCCATACAGCCGCTGCCAAGACACCAACGCAGCAAGGGTCAGAGCAGACATCTGATCATGCAGTGAGAGCTCCCCACTGGGAACCCGGAAAATATTCTTTGTTCAGTCTCTGAACCTCCAGATGAGCTAGGGTAAGGTGTGCTGCCTCTACAAGACCATTTCTCGCCCTCTTCAACTGCCTTATAAGCTCTTTCTAATATCTGCTTCCTAGGATTGGCTGCTTTGCCTGGCAACAGTAAAAGCATGCTGAAACTCCACTACCAGCTATGGGCTACCTTTGACTTGATGTCAAGCTCAACATGAAATTAAAAGAACACACAAACCAGGTAACCTGCAATTACCCAGGCCCACACTTTATAAAATCCTAGTTCAGAGAGAAAGAGCTGACATTTTATTTTGTTTTGCTTTTTTAAAGACAAATTAGCTAGCTCTTCAGCTAACAGGTTAAAACTACCTGCCTAAACACTGATTAATGTTATTTTGTTAACTTGTTACCTCCAATTTTGTCCAAGCAACAGCAAACAGACAGTTTCCACCTCACTGAGAGCAGGGGAGCAGCACAGCAGCTAAGGAGTTAGAAATACACAGAAGAGCAAGAGGCTACCTGCAGTAGGAGGCGCTTTGGTTTGGGGCCTCTTTTCCTGTACCCTGATGCACGGTCTCTCTCTTCCCTGTGAAAGAGGAATACAAGTCAAACTGAGTACTAAATACCATAGCATAAAACCTAGTTGGCACTTGAACCTTTTGCAGCATAGCTCCCTCAATTTCCTTCAATAAAACACAATGGTGACCAGTGTGAGCCTGGAAAACATCCCAGTATTGCTTCCTGTAGGAGTGAAAACCTTGCAATAGGGGAACTTCTCTGACACAGCTAATCAAGGATGGGTTAGAGAAACTTCCCATCTCACATCACTCCAGTCCAGCTCTGGACCCGATTAAAACCTGAATCTGATTGTTCTCTGGTTCAGTGCTCCCTGTTCTTGGCCTCGTTTCCTGAACACTGCCAATCAAAGCTGCTTTAACCCTGTCTTCTCCATCTCAATCAACACCAGGGTACAAAAATCAAGCAGGATTCACTGCTATACATCTCATCTTTGACTGAAGTAGGGACAACAGGAGCACTTTATGCATATAATGAAATAAAGACACTATTTCTTTTTCTGTGTCCAGGAAGAGAAAGAACATATGTCCTTACTTTTCTTCATAAGCCACTACCAGGCGAGGATCCAAGATATGATCCTCTGGCTCCCATGTGCTGTATCTGAAGAAAAACATAAGGAATAAAAAGTAAACAATATTTTAATGAAACATTCTCTCTGCAGGCCTGCTACCAGTGTGCTACAGCCCTGGATACTGTCTTCACAAGGGTCGGTGGGGCCTGCCACAACATTGCGAGAGCTCTGAGGAATCCCAGCCATTCCCTCCCCAGCTTCCCAGAGACACCACCTCCCCTTCCCAAAACAGGCAGGGCCCAGCATCAAGCGGCTCTTTGTACAAAAACGGGGAAGACTTTCCTTCCCAGGGCCCCCTCCACACTGTGTGCAAAGTCTGTGCAGACACTCACAAACTGTTTTGAAGTCCATGCCTAAACAGGTCTCATCTGCAGCACTCCCTCAAATCCCACAAACCCCATGGAACAATGAGGCATGGTCTGATACATCGTTCTGAAAAATAGGTCTCTCTTAATTTAGAGCGCTTGAAGAGTAAGTACGCTTTCTCACCTGCATTATTAATTACTTCTAATCACTGAAGCTGAAAGGATTCATTTAAGAGTTTAATTTTTTCCACTGATGCCGTTCAACCAAACATGTTGGCTGTTGGGCCCTGGGGCAAGCTGATGGCCACTTGCCAATGCCTCCTCCTCCTGCTCGGCTCCCCCTATAGGTTGTTCCTGCCGAGCGGAGCTCATCTATACGAAGTACCCCAACTGCACGGCGGGCAGGGCCACCAACACTGCTCCGAACAGGCTTCATGCTCCCAAAGTAGCCTGGGAACAGCGTCACTCACTGCCCCAGCGCCCTCCTCAACAGCCAGACAGCTGCGACAGGAATCAGATGCTCAGGAAAGGACTGAACTCACCTAGCAGGCAACTCCAAAACCAGTTCCCAAAGAACACAGATGCACTTAACACTAGGGAGAAGCAGCCAAAACGCTCCCACTGAGGAAGCTGAAAGAATCACAAAGTGGTCCTTGGGGCATATTTACTTCTTAGGGGTCACGCTTGCCCAGAAAAGGTGGGTCGTGTGTCTCTACCATACAAACTCTAAGGCAAGAAAGCAAATCTGAATCCCCAAATGCCTCAGAACCCTAATTTTCCTGAAATGTGAGATCCAGACCTGGAGGCAGAGCTCCTCCCAGACCTTGGGGAGGACGACCAGAGAGGACTCACATGCAGGTGCATAAGGGTGCATTTGTATCACGGCCTTTAAACAGCAAAAAAGCATTTTAGGTTGTTTACATCTCTGGATGAAGCACAGACTGCATGTGAGGACATGGGATACACGGGGTACACAGGGGAGGTGATTTGGGAATGCTTTTCCCTTTAATCTCTCCATTAGAGAGAAGAAAGGTACTGTAATACGGAATAACACTGGAAGATGGGTCTAGAAATGAAAATACAATTATTTTACAAAAGGGAGAACCAAAAATATGACATTCAGATATCCCAAGGTGCACTGTACATCAGAGAGTTAAGAACAGACATGTCTTCATAACCAGCTGATCCCTCCCTCTCTGCCTCCCTCCTTTGCTCATGCCTCCTGCAGCAACCTGACTGTGAGCTGTCAAAGCCAAGATACTGTTTGAAAAGAGGAAGGTTTCCTCCCAGCTGCAGGGATTCTGGCACTCATCCTACAAATTTAAGAAAAATAACACCACAAGGGAAAAAAAAAAGTCATTGGATTGCTTTTCATAGGCAGGAGAAGAAAAGTGATTTGCTTAAAAAAAAAAAAAAACACCCTGGTGGGTGTTGCCTTCTTCTCTGCAGCTCAGATTCTGGCTTCGCTGCAGTGGCAAAACACTGCATATAAAAAAACCCATGGTTGAGTTTGCCACGCGCGCGCGCACACGGAGCTTTATATATGGGTACACACAGCCCAGGCTGCAGCAAACTGCAGAGAGCAGGCACTCTGGAAAACACAGATCATATGATCTTCCTTCCCCCTCCTTCTACTCCTCCTCTTCCCCCTCCTTTTAACTCCAACACAAGTTGTAAACAAGCTTGTAGCTACAATCAGATTGTCACTCCTCCATTTCCTGACTCCAGCAGTGCAATCCATAAATCTGAGGTGTAGGGCATGAATAAGAATTTTTTATTAGGAAGAGGGGGGAAAAACAAAATATGAATTGCATGTGAAAGCACTAAACTACTGACCTATCCTTACTCCCTTCCATGATACTTCCAATGGCAATGATGGGATAATAGGTACAGAGATTACAAAGGCAATGCTGGTAATTAAGGAAGGGAATGATGTGGAATGAATAAACAGACACAAAGATGCAAACAGCTTGTGGTGCTGCATGCCATCATGGGCATATGTATGTTTAGAAACAAGGAACGGAGACTGCTAGTGGGATGAAAGTGACTCCAATGCTCTGAGCATCTTGAGTTTAAGTAATTCAAACCACTGAGGCAACAGTTAAAGTGAAGGCAGGCAGGAGGAAGGAAAAAAATAATCAACAGTCTTCAGATTTGGAGTTTGGGGGAAGAGGGAAGATGCTTGGACATGCCATACATCAAAATAAGAGAACCTTATCACCTCGCACACAATTTAAATTCCTCAAAGTGTTTCTGTCTCCCCCAGTGCTCCCAAGTGCAGGACAAGGAAAGGCAGCAGTTAAGAATAAGGCCTGCTCTGTCCAAGAAACATTACGGCATGCCTCAGCCCACCTCCTTGGCAAGGGACTTTACAGAGAAGGACTTCAATGCGTTTGTTGAAAGGAGAATGGGATAAACATCAGCATTCTGGCCAAGAGGGGATGAGGTCTCGCAGACTCCAAATACATTTCCCACCCTCTATCAGTGATTAAGTAAGACTTGGCTATTTGAGGCTGAAGCAGTCCAAGAAGTGACCCATGCTACATGGCAGCTGATGCTCAACAAGTGCACAAGGTTACACCCTGACAGCAGAACTCTCAAGAATAAAGTCACCCTCTCCCACCACCACTAGAGAGGGGAAGCTGCTTATCTTCACACATGGCCTATAATCATAAGGATTAGGCATGACAATTAGGCATCCAAGAACACATTTCAGCTTCTTGGACACCAGGTACAGCCTGACAGAACCATGCTGGTGGGCCCCACTTTGCAGCTGCGAGGATGAACCTGTAACAAGCGGCTCCCTTTGCTTAGCAACACGCAGAGCAACTGCGTGTGTAACACTGCTGTACCCACGCACGTTGTGTATGTACACACACAGGAACAAACAGAAAAGCAAAGACAGGGCCCCATATGGGTTGGCCAGGAGGCTGTTCTACTAGACTGCTAGCTGACATAGTAATATTCTCCAGTTGCCTAATCCTTTTAATCTCAAAGCATTTCACAGACTGCTTAAGCACGGAGAAATCGCTCTTCTTCAGGAGCAGCTGCATTTTAATGAGAGAAGCGTCTGTAAACAGTGCATAGAAATGATGAAAAAACCCCAAACTTTTCTTCCTTTTTGCAATGGAGCAACCAAAGCAAAAGCAGAAAAGACACTCAAAAGTAACAGGAGGTTTCAGACAAGGAAATTAAGGCATGGTGGCAATTTTCAAGGGACAAAGATCACCTGCATTTGGCTATAATCAATAAATCTGAAACATTGCCCCTTTCCGTTGCTGAATTGCAAAGGGGAAGCAGTAGGAGAGGAAGACAAGACCATCAACACGTTTTCTATTTTAAAAGACTGCAGACAGCTCTAAAAATAAAGTGGGGTCCTCTTGGTGCTGACTCAGAAAAGCAGGAGCCATTCCAAGTTCAGAAGAATCTGGGTTCTTTGTTGAACTCATAAGGAATTTAAAAACATTTGTATCTAGAAAGTATCTCAATGAAATATTTCAGTGGTGGCAAAAACCAGTCAGAATAGACTGGCATGCAGTTTGTATTCCTTAGCTGCCAATTCACAAACATATTTGGGTTTGGTTTGTGGCTCTTTGGTTTTGTTTATTGTTGTTGAAATGAGGGACAAGCCATTACCCATTATGAATGAAATGCTCAATTGCAGACACAGCGCAAGCGATTACGGAATATTAAAGAAAAGACAGGCAAGTAAACACAACTTACTTTGGGGGCCATCCTTTCCACTTCACCAGGTATTCTACTTTACCCTGAGGGTGGAAAAAGGCAGAAGAAACAGGTGAACTATGGAATCAAATATGGGCTACAGTACCAGATGCAACCGATCAACAGACTGAACTCTGCAACCAAAAAGCTTGTTTCCCATCGCTTTATTTTCAAAACGTAGCCGCTTCCCAATTCAACTACACTTGCTATACCTTTTTCTCCAACAATTGGGCACATGGGGGTGTTTAAGCATGCTTGTACTACCATCAGCTTGGAGCATAGCTTTGCATAAGGCTTGCAGGCAGAACACGAAAAGCCAACCAGAGAGCAAGACCGAACTATTCACACATTCACAGGGAAACCTACGAGAAGTCAGCACACATAAATGCACGAAGGAGATGTATGCCAGGAGCAAACGTCAGATGAATTTTTTTTTTAAGCAGAGAGAAGAAACTCTTTTTAAGCAGAGTATATCAGAACCAATGAAGCGTCTCTGGCATGTTCTTTTCCATTTGCTACACGTTCTACTCAAACGCTCTTCCATCCGTCACAGGCACTCATCCTTTCAACCCAAGCAATCAGCAGCTCACAGCTGAAGTTGAGAGCTATCCTTTTTTTTTTCACTCTAAGTACAAGATTTAAAAAAAAAAAAAAGTGTAGTGATTGGAAACTGTATTCAAGGGCTCCGCAAGCAACGTGAACAACTATCAAAATATTTAATGTTATACTGAGGGGTTTGTTAAGCACTTCCCAAAGCATGGCAAAGGCCTTTGTGCATGCAGGACGACCACTCTCCAAGAGCCGCTGCTGCAGCCACACACACCTTTACAGGAGAGCAGAGCAAGGAAAGCACTCGGGTACTTGAGGCAGAGAACCAGTTTCATTTTCCTCTTGGGGGGCTCATCAGCTTCCCAAGGTTGGTAAACACTGCCCTAAAAGGANCGGCGGGCCGAGGCTGTGCCGGTGGCGGCTGTTCCCCGCCGCTCCCCCTCACACGCCCCCTCGCGCGCGGCCGCGCCCCCGCCGCCGCTTTAGAACCTGCGCAACGTTTTCCCCGGCGCGCGCGCGAGGGGGCGGGAGCGGGGGGTGAGGGAGCGAACGAAAGAGGCGGGAGCGGCGCCTCAGGCGGTTCCCGCCCCGGCCGCGCCGCCTCCGTCCCGCCTCCCGCAGAGNTGGGCACATGGGGGTGTTTAAGCATGCTTGTACTACCATCAGCTTGGAGCATAGCTTTGCATAAGGCTTGCAGGCAGAACACGAAAAGCCAACCAGAGAGCAAGACCGAACTATTCACACATTCACAGGGAAACCTACGAGAAGTCAGCACACATAAATGCACGAAGGAGATGTATGCCAGGAGCAAACGTCAGATGAATTTTTTTTTTAAGCAGAGAGAAGAAACTCTTTTTAAGCAGAGTATATCAGAACCAATGAAGCGTCTCTGGCATGTTCTTTTCCATTTGCTACACGTTCTACTCAAACGCTCTTCCATCCGTCACAGGCACTCATCCTTTCAACCCAAGCAATCAGCAGCTCACAGCTGAAGTTGAGAGCTATCCTTTTTTTTTTCACTCTAAGTACAAGATTTAAAAAAAAAAAAAAGTGTAGTGATTGGAAACTGTATTCAAGGGCTCCGCAAGCAACGTGAACAACTATCAAAATATTTAATGTTATACTGAGGGGTTTGTTAAGCACTTCCCAAAGCATGGCAAAGGCCTTTGTGCATGCAGGACGACCACTCTCCAAGAGCCGCTGCTGCAGCCACACACACCTTTACAGGAGAGCAGAGCAAGGAAAGCACTCGGGTACTTGAGGCAGAGAACCAGTTTCATTTTCCTCTTGGGGGGCTCATCAGCTTCCCAAGGTTGGTAAACACTGCCCTAAAAGGAACTTCCCACCGGAGGATCTCTACATACTGCATGCTTACAGGTTAATCCTTGCAACGCTCTGCGGGGACGGCAGCGCTTCCACGGCTGGGGAAACTGAGTCACGGGAGCTTTCCCAAACCCTCTCCGGTTTGGGCTCTCCCGTTTGGTGTCACCAGCACTCATCCTGCAGACAGGCTGAACGCAGCAGCGACAGCCCCCCCTCCGCCCCGCGCCACCTCACGGGCAACACGTGTGTCCCCCGCCCGCCAGCCTCCGGCAGGTGCCGGTGCCCCCCCGCGGGTGTGAGGGGACGGGGACCGGGGGACAGCGACGGGGACCGGGCGGCCGCGCGCGCGCGCCCACCACGCCTNCTGGGGAAGCGGCGAGCGGCAGAGCGTGGAGGCCGGAGCAGCGCTGCGGCAGAAACCCGGCGCGCCTCCTCTGCCCGGGCAGCCGCGGCCGGTGCCTCAGCTCCAGGTGCCTGCCACGGCCCACCTTTAAGGGGAAGGAAGCAGTCGAGATTCGTCAATGCTCGCGGTGGAGAGCAACGACGAAAGTCTGAGGGCCCGCAAACGATCAGAAAGTTTTACTAGTAAATTACGCACTTGGCGTGGAAATTGGTCTGTTAGTCGCTGACCTACTGTATAAGCACACGGCAGTGGGTTTTGGAAAAAAGGGGTAAGATGAGAAGGAGAAAAGAAAAGACGAGATGTATTAAGAGATGTGGGGGGATGCGAGACACGGGAGAGAGAGAGAGAGAAAGAAAGAGAGAAATATAAAAGCGGGAGAAAAGAGAGAAAAAGAGATCACCAGTCCTGGTTCCAGTGTCAGTCCAGCTGATGGGATTTCAGTCCTGGTTTCAGCGTTGATCCGCTTGGTAATCCTGGTTTCAGCGTCGATCCAGCTGCATCCACCCGGCCGATGCGATGTCCCGCGTCCTGGAGGTGCCGCTGTGCCTGTACCAGAGCAAAGAGGCTCTGTGGACGTGTAGCTATCAGTCATCGTGGAACTAGCAGGAGCTCAGGCCACCTCTTCAAGGCAACTAAGGCTTTCTTGAGTGAGCCATGAGAAAATAGGGACATCATGAACAGGCATTCAGGTGTCCAGGCTCCCTTGCACACCAGTCTGCAGAAACGTGCTTTTGCTTCCCAACAACTGCTTCAAACAACAGACTGAGGGTTTTTTTTCTTTGAAGTCTCCTAGGAAAGTTTTTACATCAGAGCAGAGACTTATTTCTACATATGCAACTACCTACTCTGCCACGAGTGTGCTCAGTTGCTCCTCTGGTGTGACTGAATGTTGCTGGGTGCTGTTTGCACACGAGGTCTGAGACAGGACAGACTTTACTGTAGAAATGGCAAGCACATGATGTGAACGTGTTAATCTCAGTTGTTTAGTCTGCATGTGTTCATTTGCACACTAAATACTGTGTCCACAGGTATGGATCGGGTAACTGGCAAGGTGCTTACCCTCGCTGAAGCGATCTAAGAGCTCAAAGTTCACTGTCAGGGAATGGTGACCCTTGGGATAATCATTAGGCAGAACTAGCAGTTTATAACAGGGTTTTGGTATTTAATAGCATAGCTGTTGCATATTCAAGATGTTTATACTATATTAAAAATAATTGTTAATAATAATAAAAGTTTTGATGTTTTTAATTCTTCCTTTCTCATATTCTGTGTCCGTGTTTTAGCCAGAATAGGGAAAATATTTAATGTAAAATTTTCTTTGTTTCTCAAAATTAAGACCTTCAGAAAAAGTAGACACAAAAGAACAGAACATTTCTCTGAATTGCAAGGATCTCCTTGTATTCCTTGCCCTCACATTGGAATCCACTTGCTGAGATGTCAGACTGGAAAAAGGAAGAAACCGTGCTCCAATGACCACGTTAGGATAAAATAAAAGAAAGAAAGAAACCCCCTAGTCACAACAAACTTGCAGTTATTATTATTTTGATTATTGATAAACTTTTGTACTTCTTTGTCCAGGATGTTTACAACCCATTATTTAATATATGTCTCCTTAAGGCCAAGAACACATATAGGTATATTAACTTTGCTAAAGGATACCAAAGAGTTTCTCAAAATCAAATTGACCTGCATTTTGATCACAAGCTCTAATACACTTCTTATAAACAGAGATAGATAGTAAGAGCCCACATGATAGTGGGCTGAGCCCACAGAGATAGATAGTAAGAGCTTGATATTATCAGTGTAATTTCCACGTGATTATTCCCTTCTTTCTTTCTGCTTTTCCCACACCAGCAACTGACCCAAGTGAAGTTTAAGCACTATTTGCACCGGTTATGTCAGAAAATCACTCCTTTGTCTGAAAGTACCTGTCACAAAACGCTGGAGTGCCTCACTGCAGTCTGGTCTGGGGTTTACGTTTGCTTGGGGTTTATTTTGCAACATTTGGGACAAAACGTTACCTTTAAAAGCTTGTCCACCACAATTACTTAACATTCTACTAATGGTTACAATGTAATATTTCAGTAGGCTTTGGGGGGTTTTTTGTTGTTTGTTTGTTTGTTTGTTTGTTTGTTTTCATTGCATTGTCAACCAAAATCTGAGCTCTGAAGGCAAAGAGCAGGAACGTTTCCCATCCTCCCACCCCATCCAAGTTCTGAATTACCATTAAGTGAATGTTGCTAAGCCATTCGCTGGGGCTAGAAATAATTAAGACAAACAATTTAATCAGTCAAGGTTTTCAGATCTTACGGCCTGTTTTAGCAGTACTTTAAAAGCAATTCTGTGATAAAAGACCTTTTCTGAAGTATATCAAGAAATAGATTACAGAAATCTTTATTGGAGTTGTTCTTGTTACCACTAATTGTACAGTCGCGCTAACATATAGCGGTGAACTCCATGTGCAGAAAACCAAAGCAAATATTGAACCTTCCTTGGTACAAATTCAGAGACCCAGATCCAGGAGGCTTTAATCAAAATTCCAATTAACTTCAAAGAGTTTTACTTGAGTAAAAATTGCAAGCAGAATCTAGTACAGAAAAAAATTACCATTTTAATTGCTGCTAGCCTGATTAAGTGATTCAGCTTTCAGTTGATACAAGCACTTACATTAACAGTAAAAATTTATTAATGGTCATTTATATTCTACAAAGGCCAATACTGTCAAAGATTTTTTTTTCCCCTCAGAAGACTGCAGCAGAGATCAGCATAGCTTCAAAACCACCCAGCACATCCCCGAAGAAACGCTGCTTGGTGAAGCTTCAAGAAAGGACCTTGCAGCAGAAGCCAGTCCTGGCAGCCTCCGCAATGTCCCGGAGCTGGCAGCCCTGAGGAGCCGGACTGTCGATGCTGGGTGCGAGGTATGGCTGAGCCGGTGGGCGACCCGGCCTCTCCCACCGCGGTGCTGCGTGTGTCTAGTTAGCAGCAGATGGCTCTCACCCTGCAGCCCTGCAAGCACAGGTCCGGCTCATTTGCACACTGCGGTTTCGCAGGCAGACTCCGAAAGCATCGCAGGAGTAAAGAGCAGTAAACAGGCACAGTCGGTGTTGCCCTGGCCCCGGGGAGCAGCCCCGTCTGCCCCATGGAAGCATGGAAGGCACACGCAGGATGCACTGGGTATCAGTGCAGTAAAGCCCAAGGGCGCCAGAAAAGCTACCCTGTCGGTATGCTCACGTCAATTAGTATTTTCAATGTTAGTTTCTTGAAACGCGTGGAAGGAATGCAGCCGCCCCCTGCTGCCAGTTGGCAGCTCCTCGGCTTACCCGGAGCCCTTGGCACCAGCAGCCAGAAACAGTGTGTTTAAATCTGTGCTGCTGTGCGTTCCTCACCTGGCTCTGATCTGCTCCCAGCACAAGGACTTCCCCAGGCTGGATAACCAGTGAGCCCCAGCCCAAAGTAGTGCTCTGTCTCTGGGTGTTACGCAGCAGACATGAGGAAAACAAACATGGAAGTCCCCCAGCCTTGCCAAAGGAGATGGTCCTAGAGGGTAGAGGAATGATCATCTGGCCCGTGCAGAGGACCCCCGAGAGCTCTGCTTGAGCTCCATCATGGTTTCTGTGTCATTTTGTTCCCATCCATAACGACTTTTTGCCCAGCATGGGGTTTCTCCACTCCTTACTCAGCATACAGCCAAGTTGTTGACTGTGGCCTTCCATCCTCTTTAGATGTGGGCACTCAGCACTTCTCTTTAAATGTGGCCATGCCTTGGATGCACATCTAAGGCCCTTAGAAGACCATTTTAGTGGGATGGTAAGCCAGAATCTCAGACTGTGTTCCACTCAATCCAACACAGCTGGCACTTGTCCTTTAGTCTTAGATCAACTTAGTAGGCAGCTGTTTTCCTCTGCACCTTGTCTCACAGCCAGGTGTGGCTGGGAACTGCCAGGTAGATGTTTTTTTCCCAGACTCCCTTGAAGAGCTCAGCTACTTACCAGAGCAGGATCAGTGCAAAAAATAGCAGCTACCGCTTTTTGCAAATGCCACCGGAAGAGGTTTTGTTGTTTTCCTACCTTTTAAATGATAGCTCAGCAATTATTGCACAAACCCAGTAGTGCTGGTGATCAAGGTCCTGTCCCTTCTCTGTCTTCAGAGCCATAAAATCCCGCCTTCTGGGAGACTGCCCCCAAAAACCAGATTATTCTCTTTTTCAAGAGCAAGGGCAATACATATTCACCCACTGAGTCACTTGCTCAGTGCAAGACAAATTCAGAGTTCACTGGGCCATGGAGCAGCTATAGCATGGTGCTTTTCCTGGGCAAGATGAGATTTGTGTCCTGACCACAACTCCTGGCTGTGTGTATGTCATCCAGTGCTTGACTCATGCAAAATTCCTAAACATGTCCTAGGGAAGGTGCTGAAACACTGATTTCTGCTTTCCAAGATAAACACTTAGCTAGTGATCAGTCTTCCTTCTCTCTGGGCCACTTTGACCATCATAGCAAGAGTGAACCTTGCTGGTTTGGTATACAAAACATAGACTTCAGATAAATTCCTCTACAGGAAGCTGTAGTAGGATTTTCATTGCTCTGAAACCTAGACTAGAAGTATGGGTGGGCAAAAGAAAATAGGAGCTTTTGTGGTTTGTTTTCTTTAAAAATCTTTTTGTGGTTTCAATGAAATTGAATTTTGTTGTTTCAATTAATTTGAGTTTTGTTGTTTTAGTGAAAGCCTGCCCATCTGTGGACATATGATATGTCTTTGAAAAGCCTTGGCTCCCACATGCTCTATGGAAACTTCCTCAGCTGTTCATTGCTTAAAACTTCCAAAGACTCCCACTCTCACTTATGATCTTCTCCTGGCACCGCCTGTTCGTAGAGCATCCAGCCCTAAAAATGTTTCTTTTCACGGAGGACTATTTGCATGTGAGACAGTGTATGTCCCCTCTTCCTTCCTTTGTTGAGAGCCAGAGTGGCAGTTCTCACTTCCTTCATCCCTGAAGCACTCTGAAAAATTTGAAAGATTTCAAAACCAGCTATGGGGCTAGAGCCTGTTTCACACTTAGCTGAGGGTTCAACACCTGTGCAGTCATGACATGATTGGCATTTGTGGCCAGATCTGCTGCTTTGGTGCCAGAATCAGGCTCCCAGCCTCCACACCAAGACATGTCTGGGTTATGCCCTTGGGGTGCTGAACCTGCTGCTCTCCACCCGTGCTATAGACCTACCATATTAAACCATGCCCTGCCATGCCATGCTGTGTGGGGTAGAGCAGATTGGGCTGCTGGAAAGAGTGTGTTGTGTGTTACAATCCCTCCAGGCTGAGGAGAACGCTTAGCTCAGACGCCCTGTTTCTGGGGAAGGGCTCTGACCACACGGCTGCCATTCACGCACATGCTGCACTCTGTGCCAGCACCCTTACAGAGGCCTCTGCTCTGGTGGGTGCCTGACCTGAGATCACGACAGAAAAGGCAAAGGAAGAAGGAAGAATGCAGAGCCCTAACTCCTAAGCTCCAGGGAGAGACTGAACTCCCCACGCTGTCTGCCTGCTGCCAAAAGGTGACTCCCTGCCGCCTCAATGCAGCTCCCTGCCCTGGGTGATGTTTTGTCCCCTGGGATGCCTCTTATCAGCAGAAGCCAGAAACCAGAACGCTGTCCTGGGAGGCACCTCAGTGTCTTGCTCTCTGGATCTGAGAAGGCAGTTGCTGTGACCAGCACTTTGTGTGGAATATTTGTTCTCCTTGACAATGCCCTAAGTAAAAGCCAACCACCAGCTGTTTTCTTCCTGAGGGAATGTCCTTTAGTACCTTGAGAACCATTCCTAATCCTCATGCCTGACCACTGTCCTCACGAACCAAACGGAACAAAAGGAGGCTTCTGCCTCCTGAAATATGGGAGTTCATGGCTTGTCACCCAGGTGGGTCCTGCTGGTGCACCATGAACAAGCCAGTGAGTCCCAGGAGAAGGGTGCAAACCGCAACAACACATCCTGTCACTGCCTTGCCTTGTCCCTTGGAAGCACTATTTCCAAAAGTGACATGGAAAAAGGAGTTAACTCTCATTTGTTACTCAGCTACTCCTGACTTGTTTTGTGTGTTTGGGCTCAGCAAAAAGCTGCTCCTCAACCTGCTCACAGAACAGGGTTATTATTATCTGCTGCCTGACAGCAGGGTTGCGAGGATCAAATAAACAGTTTTTGAAGCACTGGGAGAGGGATGAAAGGCATTCGAGAGTAATGAAGTGCCCTACCAAGTGCCTGATTTCCCTGCACACAGCAGCATCCATGTGGGCTCCGAGCTGCGCCTGTTCATTAGGTGGCACTACAGGCCCAAGATTCCACGTGTGAGAGCGGTCTCCAGAGGGCTCCGCTGGGTCTGGACAGGGGTTTGTAGGCTCGGACACTTCGCTGCCCTATTGGCATATATTTTTCCTGGGGAAACATGCTGTTCTGACAAATAGTGGAAGAGCACAGGCTTGGTATTGCAAGTGCAAAGCAGCAGCAATTGAGACTTCTGATACAGCTGTCCAGGATTAAAGTCTTCAAGAATTGCAGGGGGAGCCTGTAATTGCTTGGGGTAAATCCCATACCAGGGACCTGCAACCCACCCTGCTCACCCTGGTTGCACCAAGGCGGTGCAAAGGGGCTGCTGCTTTCCTCTGAACTGGGAGACAGCACAGTCAGTCCTCTCAAAGACTTCATCCATTCTCCATTGGCCTGTGGAGAGGCCTCAAAGATGATCCAAAGACACATGATCTTCAAGGAGAGGGCACCATGCCACTGTACCTGCTCCTTTTGCTTCTGCTGCAGGGCTGGCAGTGGTGCCCGGTACCTGCCACGAGGCCTGGAGCCTCCTGTGCTTTTGAGTGAAAGATACACAACACATCTCAGGTTGTGCCTTTTCCACTGAAACATCCTGAGCTGAACTCAAATTGGGAAAGTGCCTACGTTCTCCTACAACCATTCCAGCCACCTTCTTCCTCACCTTTATTTCCTTGGCATTTTCCTGGTTAAATGTTTACACAAGTTTTCAAAGCCAGGGAGTGTGCGGGCAAGATCTGGGAGTGCTTCCCTGCAACAATTTGGTTTGAGGTGTTTTAACTCCCTCCTCCCATGTTGCCAGTTTTTCCTGGCCTGGCACAGTCTTGGCTCTGTTAAGGCACACCTGACTTGGCTGACAACTGACACAGCTGTTCCCATCCCAGTGCTCCACTAGAGCTGAGCCTGGGCTCCTCCATTCCAGCTGGCAGCTTAGTCATTCTCTAGCCCTGGGTCAGTAACCTGCAGTCTACTCAGTGCCCCTCTGTCTGAAGCTGAAAGATAAATGCCCTTGAAATCTGAAGTAACCACGATAATTTTATTTTGAACAGGAAAATGGACTGTTTTTCCCCCTTATCTAATTGATTAGGAATGTCAAATATTCTTTTCTGTACACCGTGCATGCCTCTTACTTATGTAGGAAGCAGCTGGTCGAGGGAATGAGCCAAATGCCTTTTTTAACTAGAAAAAATTGAGCTTTCTTTTGGGACTTGGGGGGCTGTCACTGTATTTCATCGTGAGTTGACAGATCGAATCCATCTCTCTGCTTTTCCTTCTGCGTCCTGACATGTCTCTGGGAAATGCCTGCCATGTCCCTGCTTCAAAGAAAACTGCAGGTGTCTGGGAGAATGGAGGTGAGGAGGGGTCGCTGGGGCAGCCAGGCCAACGGGATGTTCACAGCTCAGGAGCCACATCTGGGCACCTGATTGACATTAGAAAAAAATCTTGGCTTTTGTCTGGGTGGATTTCTGTCTACTTCTATTTTTGCACATTGCTGAGCAGTACTAGATGCAGCAGTTACTATCTAGAGGATGATATTAGCTTTGCATCCGCGTGACTTTGTAATTCTTTCTGTAATGGGCTTAAAATGGAGCGTATGTTCCCATTTTTCTCAGTAGACAGTTATGCTTCCCATCTGAAATTATTCAGCCTTACACTGCACTTCAGAAAAACCTCTCTTAGGAAGAGCCTGAAACTGCAGCGTAGGTGGATTTGTTTCTGAGGAAAACTGTTGCTTCAGCAAGATCGACAGGTACAGCACCGCATACTTGCAAAACCCAATAGAAAGACGGTTCTTGGTAGTTTGGCCAAATGGGTGATTGAGCCCCCTTAAAAGATGTAGGACTCTGAAGGATCACTAGTCATTGTAAGCCCTGGAAATTCAGGTCAAGAAAGTTGCCAATGAATAGAATTATTTTGTAGAATAGCTTGTAAAAAATAAAGAAAAAATGGATATTCAGTGCTACACATGTCACCGTAAAGCTGTCACTATGCATGTGCCTCATCCCAAAGCAGACTGCTGCAGCTCCTCATGACCATGGCCAGTGGTATTCATAGAATCCTAGAATGGTTTGGGTTGGAAAACACCTTTAAAGATCATCTAGTCCAAACCCCTTGCAATGAGCAGGGACATCTTCAACCAAATGAACCTGCTCAGAGACCTGTCCAAGCTAATTGTGAATGTTTCCAAGCATGTGTCATGCACTACCTTGCTGGGCAACCTTTGCCAGTGTTTCACCATCTCATAAAGCCTTCTATCTGATCTGAACAGATTCTCTTTTAGTGTTGGGAGTTGGTAGTTTGTTATGAGGGGATGTACAAAAGACATGGTAATGAAAACATTAAGAAGTAATTTTATTTCCAGTAACATCTCTGTTCACCAAAGGAGAGAGGAGCAAGGGGTCATACACTAGTGTATCCTGGAACCACTGGGGTTGGCATCATCTGCAGGAGGTTTATACCTGAGTGAAGGGAGCAGGGAGATACCAAACAGATGGGGTAGCGTCCTACGTCTCCTTTTATGAATGTTCATGTGACTTCTCAGCACTCAGCCACGGCTGATGTCACCAGCATTGCTTCCCATTTTCTGTGATACATATGAACTCGGCGTCCAGATGAACATCACGCATCCCAGATGTGTACCTGGTGCAAGTGGGGGACAAAATAGAGCTAAGGATGGACTTCCCCAGTCAAAATAGCACATATTCCATGTGACAGGTTGCTATGGGAAGTGATCATTCTGATAGTCACCCTGAAAATACCTCAGTTTGGGGAGTTGGCATGGCACTGACACAGCCCTGAACAGGCTCACACGTGAGGTGACCAGCAAAACCCACCACTTATCTACACAGGCCTTCAAGTCTGGGTCCTGAGGAACACTAAAAATGGTTTAAAGACCACAGACACAGCCTGGTCTGAATATATTCCTTCTGTACTCTAGTTGTCTGGTGCTTCCAAGTGCCATTTGAAATGTGGATTCATGGTTGTCATCGGGGCTATGGCCAGAATGACACTCTTAAAGCTGAATATTCAGCAGTAACTGAGCTGCTGAATGCTGCTTGATGAACCTGTGAGGGCCAGGGAGCTGAAAAACTTGACTTCACCTGGTCTGGCAGAAAACTGAGATTTATTTAATCAGCTAGCCAAACAACCTTCAGCATCTACTCCCCTAATAGAAGAGGCCAAGCAACAAACATTTGCTGGTAAGAAATTTCTGCCAGAGTCTCACTGGCAGGAGGGAAATCTCCCAGCAGTGCTGCTCTTCATCCCTGAGACCTGGTGTCCAGGGGCTGCCCTGGGCACAGGGGCAAATATGAGCAACCTAGTTGTTCCCACCAGGCATGAGGACTCCTGTATGTACACAGTAATTTGGCCTAAGTGTTTGGATTTGTCTTTTCCAGGTTTTCACTTGTGTTATCAGGAGCTGGTGAATTGCCAAAGGTTTGGCTGCTGATAAAAACAAGTGCCATGCCAGATCCAGGGAAAACCCCACACTCAGATGTGAGTTGCCAGCCCCAGCAACCCTTTCCTATGTGTTTTGAGGTCCCTGAGGGACATATTCTTTGACAGCACTGTCGAAGGACAAGGCATATTCTGCATGTTGAGCAAGATGGATTTTGCTGAGACAGTGGTTCCCATTTATCAAGTTTAAGCAATAACTGTAGCTGTTAAATAAATCAAGAGAGGAGCTGTGCTCCTGGACTTGCTGCTGCTTGTTGTACACTGGTACATTGTACTCCTGAGGTGGGATTCACTGTTCTTGGCATTTGCCAGCTAAAATTTAAGCACCTTAAATTGGGCTGAGTGAAAATGAAGCAGTCAAGCACTAACAGCCCTTGTCTCCTTCTCTAGACAAAAGAGAGTGCTGAGCACTGCCACAGCATGATTCATCCCAAACTTAAAATGTTTAAGCCAGGGCATCAAGTTCTTTTTCTGGACATGCCCATCTCACTCTGTGGGTTACTAAGGGAGATGAGACAGCTGGCTGAGACTTCAGAGGCAGTGGTTAGACATCTGTTGTAAGGTGAATCCCACTGATGCCCACCACACAGATTTGGGAATGCATGGAGGGCACAGCAAACACTGGGGCAGTACAAACACCTAGACTTTCGCAGGGCTGCATGCTATGTTCTAGCTCTGCCCCAATTTCCTTCCGAACTCCCCCTAATCCATCTCCAGCACCTCTTTGACACAGTTAACTTTGTTCAGGAACCACCTTTCACTGACCAACCTCTTGGTCAGTGACATCACTCTGACTGCTGATGTGACTGACACCCTTGTAGCAGGGGACAGGCTCATCTTCTGATGGAAGAAGAACAGACCAAAGCAGTGCCAAGAAGATCTCACCTTCACAAAACATTTGTTTTTATCCAGAGCACAAATCCTTACTCAGAGGCAGGAACTGACGTTTGAGCCCAGACAATGCAGGTAGGTGGGACCTTGGATCTGGCTTTTCTGGATTGCCGCAGGAACGTCAGGGCGCAAAGTCAGTCCTTGAAACAAATCAGTTTGCTCAGCTTCAAGTGTCAGTGGGCAAGTACACCAAATACCTACTACACCTGCCACCTGCTGCTCCACTGCTGCACTGAGGCACAAGGGTCCCTCCTGCCTTGTGCCAGGACAGGGCTGGCCAGCTGAGCGAGCTGTTGGCTGAGCATTGAGCCACTGGGTCCATTTTGCACAGCAGCCTGTGTCCTCATGTAAGAAAGTAGGAATCTGAGGAGACACATATACAGCTGAAGTGATGTCATTTTGTGTACAAAGGCCTTCGTTTGGTTTTAAAGAAGGGCAACTCCTTTCTTTCTTGCACCTGTTACTTAATCAGCAATCCCAACAACCCTCAGACAAGAGCTATGGATCTGATCAGCCCCTGGGAGACTGTTGATTGACACTGCCAACAAATGAGAGGCATGGTATCTCAGATGTTCAGTTTTTCAGGAAAGAAGTTAGAATAAACAAAACCAGTTTTACTTGGATTCTTCCCCAATGCAGACATTTAAACACAGTCAGTTGGGTGCCAGTGACACTGTCACTGGGAAGAGAAATCCCAAAGGAAAGAAAACTGACCACAAGCCAAATGGAAACTGCAGAGCCAAGTGCAAGTAACAAGGGTTCCCCTCATCCCATTCTGGAAGCCTGGCCAGAAATGTCATGAAGCCATTCATCCCCCATGTAATGTATATTGTTGTCTTATTCTGTTATATTTAATCAGGCAATAAATCAGCATGTATGATACGGCCATGATTAGTTGGTAAGGATGCCTTCGTAGCCTGAGAAAGGATACACGGCAGTGGTTTGGGATGGCTACCTAGCTTACCTGGAGGAGATGTTTTCCTGCAAAGCCTTGGGAGAGATCAGGAAAAGTGCTCAAGGGCCTGCTGCTCCCCATGAGAAAGCTGAGGGGGAGGCGAGCAGCCCAACCACGGGGCCCCCACTTTTCCTCAGTGCTGGGAATGGGCAGTCCATGGCAGTGGGGATGAGCAGCAGCCCTGCAGGGCCGATGGTCCCGGAGCTGTTTGTGCTGACCGACCCCCACACAGCAGGAGAGAAAAACAAAAACCGGCCCAGGAGGGCCTTGTTGTGAGAAGGAAGTATTATTTAACGTGCATTGTGTTGGGAAAGGAAAACAAGGGTCCTGGCACTGAGCCAGGTCCATTGGCCTCTTTTTTTTTTTCTCTTTTCTATTCTTCTGGGCAATTGTTCTAGAGAGGACAATTTTTTTTTTGGTTTTTTTTTGCTTTGTTTTGTTTTCTTTGGTGTTTTTGGAGCTGACAATGCATGGGG
The DNA here is from genome assembly GCA_013397155.1 of Irena cyanogastra. Classification (NCBI taxonomy): domain Eukaryota; kingdom Metazoa; phylum Chordata; class Aves; order Passeriformes; family Irenidae; genus Irena; species Irena cyanogastra. The sequence goes on along the minus strand of VWZV01013513.1, from coordinate 942,496 downwards.
TAATTTCTTGGTGCTTTTCCTGTGTTTTGGCACAGGAGCTGCCTGAAGGCTTGGCCGTGTTTCCTGTGGCAGAGACGCCACTGCCAGGTCCACTGGCACCGGCACCAGCACCAGCACCGGCCTGTGCGTTGCATCATCAGTTAAACAGGGGCTTCTCACTGCCCCAGAGCTGGGGGGCAGGAGGGAAAGGCAAAAGTGTGGACAGAGAGGTGAGTCAGTGTGGAAAGGCAGCACACATTTCTGCAGGGTGACTCACCAGCCCTTAGGAAGAAAAAAAATAATAAAAAAAAATTCCAGCCAAATTCTTTCAGGGAGGTAAACAAGGTCACACAGCGCGGCGAGATCCTGTTTACCTGAGACAGGACGTCTTTGCAGAGCCTGTGCTGGAAGCAGGGACATGTTGACATGACTGAGGGTGGCCAATGCAGGGAGATGGGGCTGGGGGCAGCTCTCAGCCTGAGGACCCCAACTCCGCCACAGCAAGGCGGGGGTGAAACCTTGCCCTGGGGCGGATGCTCTGCTCTGTAGAGGCTCTCCCTGCCACCCTGTGGCTCTGCCAGCAGGGAGAGCAGGAGGAAAGGGACCACTGAGGGTGATGGCAGGACTGAACTGACACTCGGTGTCACCTCCAGCCTTTGCTATGCTGGTGGCCTTGGAAGATCTGACCCACCGCTGCCCACTTGCCCGTATCCCATCATGAGTGAGCGCTTTCCCCACGGCCCCACAGGGAAGTCCCGGTGGCCACACAGTTAATGAGAGCCCATTCCAGACGCTGACTGAGTGTTTTTTCCTGATAACAAGACGTGTGTGAGTGTACGTCGCTCGCCGCTCGGGTGAATATCCTGTTCTTGCGACGGGCCAGGGAAACGGGGGGCAGCCGGGGGGGACAGACGGGGACGGGACACAGGGCAGTGTGCCGGGATTTCGCATTCCTGGCATTCCTGTCTTGGCCTGCAACTGCAAAACAGCCCAGTGGGAAGAACAGGGCACCCACTGGATGAGAAAGCCCAGCTCTCTTTCCCAGTGGAGTGTGTGCATGGGAAGGACAGGTATCCACAGGAGCAGAATTTGCCCTGGTGTGAGCACTTGAATTCAGCTCACAAGAAGCATATTTCTGCTGCTCCTTCCTCTTCCACAACCTCCAATTCATCAGCCAGACTGCACTTCTCACTGTATCCAGACAAGTGAAGGATGCTTGGCATTTCCCCTACTCCCAAGTGGCTATTGGGAGCCATCATGATGATGGAGGACACCACTCTCTCTCAGCATTGCTTCAGCTCTTGGGGGTGCAGGAAAACTCCCACAGCCCTGCTGCACTCCCAAAGAAAGCACAGAGCCCAAGAGCGCCCCTTCGTTGGCTGCCTTCACCTGGTCCCAGCTCCTCCACCCTTGCAGAGGTGAGCCAGGATCAGCAATTCAGATATTTCTAGACCTCTTTTCTTTCTTTCTTTCTTTCTTTTCTTTCTTTTTTTTTCTTTTTTTTCACTGACACGCCAAACCAAACAGGGTCAGTGCTGACCTTTGGCCAAAGCTATGTCATGATGGTTTTGTCCCACAGTCAAATCAAAATCCTCGGGTCTTGCACAACCAGGTACTTGGAAAAAAGAAAGGGTTCTTTCTTCTTTTAAAGCACACCTCTGTTTCACCTGCTCCAGCTTCCCACTTTCCCCTTTCACAGCCTTCTGTGGTTTGGTACCTTTCTCAATGAAACAGCCCCACTGACTACTGAAAAAGAAGGAGAAGGAGACTCCTCAGCTCCCATCACCAGCTGCACACACATGTGTTATTGGAAGGGGAAGGGACCCCAGGGAGGACAGAGGACAGTGCCTTTGGTCACATGCAGAACATTGTTTTTGAGGAATTGAAAGCATGTTATGTCTGCAAGATTGCAAAAAAAACCCCAAGGATGCTTCTACATTTTAGGAAGTGGCCAGCACAGCCATTCTTAGGCCTGGACAGGCTTTTGGGGAGCTGTTGAGGGAGTCCTGGTGACAGACCTCCCTGCAGCCATCGGGAAGAAAACCTGCTGTGTGCAGTTTCCATACACATGGCTGGGCATGCAGCAGGGGTCCCAGCCTCATCCCAGCCCCTGGTGCCTCTGCCCTGGCACTAGTGGGGTGAGGAGCTGACGAGGTTTGGGGTTTGCTTGTTGCTTGGCTGAGGGGTGGACACTTGCCAAAAGCACTGTGGTTTTGGTAGGTCTGTGTGTTTCGTTGCCGCACTGCTGGTGGGGGAATCCTTGCAATACCAGGTCAGGGTATCTGTGGGGACTGCAGCCAGCACCAGCTAAGATGTCTTTGCTCAGCAGGGAGGCAGGCCCTTGCTGTCTCAGAGCCTGTTTCTGTAGAGAAGAGCTGCTGTGCATCAATCCTAATTTCTTCCCATCATGGAAGGCCTTTTTACCCCTCCCTGGGAGGGGACTAAGTCATGCTGCAGAACAGTGCTGAGTGCAGGACAAGGTAAAGAAGCCTTCAGCACTTAGAACTCAGCCTCCAGTGCTGCATAGAGCCTCCCTCCAGAGCTGTTTATTCCTAAATTCATTACATTCAACTTCTTTGATAAATGCCTTTCACACCTGCAGCTGAGGAGAGCTCTGTTATAGGGGAAAGGCAGGAAGATTTTGGACAACATGTTGACAAGTGCCTTAAAAACATGTTTGGGTCTGCAGCAGAAACAGTGTCAAGGTCTGACACTTGCTGGCAAAGTCAGTTCCATCCGGAGATCCCTTGGGAAGGGGCATGCGTGTGTCCTGCACTGCCCAGAGAAAAGGTCCAAAGATCAGGAGCTTAATCAGAGGCACAAAAGCTCCAGTCACTCAAGGATTTCAGCCCAATCCAGAGCTCCCAAGCAATCCAGCTCCTTGGGAATGGGAAAACCCCAGCAGGGATTCACTGGACTCTCAGAGGATTACATGAATGACTAAACCTGTTAGGTCACTTGAATGATCTGATTCCTTTTATGGTCAAAATCAAGTGTCAGAAACACAGATTTCCTCTTTCCTTAGAACTGGGTTTTCTCAGTACCACAAATCAGAGGACGCAATGCTAAAATTAAGTGTCTGAAAGCACATGCATAGTGTTGCAATCGTGCTGCCTTGCCCACTGGTCTGTGTAATGCATGAGTTGGGTAACAAACAATAGGGGTTGGAAATAGCCAGGACGGAGATTTCCTCTTTCAGTTGGAGAATTGTTTCCTTGACTGGTGCGTGCATAAGCCAGGTGGCAAAATGCTTGCCCCGACCAAGTTTCCTGGCAAGCAGGAGGGGTCTTTGGGTGAGGGGTGGAAAGGAGTGAAAGAAAAAGTTCCCAAAAAGCAAATCCTTCCTTTGGGCTTTACCTTCATCCTTCCACTCCTTTACAAGTTCACTGTGTCTCCCTGTAACTGGTTCTGGCAGCTCCTCACAAACTTCTCAGCTCCTTTCCAAACCTGTGGATGGGAACTCTGGTCATCCCACTCCAGCGATGGAGAGCTGAGATGCAGATGCCCCTATCCAGGGACCTCTGCTAACTGCCAAAACCTGGCACTGTGACCTCTCCCATGCAGTGACACGTACCCCAGGGAGTCAGGTCCTGCCAGTACTGGGGAGCAGCAGACCTTGTTGCTCTCCCCAGTTCAAGCAGTGCCGTGAGCACCTGTCTCAGCCTGCAGAAGTGGCAGACAGAACCTGCTCTGGCTGAGCAGGTCTCACAAGGCCCTTGGTTCCCTCTGCTCTGGTTCCATAAGGACCGATCACATCTGAAATTCAGGACCCTCCCGCCTTACTGACAGCTCACACTTGTGACACTTTGGATTTATGGCCACAAGTGGTCCAAAAGCCAGGGACACTGCCAGCAGTGATGACATCCTTCCCCATCTGCAGCACAGCACAGGCAATGCATCACAGTGGGCACAGCAGCACCGTGCCAGCTCCCAGCGTTTGCTGCCCAAGGGCCTCCATTTCCTGGGTGGGTGTGCACATGCACCCAGATTCCTTGGAGGATTATTTAGTCCAAGCTCATAAATATTCATGTTTTCCAGCTAGGAAAAGAAATCCCCAGTTGCTGGCTGTCCTTCTTCAGGGATTAGTGGTGTCTGCCACCAGGAAGTCTCCAAGCACCCAAAGCTTCTCCGACACCTTTCCACCCAGCCCTGGTCTTTCTCCAAAAAGAGAAGCAACTCCTTAACCCAAACCACTCCAATCGGCTAACCTCTTGCTTGGAAAAAACCACACAGGATGAATTGCAATGAAATATTCCACTTTCTAGGTTAGAGCAAGGAGGAAGGGAACAGGGTTCAGTCCTGGGTTTGGGGGGTTGCACCTGGCTTCTCATCTGTGTTCAAAGTGGGAAACTGGAGCAGATTTTGTGTCCCACACGGCAACAGCATCTGGCTGCTCCTTCCTGGCCATGAGCTTTGAAATCCTCTACAAGACCTGAGTAAATAAATAAGTACAACAATAGGTCACAGCATACCCAGTGGGACTATCCATGGAAAAGGGAAAATATGTATAATGGGGAAAAAACTGCAGATCCTGTTCAGCTGCTCCTTTCTGTTTCATTTAACACACTTCCAAGTGGCCATGCTGGGAAAATGCCCTATTCTACTACTGGGCTGTTCACAGTTGCCTCAATGGAGCCAGGAGAGCCTCTTCCCAGTCAAACCTGAATGCAAGGAGACCCATTTCAGTCCTTTTACAGCCACCTGAGTGCATTTCATTGCAGCTGGAGAGATGCTCTGACGGATAAAGCTTCCCCCATCCCTCACGGGGGACAACCTGCACCGCTGGCTGTCACCTCGCTGCAGCAGGCACTGGTCCTGCCCTTCATGGACCAAGAGCCTCGTCTGGATTTGTGCATCCTTCTGGGAGGGAGCTGCTCTTCACCCAGCTTGGGATGCTGGAAAGCAGGGTCCCCTGTGAGTGAGAGGTGTACTCCTGCTTCGCTCCACTGGCCAGAACTGCCTCAAACTTTCCAGGGCAAGGCTGTGCTGTGATTGTGCTGTTTTGTCCATGGCTACTGGGTTTATGGGACACCAGGGAGACCCCCCTTTTCCTCCCATCCCCCTCCCAGTGCAAGCATTTTGTTTTTATTCTTAATTAGTGGAAAAAATTCCTGAACCTGTTAGGGGGAAGGAAGGTCTTTCTCTCTCCCTCTCCCTCTCTCTCTCTCTGTGTCTCTCCTCGGTCAGTTACTGAAATACAAACAATATCCATGGTCATGGTGAAACATTTTTTCCACCTAAATAACACCTCTGCAGATTTTAAAGGCACAGGCCACTTTGCACAGCCCCTCGGCACGAGAGATGCCCAGGAGGCATTGCAGGCACCCTGCAGAAATGCAGGCGCTTCACAGAACTTTTCCTCACAGACATGAAGCCAGCGTGTGCAGCGTCACGGCAAACCCCCCTGCTCTCCTTTCTGGGAGAAGCCAGCACCCCAGCATGGCCAAATGTCAGCTCTCCCGAGCACCCTCCCAAGCTGCTGATATCCATGAAGCCTGCTGACAACCCCACCCAAGGCCTGGGGAGTCCTGAAATCCCCTCCGTGGGGGGGATGCAGGTGTGAGGAAGGGCTTCTTTCTGGGAGCTCACCTTGCTTCAGTCATCAGCACTTTTCCTGTGCTGACCTCATTTACTTTTGTCTCGATGTTGTTGCTCACAGCTGAAAAGACCAACAGTAGCTGACACCATCTCCTCTGCTATTCCCTGGGTCTGTGCCGAGATTCCTGCTGAAAAATCATTTCTTTTCATCCAGAAAACAGTCAAGCAGGGCTTGGGTTTGGGAATCAGAGCCTGCCTTCACTGACTGCATTGGCCAGCTTTGGCCAGGGCCAAAGGTCGGGACATTTGGGAACTTGGGAGTTTCCAAAGCTGCTGGGACAAGACCTACAGCCAAGCTGCTTGCCTGGTGTTTCTGCACCATCCATTGAATTTCTGCAGCGTGTGCAAAAAAAAAATCACAGCAAACATTTTGAAAAGTGCATTGACTGTCAAACCACAAACTTCCCTGCTGCCTGGGTCCCTGCCGCGTCTGGGTTGCCACTTAATCCCTTGCAAACAGCTTTATTGAGATAGTAATAACATAGTAATAAAAATGGGGGTTGTTTCCCTTGAGGCTGCCTTGACTCCAGACTTTGCTGTGAATCCAAGGCAGTCCATCATGCCAGAGTCCTATCTGGAATCTGCCTGGCTGGGGGAGGAAAAATAGTAGGTGAGCCCTGCCATAATTTTATATTTTGGTATCTTTAATCTCCTGGCTCCTCTGCCAAGAGCTTTACGGATCCACTGCTTTGCCTGTTAACTCCTTGTGTTAGTCTGGTGTCTGCACTGCCTGCAGGGAGGCCACAGCATTTGGGGCTACCTCCTGTTCCTCTTAGCACTGAGTTTTTCACTCTGCCTTGCGACAAAATCCACAAACAGCTGAGGCTGCCTGGCTTTCTTGCAGTGTCTTTTAAGATGGGAAATTCCCAAGCCTGTAACAAGTTCACTTGGTCACGGGCAGATCATGGATCAGGGAGGGGCAGCACCCTTTGGTCACGGGCTGTCTGAAGGCGAGTGAGGAACAGCTGCGTGCCCAGGCAACAAGTTTTTGTTGTGGAGTTTTTTCCTAAATAACTCTCAATTCTTCATATTTTCCTCCTTCTTTGTACCCTGTTTTTCCTTTGGCATAGCTGGCTTCTCCATCCCCAGGGCCCACCAGATATTGGTGCATGGACAATGAGATGGGGCCACACTCCAACGCATCCCTACCCCACCCTGGGATAAAGAGAGAAAGGACTGGTTTCTACTGAGCTGTCTCCAGCCAGGTCTGGATCCTGGGCAGGTGAGGCAGCAGAACACAGTGGCCGTCGTGGTGGGGGCAGAGCTTATGCCAGGGAGGCACGAGCTGAGCACAGGGAGGAGAACGCCTGCATGGGCTTTGTGCCACATGGCTGGGCTGGAGAAGGCTCTTCCTTCGAGCCACAGCCAGGTGTGGAGAGAGTTTAAGCTCTTTGTATTCCTGACACTAATAAAATAAGCAGTCAAGGGTCTTCCTGGGCCTGTGTTTGCAAACTGATTTTTCACTTAATTTACCCATGAGACAGATTTAGTGTTGCAGATTGTCAATGCTAAAAACCAGGAAGTCTGGCTCTAGAACACAGGCGTTTGCTCCTTGTGCCTGAATAGCCCCCAGCCTTGCTCTCCCATCTGTGTGCTGCTTTCAGGAGCTGTGCTATCACCACGGGAGGATCCATTGCTGCAGCCTTTCTCCACTGCCTGGAAGGCTGGATGTGATTCCTTCACCAAAAGATGAACCTCCTGTTGAATGACATATCCCGAGACTGGGCCTTTAGGTAAAGTAGCAGTTGAGCAATTAAACCAGAGACAGTTGCCAAAACTCAGTTGCACTTCTGAGAACACCTGTAGCAGTGCGTTCACCAAGCTGCAAGAGACAGTTTTCAGCAGCATGCTGCCAGGATTTATTTCCTGAGCCTGGCTTTACAGGATGGGTGTAAACCCCCTGCTCCAGCCTTGAAAGATGGCACAGGTCCCTTCTTCCTGTGCTCCACACTGAGCTGTGCTGAATGCTCACCAGGGTGCTGTGGTGAGCAAGCAGCATCTGAGCAAGCCCCTGGACAAGCCCCTGGACAAGCAGCTGCTGCACGTGGGTGCCAGGCACTGAGCAGGGGATGGCTCCAGGCGCCAGGGCTCGCAGCCTTTCAGCACCAGTTCATTCTGAGCTGTAAAAAGCACAGGCTGCACTTGCAAATGGGGTTCCCTGGGAACCTCCATGGACAGGCAGTGTGCTGGACCCCAGGACACTGAGCCCTTCCTCCCACTCCCCAGTCCAGGATGATGCTCCCATGCTTCCTGTGCCTTGTACCTCTCTCTGCACCCTTTTTTTCTCTGCCGACAGGCCCTCAAGCCCAAAGAAGTCGCGTGCCAAAAATCTTTCTGTTGCCTGAGTTATCCTCTGGAAATCAAAGTGGGCATTGTGATTTTGCCTGGGTTTTCATTCTTGGGGACAGATAGAGCTCAGTTACTCCCTCCCTTTGGAGGATCAGAGAAAACAGGTCATCACCCCAAAACGAACCATGTCCAGCAAGGTGCACACCTGTGCGCATCGAGCTTGTCCTTTAAGGACATCCTGGGTTACTCCTGCACGCTGATGTCCCCAGGTTCACCACTGCAGCACGAGTCTCTGCTTGGGTCTATGTTCCTCACAGCTGAGCCGTGGACTGAGGATGCTGTGCCTGTGCTGGGGGAACACCAAAACTGAGGCACAGGGCAGGACCTGCCTTTGCTCCCCACAGCGTGGCACCCAAATGCCAGGTGTGTGATACCTCCCTCGCTGGGAGGAAAGGGAAACGCAGCGGCCTTTCTGGCCAAGGGAAGGACTGCTGTTGTCTAGACGTGTGACTAAGGGGGGAAGGGGCCAACTGTTTGTACAGCTTTGGGAAGTGTAAACAGTGCTGACCGTCCCGAGCTCTTCAAAGCAGAGGAATCCGGAGATGGGATGAAAGCACAGGGAAATTCTGGCCGGGTGTCCCAGCAGAGCAGCTAAGGAGGAGGGGACCTCTTCAAGACAAAAATCCCAGCACCTGAGTCATTTCAAACCAGCCCAAGCAAGGAAGCAGGAGCACAGCACGGTCAGCCGTGGGCAGGGCTGTGCCTGGGCTCTCAGGACTTTCCCAGCTTTGGTTGCTTCTCTCTGCAGTCTCAGAACAAGTGTCCTGAAAAGGAAACTGGAGGCCCTGGAAATCCCGCTGTGCCTTGCAGTGAGCTGGTTTGGCCTCTGCTTTTCATTCAGCTCACAAAAGAAAGAGAAAATGCTGTTCAAGAGGTGATTTCCTTTTTTCTTTTTTTTTTTCTTTTTACAACTTTAAATACAGTACTGAGTATAAATTAATCTTACATTAAAAAAAAAGCAAAAAATTTAAAATAAAACAAAACCTCACCATATTTACAAACCAAAAGAAACAGATTTTGCAACAGGGTAAGAAAGTGTCTTAAGACTCGAGGGCTTGGGGCTGGAGGGAGGGAGCAGCGTGCTGCCTTGGCAGTGGTACGAGAAGTGCTCTGGGCTTGCAGGAGGTGAGGACTGGCTCCCTCCATAACCTGTAACAGCTCCCAGGCTGTGGCTTTGGCTACTTTCCCCATCTCCCTCCAGAGCTTT
>VWZV01013513.1:917332-932865 GCA_013397155.1 Irena cyanogastra | reverse complement strand
ATATATATATATATATATATATTTTTATATATGTATGTATAAATACACATACACACACACATGCACACGTATACACACACACACACACACACACACACACACACATATACACACACATACATCCAGAGTGAATTTAAAAAATAATTTGAGTCCAAGCCTGGAAAGTTGAATTCTCCACCAGCATGTGCAAAGATGGCTCTCCTTGACAGGGGCCGGGGGCGTGGAGACGATCCTGCCGCCATGTGCTCCTTCCCCACGATCCAAACACCTTCCAGTCAGCACCAGGAGCAGGGGAAAGAGGGAGTGGGGGAATGCATTTGGTTTCTTTGTTTTGTTTCTTTGCTTCTTTGTTCTGTTCCCCGAGATGTTGTATACCTTNAGAGTGAGAGAAAAGGGTAACGAGAAAGAGAGAGATCAGATGATGCCTCTGCCTGTCCCGTCCCCGGCCTCGCAGGCACGTTGCAGTAACAGCATGCTTTTCTGCCAGCCCAGCGAAGCCGATGCATGCACGTGCCTCTGAGTTTCCTGCCACTGGGGAATGAAATCCATTTAAGAACATATATATATATATATATATATTTTTATATATGTATGTATAAATACACATACACACACACATGCACACGTATACACACACACACACACACACACACACACACACATATACACACACATACATCCAGAGTGAATTTAAAAAATAATTTGAGTCCAAGCCTGGAAAGTTGAATTCTCCACCAGCATGTGCAAAGATGGCTCTCCTTGACAGGGGCCGGGGGCGTGGAGACGATCCTGCCGCCATGTGCTCCTTCCCCACGATCCAAACACCTTCCAGTCAGCACCAGGAGCAGGGGAAAGAGGGAGTGGGGGAATGCATTTGGTTTCTTTGTTTTGTTTCTTTGCTTCTTTGTTCTGTTCCCCGAGATGTTGTATACCTTAGTGGTTTTGGTTTTTCTTTTTAAAAATAAAATATACACACGCACATTAAAAATATATATCTGTCCAGGTAGGGCGATAAAAGTCCTTAGTGCACTTTCCATCATTGGTCGCCGCTCGCAATCTGAGATTTGCCTGCTGCCAAAAGGTAGGTCCAATGCAAGAGTAGATCTCAGCTGGGCCCTCCCAGCCTTTACCAGAAGCACGAGGGAAAGGGAGAATATTCCCCTTCTGGCCTCTGTCCATCTGTTTTTCTCCTTCTCTCAGAAGAAATTGGGCCTGCTTTCCTTTTCACATTTTCCATCCTGTCCTCCGTAGCAGAGACAGAATCGTCCTGTTCTCATCGCAGGTTGTGGCTGTTGGCATTCATGGTTTTATTTGTACTTTGTTCTTTTCTCATATATATATATGTAGGTCATCCTTGTCCTTTTGTGTGTGTGTATGTGTGTAAAACTTTAAAATTATGCTAATAAATGAAAGGGAGGCTTTGGTGGGAGAAGGTCCACTGATGGAAAGGGAAGCACCAATTGCCGTCTGAATCAGACGTCGAGGCAGATGGACAAAGAGGAAAAGTTATCATTCCAAGGACCCCATGGGGGCAATACAGCAAATATATTAAATAAACCTGGAAGTGAAACAAAACCAGACACAGCATTAGAACACGTAACCCTTTGCCCCCTGCAACTCCCCTCCTATCCCCTTTTCTCCTCTGGAAATATTTGTGCCAAAGAGCCGGATTAGAAGCCTGGGAGGACTTTTGACCTCCTCTATTTTTTCCCCTGAACAGCTTGAGCCAGAGCTGAGATTTGCATGGGTTTGCATGATTTCTACCCTGGGAACTTTAGGCTGGCCAGGAGAATCCTGGGATAATCAGAGCCCTCATAGTGCTAAGCGTGGGAATTGCAGTCTCAAGACACTGCCCGGTGCCCCTTGTCCCCTGCTCCTGAAATGCCACACATGGAAGCCTGCTGTCCCCTCTCCAGGAGTGAGGGGAAGTGAATGTGAAGTGGTGGCCTGGGCTTATTCAAGTGGTTGTAGCAGAGCTGGAACTGCTGAGCTGTGGTCAGGGCCACCCCTGTCAAGCTGTGTCACAATTCAGCTGCCACCAATCTGTACCCTGACTACTCTTTCCCTCTGTTCTGCACTTTTCCTCTCATGGGGAACCAGGGCTTAGCCTCCTTTTGCTTGTACCAGTAAAATTCTTCTGATGATGCGGGAATGATTCCTGTTTACACAAGTCATGGAGAGAAGAATCAGACCCTGGCCTGACAAAGTCCAGATCTCTTGCCAGAGATTCCAGTTCTCCTTTCCCCTGGTACGACCTTTCTCATGCACATAGGCTTCCCTATAGGAGAGTGATGAACCAAAAGTGTTGCTGCTTTTCAGTCTTCCTGCCAACCCAACTAACAAAGTAAAAGGAAAAGGCATCCCTAGAGTAACATTAATTCTCTGTTTTCAATGGAGAACCAATAGAGAAACTAGAATAGGAGTTGCTTCACAGAAGAGATGAATTACCTGGACCACGAGAGGGTTTAGGTGTAGGGAGAAGTCAGGCGTGTTCTCTGCTTGAAAGGGAGGCAGAGAAAGGAGAGGGTGGGGCCTGAGAGCAAGAATGGCTGCTGTATGACCATTCCAACTTTGCAAAGAGCCTTAATTCCATAAATAGAATGCACATGTCAGCACCCAACCTAATTCTTCCTTCTCCTTCAACCCAGGTTTTGTCCTGCAGTAGCCCCACACTGAAAGAGTGGCCAGTGGTGTGGGAAGGGTCTGAGATGCCATGTCCCAGGAGGACATCTCTCCTGAATGGAAAAGCAGCTTGCTGTTACCTGCCTTGTGCTCTCTCTTCCCTGCCAGCACTTCTATGCTATGAGGATTTCTTTCAGCACTTTCTTATCGTTGACATGCTTGTACTTCTTATGTTTCCTCTTCTGTGCCGGCGGCCGGCGTACTCGCCGCCTCTGTGAGACAGCGGCTGTGGTGAACGCCGGGGACAAGCCTGCCAAAACAGAGGGGAGAGTGTCTGTACAGCCAGGGGCAGACGGCTCCTGTTGAAATGCCCTTCTCCACACACTGTCAACAAAGAGCTCTGCAACAGCAGGGCCACAAGGCCTCTTTCTGTTCTTCTGTTCCTTGTCCTCTGTCTCCACAAGCTCTGCCCTCTCCCTTTTCCCACCATGCCCTTCCGCTCACCTCTCACCTTCCCCTCCTTCTTTTCCCTCAGTTTCAGCCCCTTCCTGGCAGGCAGACATCCTGGGAAAGGTCCCTCAGCTGGTATAAACCAGCAAAGGCCTTTGGGACTCACTGGAGCTAAGACTGAAACCAGTGGAAGTCTCTTTTCTCTCTCCCCAGCCCCTCTCCTCACACTTCCCTTCATTCTACTAATGCCAAGATCCTTACGTCTCTGCTCACGTGGCCCCGGACGGATGCTCCTGGGAGGTGGTCGGAACACGGCTTCACACCGACACTGCACGTGGTCCTCCAAAGGCACAACGACTTTTGTGAATTTTGGCTTCCTCTGGACAAATTCAATCTTGTTCACCTATTTGCAAGAGGAAGGCAAGCAAAATATTAGTACAGCCACGGCTCCCACTCTGTAAAATTAGTCAATGTCAGTGCACTTTAGTCCTGGCTTTCTTCCTAAAGAGTCAGAAGGCAGCTTACAGAGCCCTGTTCAAACTTAAAACTCGAACTCAAAACTCAAACTCAGGCTCAGGGGCGGTGGGTATGGGAGATAATTCTGAACGTGAGAGATAATTCTGAACATGGCTGCAGAACAGACCCAGACCAGGCAAGTTTGGATGTCTGTGGTTGGTTCACCTGATCCTAAGGATTGCCAGAGCTTAGGCAGGATGACTGGTTGATCAGAGCCAGAAACATGGAGCATGCAGGACATGCTAGCCTGTTTCTGACAGATGCTCTGGTAGAGACCTGGGGCAACCAGGATAATTCCCACAGGAACCTACAAGAAGGGGAAAAGGAGAAGAACTCAGGTCTGAAGCAAGCTAACGCAGCCTCACCAGCGCTACTGAGGCCTGTCTGAATTTGTCTCAAGCTCTTTAATGACTCGCAGGGCTGAAGCCCTCAGCTCTTCATAGGAAAGGCGGTGCTCTGGAAATTCCCCCGGACTCTCCACCAGTGCTGACTCAGAGGGAAGACTCATTGCTCCTCATCCCACCACAGGGCATGAGCTTTCTGGGGGGTCCTCCCACTCCATCAGCAGCCAGGCCTGACCCCACTCAGCTTATCTAACAACTCTGCGGTCCCTGAAGTGCTCCACAAGCTATAAATACTCACTCTGCTGTGCATCTGGGATGGAATTCCTCTAAACCCACTGCCCCCAGCAGCATCCCTCAGCCAGTGCCGAAGCAGCCAGGCTGTTTATCTTTCCTTGAAAGCCCACTCCACGCGCTTCAGACCACACGCTGCCTGCTAGACAAACACTTCCAGCCAAACAATAGAGAGACCTCTGTCCTCAAAGAAACCATTTCCAGGTCACTTTTTCAGGCTGGCTTTTGACCTCTCACTTGTTTTTTTCCAGAAAAACAACTCCTGCTCCCCCCCATTTTTTCCTCATTCAGCCTGGCTTTTCTGAGAAAGGAATTTCCTGATGAAAAGGGCTGTGTGTGAATACAATCTCTCCCGGCCAACCTCTGCTGCCTGCCTGGGGGAGCCTCTTACAGCTCAGGCAGAGGATTAGCACGGGATGAATATTATTTTTAAACAAGCTGTCTGGGAGGAAGCTGTGAGGAGAGCACTGGTAGCTGTGAGGGGAGGATCAGAGCAAGAGGTTAGCTGTCAGGTGTCTGCTGGCTGATGGAGCAGGTCAGGAGGTAACTGTGGGCTGAGAAAGAGAAGCTGTTCCAGTGCACATCTTGGAAAGAAGCTACAGCAGCAGTGGGGGGATGGAGACTGACACTGCAAACCCTCCTCTTTCTGCATCAAAACTGCAATGAAAGCACCCTGTTTCTTCTGCTCTAACACAGCAGACAAGGCTGCCTCAAGCCACAGGAAGGGCCGTGGCGTGGACCTGCCGATGGGACAGTGCCCTGCAGCTCTGCCTGGTGACATTTCCCAGCTGCTGGACAGCACCAGCCCTTCCAGCAGCTGGCACGGATGTCACCCACACCAGCGGCTGCAGAGGGGACAGATGGCTGCATGATCCCAGCACCCGAGACCCGCCCCGCGTTTGGCCTTGGGGATGGGCAGGAGGAGGCGGGCGTGTCCCTCACCTGGACGTGTCGGACGCGGATCTGCGTGGGGCGGCACTGCACGTTGCGGTTGTTGCAACACCCCGAGCAGCGCTGCACCTCCACGCAGGGCGGCCACACCACGAAGTTGGCGTTGGTGCTGTCCACCATGTTGCGGGAGATTTCGAAGACCACCTCCCGTGTCTTGCACTCCGCCAGGACAGCCGTCTCTGCTGCTGCCAGAGCATCTGCGGAGGGCCAAGAGAGAAACGGGATGGAATGGGCTTTGCAGCTGTCACCAACCCACTGCAGCCACCTCTGCTGCAAGTGAAGGGCCCCACGTGGCCCTCACAAGCACACACATATGTTCTTTCTCTTTCTCCCACCCCTCCGGCTCCCTCCCTATGCAGAGCCATGCCCTGTGGAGGAAGCACCAGTACAGTGATGCTTCTCACTGCAGCCCAGGCAGCAGATGACACTTTAGAGTGAACAAGCACCATCAGGATTTAAGGCAGAGCAGTGCATAGAAGTCCAGACTCCCTCACCTCCCCTCCCAGGGTGAAACACACAGCTCCCACTCCAGGCCCAGACCCTCATTTTTATGGCTCCACACATACAGGTGTGCTATAGCCTCTACCTCTACGTCCGTATCTCAGACACCAATCTGGCCCACTCATAGCTGCCTCCCAACAATCACAAGGTGCAAGACTCCCAGCTCACCTAGGCTTCGTCGCTCTCGAGACAGGGCCACGGGGCTTTGATCAGGCTGAGACGCATTCAGGCTCAGGCTCGAGCTGTCCCGCTCTGCAAAGGGGAAGACATGACCTAATAGTACCAGGCAGAGGCAGGAGAAGACAGCAGGCACTTGTGCTCAGATCACCAGGCAAAGTGCAGGGACATGGGATAAGCCACAGACCCAGGACGTCATGCTAGGTGAAAATCCACAAGCAAGGTCACAGCTGTTCTGGGGCACAGACACTCTTTGCTCAGACTAGGCAACAAGAGCAACAAGCCCATCATGAAAGAGGGGACTCAGTCAGGTCTTGGAGAGGAAAACACCAGCTCAAGAAAGATAAGGTTTGTGTCAGGACTTTCTGGTGTCAGAGAGTAGTTGCAGAGGGATTCAGACTGGCCAGCTGAGACCAGGATAACACCAGGGAGGACCAAAGACCAGATGGGACAAGCAGAACACTTGGTATTTAACACTGAAGTGCCTTGCTGGGATGGCTTGGGACTGAGAGAGGTGGGAGATGAGAGGGCAGGTGAAGGGGGGGATGGGTGGTAGGTGGGGTGCTTGCTTTTCTCTCCCAGCCCACCTCAGCTGCTCTAGGTTAGGGTAGTTTTGTGACAGAAGAACAGAAAAATACATTTAAAATTACTTTTCCTCCAGACTAGTCTAAGGTAAGAGGCAGGATCTGGAGGTGGTTCAGTCGGCGATGGGAGAGGAAGACCGATAGCATTCAGGCCAGCCCTGAGCGGTTCCCTCCCACCCCACCGCTTTTTCCCATAGGAAGTGCTGAATAGAGAAATGCCCATAATCCCCATGGAGCACTCCAACACGCAGCCCCTCCTGAGCTCGGGACAATGGCTGCGCTGGAAGATAGCTCCCACCCAGCCACAGCTCTTTCCTTCTCTGACCTGCTTTAGCAGCTGAAGGAAACTGAATGGACGTCAGCATCAAGGGAGCAATTTTCTTAAAGGGAATTAGGGGCCAGTGGAAGATCTCTGTTTATCAGATGTGTGGTGGAGCAGACTTCCCTTACCTATCATGTCCCATTCTCCTTCCTCAGCCCTGCCCTAGTGCAGCCCTCTCACAAAGGGGAGCAGGGACTTTGCTCCCTGCTCGGATCTCAAGCAGCTGCTGACGGATTTGGGGTGGGTGTGCACAGAGGCTGCATCCAGAAGGCAGGAATCGTGTGCCTGTCAATGAGCAGTCAACATCTACGTGTGAGGTGGACAGACAGACACCCTTTAAAGTGGCTGGAAAGGTGTGATCAGTTCTAGGCACCACTCGCCTCACCCTCAGGCAAACTCCCAAAATGAGAACCGGTGGATCACACTTTAGAAGGGCCTGCAGTTCTCTTTGGGCTAGAGAAGGTGTCTGGATGACTGGTTTACATGGGCAGCCACTGCTTTGTGGGCAACCACAGTTAAGGAGATGACTCCCACCCCACACACTTCTGTTGCTGGGTCTGCAGTAGTGCCCAAGGTCAGGAGAGCACTCTCTCAGCCCATCTACCTCCTGGAGCTGCCTCATTCTGGCTCCTTGTGCAATCAGTGGAGGGAAGCAGCTGTGACACACACAGGGTGCACAGACAGCACAGAGAATAGCTCCAGCCACTTTGGGATTATTTTGCTAACACACTAATTTGCTTATTCCTCCCAGGGCAAGCAAATGTCAATGCCCCTCAGTCAGTACCTGGGAACAGATGAGAGCCACGGGGTGAAACAAAGAAACAGCTTCACAGCACCACTTTTTGTTTCACTGACCAGCCTTTCCTATCTGGGATGTGAAGTGAAGCCAGCAACTCAAAGCTCTGCAGCCTTCTCTCGTACCCCTGGGCTTCTGGAGCCAGCCAGATAAGCCCATCATTTTTTCTTAATCGTGAGGCTGGTTAATAGCCACAATAGAGATGTATCTGTTTCTTAGACACTGGGCCATAACAGATTGGATGCATCTTCTCAGTTGCTCCTTGCCCACCCCTCCATCCTGTGGCATTTCATCAAATGAAGGTGGGGGCTGCCTTTGGTGCACAAGTTGAGTTGTTGAGAGGAGAGAAATGGGGGCAAAAAAATAGCAACAACTGTTGACTCAAAACAAATCTGTTGAGAATCATGTCCCTCCCTCCTCTAGGTTGTCCTTCTACACCCTGGGTTAGTACTGAAGGCATTTGGGGTGGGGAGGACCAGCCTGGGACAATCCTGCAGGGCTAATTTTGGAAGTTGCCCCATTGTGTGGCTGGTGGACAAGGAGGAGGGAACTGGTGAGGGCAGGGAGCGGCCCTGGCAGTGGTGGGGAGCCTCGTCGCCTCTTTCTAAGACAAACAATAGCTGAACGCAGCTGGTGCCCTCCCCCTCGCTTTCCCCCCTGCCCCTCCAGGGCCGTTTTGAAAGGCAGCGGGAATGCTTTTGAGACTGCGCCAGTGGTTGGACTGGCATAGGAAACAAAAGCAGGAAATTCTGTTCCCCCGTAGATAGTGTCTCGGCAAGGATTACAAAGCTCAAAACAGACAAAACACGAGAGAGAAGTCGAGCTGGGGGGGCTGGGGGACGACGGGCGGGAGCAGGGTTAGAATAGAAAGGAATTTGCTCTGAAGAGATCGTTTATAAATAAATTCCTGGGCCAGCCCAGCCGCCGTGGCGCGTGCTCCAGTTCCCACACGTGCCGACCCCTCCACGCTTCGCCGCTCACCGCAGGCAGCCCTGGCCAAGTGACCCCGCGGCCCTGCAGCCCCCGGAGCTCTTATCTACGGGCAGGAGGTGAAGCGACGCTACCCTGACTTAGCCCCTGCCCCGCGTGGAGGACACGTGCCCTGCTGCTCTTATCCTAAGAGCCCCTGGGAGCCCGTGGCCTTTTGTGCATGCCAAACCTGGAAACCCACTCAGCCCTTTCCTCCTCTGTCACCCTATTTCCACCTCCCGTTTTGCTGCCTCCTAAACTGATCTTTGTCCAATTCAAGCCCTGCTGACCGAGCATCTCCCAGGGCGAAAAATGGTGATCTCAGTTTCTTGAGCTCACCTTGCCCATCTCCTACCATTTTTGGAAGCCGGTGTCCAGACAGTTAGGAGATCTAAAAAAGCATCTAGCTGCCTCTAACTCCACTAAGTTTCGGGAGGACTAAGTCTGTAAACAGCCAGGTCTTTAATCCTGAATGATTCCTACATTTATAATGAAGTCTGTTGATAGTGTGCCTGTTGAAAAACAGAACATCCCCTCTCAGCCCCCGCAAAGACTTAATCAAAAATAGAGGAGTGTTTGGCAAAGAGGAGATTTACCTACGGAGTCTATCCGCAGGGCACGCTGGAGGTCGCTGATGGAGCGCACTGAGCTGCCACCCAAAATCTCATAAATGTCTTCGGGTATGGGGTCCCCCTGCCAGACAACAAAAAGAAAAGAAAGGGAGAAACAAGAATTAGTGAGATGATCTGCAAATACTGACTGTGTCGTGGAGCAGGAGCAGGGAATGAAGCACGGAGGAGACACAACAGAACCAGCGAAATGCAAGGACATGCGTTGTCTTGCGTTGGCTTTTAAACCTCGAGGGCTTTATTCCTCATAAGGGCATGAACCTGAAACCTAAGCAAAAGCAAGAGAGACCCTCTTGCTGCCTCTCACAAAGCTGTCAGGAGACTAAAAAAGCCAAAAAATATCCAGGCTGTGCAGCAGAGCCCTGGACACTATGCAAGCAGCCAGCAAGGCTTCCTTCTCCGGTGGTGTATGACTTCTCCAGGTGGCTTCTCATTCCTGCTGCCTGCAGTAAAGGCGTTTTAACAGACTTCCCTTACACTATCAGATAAAACCTTCCCAATATTTCCCTCCGTTATGAAACTCCTTCACGGGCTTTGTCAGTTATCGTGTGTATGTGCGTGTGCGAGCGCGTGTGTTTTCAAACCACAGAGGCCCAATAATATACATCATTTGCATACTCTTTTTAGAGGAAAAAAAAGACAGGGGGTGGAGATGAAGATTGACCTTCGCAGCTGAGGCTGACCCAGCATGAGCCCGCAGTGAAATCACAGAAGCTGCAGGGAGGTGATGGAGCTGAGGAGCTGATTTGGAGGAAGAAACATGGGAGCTTGGATGCCGTTGCACACCAGCACGAAAAAACTTAAGTAAGCAGGTTTAGCAACATCAGACAATGGGCCTAATCCAGAGTTTGTGCAGGCAGGTGCAATGCCATCAGTCTCTTGGGAACTTTGCTCTGGCACTAGGCTAGAGCAGGCCCCAGTGACAGCACTTAATAAGAGAACAAAGGAGCGGTGTGGGAAAGCAAGTGCTGATTAAAACATACTTCCGAAAGACTAGAAAAAGAGACAGAGGAAAGTACTGGCTGAAGTGTTTGCTTAGCTCCCAGCTCTCTTCATTCAGGGCTACTCAAGCGGAAAAGCTGCTCTTTCAGCCGGGTGCTGGACGATGTCTGAGGCACAGCCCTACGCATGTCCCTGTAACTGAGAGGAGAGCTTGGCTTGTGTGCCTGCGAAACGCAGGGATTTTCGTGTGGGTTTTTATGGACAGTTGGTGGCATGTGTGTGGTCCTCCTACTGTACAGCTATTCCCTCCCTGCCTGCGTTCAGTGCAGAACATTTTCCTTCCGTTCGCAGCTGAGAAAAGCCACCAGGCAGGTGGCTAAACGTTGGCTTTAAACCTTGAGGGCTTTGGCCCAAACCTGCAGCCACTTTTGGATGGCTGCTTGAGCCTGGCACTCTCTCACACGTGCCTGTCCTTGGCCACCCACCGTTTGCTTCCATAGTAGGACAACAGGAGCGCTCCCTCCTCAGCCCTGCCAGACCACCCTCTAATACTATAACTTAAACTGGGATGCAGTGATGTGAAGGTTGCTGCAGCCCAAGGAGGTTCAGAAACCTTCTGAAGAGATCTGCAGAGCAGACAAACACCAGTGTCCTAAATCACAGCCAGATCCACCCGACAGCTTCGGTCGGAACGAGCTTTCCTGCCCCGCTCCATCGCTGTCACTGCCACATCTCCCCACAGATCTGGCCGTCTGCCTGCAGCAAAAAGCAGATATTCCATCCCCAGGCATTACTTCCTCAGTCTCTGAGGGAGGGGGAAGCAGCAGCAGTGATGAATGCACAGCGAGAGAGAGATTTGTATAATTCAGGGATCACTGAATAGCTGCGAAATGAAGATGCCTTCTGACATCTCCTGCTGCGTGAGGAAGAGAGGGACCAACAGCCCAGTGCTGGAGAGGCTCTGCAGTACTTCCCTGCCTTGTGCCACACACATTTACTGGAAGAGGGATCATTTGCAACTCCCAGTACTTGCAGTCAGAGCTCAGTGCTTGGGTGGTGAAATTGCAGGCTTTCAATGTTTGCACCTGTCAGCCAAATGTGTTTGTGTACAAATGCTGCTCTGCACAGATGCCTCTGGACCTTCCTGACACTTAATACACGTAGGAAATGAAACTTTATTTTAAACTCTGGCACTTGCTGGGGGGAAAGCGTGGGCAGGTGTTACGAGAGTCGGCGACTTTGGAAGCGAGCTGGGAGGTGTCACCTTGCTAACTGAGCAGAAGGAACAGATATGAATCAGAGACTGGAAACGCAGGCCCTCAGGAGCCGTATTTCTGGTGACTGCCTGTGGCAATGAGCTCCGCTCCCTGCTCACGGCAGCAGTTTTAGATGCCAATTTTTGCTTGTTGCAGATACTACCAGCATGGCTATGGTGTAACACCAGCCCACACGGCTCATAATCCTGTCCTCCTCCCCCATTTTTGTAAGGCAACTCTGCCAGTGACAACTGCAAGTCTGCGAAGCTCCTTACTTTATTTACCCTTGTAAACCAAGGCCAAGGCTGGCCTAAGAGCAGCAACAAACCTGATCTGCACGCCTTGTCCTTGCTCCCTCTGGGGTCTGTCACTGGGAACAGCCATGGCCCCTGCCCCAGCCCTGTGCCTGGGAGGCTCTGAGATCCAGCACTGCACACACCCAGGCTCGGCGCACTTGTGGGATGAGACACAGGGAAGCAGAGGTGCATCAATCACCTCCACCTAATCCCATGGGGTCAGAAGGTAGAGGAGCATTTCAAGAGGTGGGATTCCCAAGAGACCAGCCCAAGCAGCTGGTGCTTTTCCTGCTCAGCAGCTCCTCTGGAGTTATTTGTCTAACACAGGTTAACAATCTCATTTTTTAACTGTGCGGCAGATCAAAGAAGACTTTTGTCTCAATGGACTCTTGGCTGGCTGTCAAGTGCCCCAAGGCCTGGCCTCGCCTGCGAGGCCCTAAATTCTTAGAAGAAAGTTTGTTCTTCCCTCCCTCCTTCTGCTCCCCAGTTCCTGACTCTGACTCTCCCCTGAGTGGCAAGGGCACCCCCCAATCTGCCAATCCCTTGGCAGGGACGTTCACTTCCCTTTCTTGTGCTGGTTGCTGGTGCTTGAGGGGCCATGGCACATCTGACAGAAGGCAGCAGAGCAGCTGCTGCGTGCACTGTGGCTGTGACACTGGGGCCTCCCAGCACATCAGCTCTGCTCCCCTTCTCCCAGGTGTCCAGCAGCACTGTTTGGCCACTGCAAATAAACACAGGTGCAGCAATTCCCCTGTTTCCTCTCCCCACACATGCACTCTCCCAAAATCTGCCTCCCCCCCAGCCTCGCCACCTCTTGCTCTGGAGTTTTTTTCCCAACTTATGCCTTTGAGCACCAGGGATGCTGAAAGGTCCCCTTGCCATCAGAAGCTGCTAAGCAGGGAATATGCAGTGTTGTAGTCTGCACCCTCTTGCCTGAAGGTGTGTCTCTTGGTAGGTACAGAGGAGGCGGAGGCAGCAAAGACCGTGCCACCAGCAGGGGAGGCAGACCCTCGGGGCTCAAAGAAATAAGACAAGGATACTCCCGAGGTGAGGGCTCCTTCAGTTCCTTTTTCTAAGCTGGTGTGGCTGCACGTAGAAGGACAGAATGGTATCAGCAGCCCCGGTTTGTGAAGGGCAGTGAAGCACCCACCTATTCCCTCCTCTGCCCAGGAGAAGAGGACTTTCTGAGCACCTCCACACCAACCATGGCAAGGGATCTTGGCAGCAGGGTGTCGAGTGATCAGCCAGGCAAAAAACCCCAAACAAACAGCATTTTTTAATTCCCTCTGAAGCTGATGTGTGGACCCTGAGGGGAGACTCCACCGCATTCCCTGGCAGAGGGCAAGACCAGCAGCACCTGCCAGCAGCTCTCCCCTGGCACAGGGCTCCCACCCTTGCAGCACCACCCCCGGCTACAGGGGGACCATGACAAACGCCTGCCAGAGTATTCTGCAGCAGGTACAACCCTCTGCACATGAACCCTTCCACTTGGAGTTGTGGCTTATGTTCCCCCCCTTAAAATAATCAAACAACGTTTGATCTAGTCCGTGTTCCTGAAATACAGCCAGACCTGCCCACCCTTTTTCCATTTCAAGGGGGACTCCACTGCTCCTCCACACTCTCCCCACACCTCCCCTGCTAGGGCTGGAGGCATTTCCACCCCCGGGGCTGGTTGTGTACCAGCAGCACTGGAAACAGCGCAGGAGCCCTGTCATTCCCTCCTGCTGCTGCACATCAGCTGACAGTGAGAGGGAGGCAGGGACGACTCGCCTGGCTCCTTCCACAAGCTCACCCCAGACGTGTCATCCATCCCGGCTTCCACTGCTTTGTCCTTGTCACTGCCTCGTGCTAGGAAGACTAGGGAAGAACGCCGGAGTCTTGCAGCAGGAAGATGCAACGGGGAGCTGGGTCGAGGCTATAAGCAAGCACCCGGCCGCACCCCATTCCTTGGGAATTCCAGAAAGCACTGCCAGTGGGGCTTCACCCCGGCACAACCACAACTGGCTCAGCCCATCTCCGTAAATGTTGCAAGGCAACTATTACAGCCCGTGGGGCAAATGCAAATAGGTTTAGCATCCTCGCTTCCCAACTGGCAAATACCTTCCCGCTGAGGCTTGTACTCCCTCCGGCTGGAAGAGCTCCAGGGCCCTCCAGCTCCAGATGGGTGTGATCAAAGAGGGAGAGGGACTCAGGAGGCTCCGTCTCTTTGCTCAGGGCCTCTGCTGATCTGGGGAGCTACTGCTCCCCATGCACTTTCTCTGGCAGGGCTGGGGAGGAGCTGCAAGCCCCATTCAGAGGACGACTCTGGTTCAGCAGCCTGGTGGGAGCTGTGCTGTCTGTGCCTGGTGCAGAGGGTGCAGCACACTGCCCTCAAAGTAACTGTGAGCACTGGCTGCAGGCTGAAGCATCTACCCAAGCAGAAATGTTCTTGGTTCTCCTGTCATACAATGACAAATATCACAATTCCTCCCATTCCTCCCAGGCCAGAATTACCAAACTCTAACTCTACTAGGCTGTCATAGAGCTGTGCAGTATTTCAATCTGATTATGGCAACTGAGTAACAGCTCCTTGGGATCAGACACTTCCATCTTCACCCTCCCATGTGCCAACTCTAGCTGATGTTTCATGCTGCATAAAAAAGGGAGAAAGAGATCTGAGCCATGCACAGAGGAAATATCTTCCCTCTGCCCGAAACAAGCATGACCACTGGGTAGCCCACAGCTGTAACTGCTTCCTTTTGTGGCTTGGGCAAGGGCAAAATGGGCCCACAGTGAGGTGACGTGATGCTTTGCACCCAGCCTCTTCTCTGCCACCCCATGAGGGGTGCACCCACTTACCCTGCCCAAAAATGAGGAAGGAAAAGAGAAAAATTATGCAAAGAAGGGAAAGTTTTGGTGGAAGGATATTTCCTGCCCCTGACAGTCAAGCTGCAGATCCAACCCACAGTTTTGCCATCTTGGGTAGAGCTGAAGTGGGAACCGAGCGCTGTGTGGGAATGTTAGGGGCTTTCTGATCCCCTCAATCTACATGCAATCAGATGATGAAGTGTGACAACAGAGGTCAAAGGATTTGGGTGTTTGGGGCCCCTTTTCCTCAACCAGGGCTGGGGATGAGGCTTCAATTTCCACATAGGGAAACCGAAGTGGGTTGAGGTGTTTCTTCAAATGCACGACCTGGCCCTTACCCTCTGCTCGGCTTCTTCCTGAGCAGCACATTCATGACTGCAGGGCACGATGCTTTCGTGACCATGGAAGCACAGCAGACACTCACCTCCTGCCCCTTCCCCCAGCTGGGCACACACCTTGCTGAATAACCATGCCACGCAGTGCCTCTACTCACAGCGTCCCCTTCCTCCCCCCTCCCAAAGCCCCACACCCTTTCTCCACTGCCCCCCGGCAATGCCAGGGAGGATTTCACACTGTGCAGTATTCCAGAGGTGTCAAGAGGGCCCCGGTCCCTGCTGCACCCGCACTGCCATGATGCCAAAATCATCGGGTGGGGTAAGAGGTTCGAGGGAGCCGGCACCCGCCCCGGGGTGACAGCCGTGGGCGAGGCAGGGCAGGAAGCTGCGGGTTCCCCGGGGCTCGCCAGGAGCATCCCTGCTCCCACATTAACCGGGGCCGCTTCAGCCTGGACTCGCCTGTGCCTGCAGCCGGGGTCAGACACAGCGATGGGTGTATTCCCAGGCGAGCCCCCCTCGGCGGGCCTGTCGCGACAGGAGCCCCCGTTCCAGCGGGGTGCCCGTTCCAGCGGGGTGCCCACTCCAGAGGGGTGCCCGTTCCAGAGGGGTGCCCGTTCCAGAGGGGTGCCCACTCCAGAGGGGTGCCCGCTCCAGAGGGGTGCCTGTTCCAGCGGGGTGCCCACTCCAGAGGGGTGCCCGTTCCAG
>VWZV01013513.1:873550-917207 GCA_013397155.1 Irena cyanogastra | reverse complement strand
CCGCCCCCGGGCTGCGCCCGGCGCACCTGCGGGCCGGAGCCGCCGGCGGCTCTCCCCAGCGCGGGGCTGGCAGCTCGGCAGCACCGCCCGCTGCCCGCGGCGGAAACTCACCTCCATGCGGGCCAGGGGCAGCGAGAGGATGAACGCGAAGACCACGCCGAAATTCATCCCGACTCCAGGCCCCGCCGGCTGCGGGCACATGGACGGCGAGCCCCGGGAGGGAAGCGCTTCCCGCAGACAGCCCCGCGGCCGCCCAGCCTCAGGCATCGAGGGCGCTGCGCGTTCCCATGTCCCCTGCGAGCCGGGAGGAGGTGGGAGAGTCACAGGAGCCCTTGGAAGAGGACGTGGAGGTGGTGGTGGTGGTGGTGAGGGGAGACAGAAGTAATTCTCGGTGACTCGCCTGCCTCTGCGCTATCTCATAAGCCCGGTGGGAAAAAAATGCAGTCCCTCGGAATTATAGACATCCAGAGTCTGGGTCCTCCTTGCCGCAAGGGATGATTCAGTGGTGCCTTTGGCTAGGTGGTCCGCATGCTATTCTTCCTCTCGCTTTTCTTCCCTTTCAAAAAAGTGTGTACCTGTGAAAGCTTTTACATGCAGGTAACAATGTCTCAATGTTCTTGGAAGAAGGTGCACAGAATAATAACTGACAGGAAAAAAAAGTTTTCCGAAGTTTGGTGTGAAATCCAAAAAATGAGATCTTCTTCTTTAAGTTGTCGTCTTCTTAAAATGCTCCTTTCCTTCCTTTTTGCCACTTGCTTTTTAGAGAAAAGTTGCCAGTGTACACTGATTTTCTTCCCCTTGCATTAGATTCTGGCTCGGATGCCTTCTCGTTCCAAGTGCTGGCAGTTTGCTTGGATGGGAGGTTTGCTTTGGGTTTGGAGACAGGTGAGAGCAAATGTTTTTGCTCTGGGTAGTGAGTGTGTGTTTGTGTGCGTGCGCTGAGCCTTGACAAGCCTCAAAGTGGAGCCACTGATGCTGCCTTCTGCACTCTGTTGCAACAAGAAAGGAAAAACAAACAAAAAAAAATGCAGAAAACGTAAATTTGCAGGAGAGGTGAGTGAGCCGACGGGTCTTTATTTTCTGCGAGCTGCAAGGGAGACTAAGCTGGCACTCGGGGCTGCTCCTTTTATGAAGGAGAGGAGATGGGTGGAGCATAATTTGCCATCCTCCTCTTGGCTGGGTATCAAGGAACAAATCTAGTGAGGGAGTAGCAGTTCATTGCTGACAAAATAAAAAGTGTGTTAATTTAAATGATAAATTAATTAAAAATGACTAATGCTGCAGCAACCTGTATAATGTGGCTTTAATATCGCGTGAGGAATGGGGACAGAAATTCCTGCCTCCTCGGCAAGAGATAAGAAGAGAGGAGTTCCCGGCACGGTAGTTTGTTATTTTTTTTGGCCCCGGGTTCTCGCTGTTTCAATCTGGAGCCCGTTTCTCTAAGCTCCTCTCGCTGCCTTCCCTGCCCTGCTGCACCACTAGCTCCAGGGAGAGAGATGACTTTAATATCTTACATCTCTTTGTGTGCAGGGGAAAAAAAGAAGCCAGAGAAATTTACACATTGCTATAAGACAATCTGGTGTTGCTCGTGGCACCCGGAGGTATTTTGCTGCGTGATTATCTCCACGATGCAATAAACATCTGAAGGGAAATTAGGCGAGCAGATATTTGCTGTGGGGGGAGAGGGATGGGGAGGGGAAGGCTGCTAACAGGTGAGTTCAAGAAAGAGTCACATCCTATTGAAAAAACCCCCTCTCCCGTACACTGGAGTGCTCTCCCGGCGGCGACTCGCACACTCCAGGCACGGCCAGGAGGGATCTCTGCACCATCTTTGTGCAGGCTCGTATGCACCGACACATTCCTGCACCGTCATGCACCGCAGGCGCTCGGCAGGCGTTCGCTCTGAATCCCAAGCATCTTCCCTGCTCTCCCCGCGCTACGCGCACGCTGCTGTTGGAGCCACTCGCATGCATAGCTACGTGCAAATTTTCGTCTCATTCACACGTCCCTGGGCATCCATGTGTTCTCCTTCGCTCTCCCCCTCTCTCTTCCCTTCTCGCATGCATACGCCCACTGGCACGCTGGTGGCCTCATCTCACAGCATCACACACGCTCCCTTAGACTCTCTGGGTGCCTGCAAGTCTCCTGCAGCCAACCCTCTCCAAAACACATGGTCTCCCACCAGCACTCCCATATGCACCCTCCGAAGTGTCCGGGTGCAGGAGGAGCAGCCAGTGGAACTGAGCAGCAGGCAGCCCCCAAAATGCTCCTCTGTGACGGGAACCTGACAGCACTTCCCATCTGGTCTAGCTATGCCCCTGAACCTCACTTTGGTCTCATGGATGTGGGTGTCGGTCAGGAAGCACAGGGACATAGGGAATACTGGGGGTCCTCCATATAGCTAGCGTAAAGCAGCCTTGGTCCTCTGGGGCAGCATGTCAAGGTGTCCTTGGGTCACAAGGGACCACCTTCATTCACTCAAACCCAGAAGAAGAGTGGGCAGATTTCTCCCCAGCTGGGGAGTTGGTCAGAGCCGTGTCAGCTTCAAAGCCCAGGCCATCTGAGGTGCAGGAGCACAGGGATAAGGAGGGTCCTGGGAGTCCCTCAAACCAAGTCTCAAGTGGCTCTGTTCCAATACTGGAGCTCAAGGGGGAGGAAGTAGAAATGCAAGGCATACCTTTGCTCATTTCCACCGCCAGAGACCTTAACAAGACTTTATCTTAGATGCTCCAGCCATGATAGCCCTGTCCCACCCCAAATTCCTCAGGACGCTCTTAGAATTCCCTTCATTCTCCATCCTGGCCTGCCAGCAGCATACTGGCCATTTCAATTGATGACAATTTGGCTCTAACCCCCCCAGCAGGGTGGAGCTGCAGCCCTGATGTCCACCTGGGTGCTTAAACACCTTTTGAAATCTGCAGAGGGCTTGAAAAAAAAGCTTTTAAAAGGGCCTTGGTCCACCTCACCTTTTTCCAAATGGCACCAGTCAAAGAAACGCTGTAGCCTTGGGCTCCTTAGGAGTCACCAGGGGGAAATGTGAGGATTTGAGAAGCCCTTCTGTCTCTGTAGGGGGCTCTGGGGACAGCTGGGTCCTGAATGCCCGTGCCCCATTACATGTTTAGGGTTCCCAAGGGGTCAGTGGAGGCCCAGGTGCCTTTTGAGGATCCCTGCCCTCAAATAAGCTGGCGTGGCTCCACCACCTTCACGCCACCTGTGTGGGGAGTCCCCCACGCTGTCGTGGCTTCCTGGCCAGGACACAACAGCCTGTGAGTGGGAGGTCTGATCAAATTCCTCAGCAGGGAGAGATGCTGCTGCCCAAGAGGAGAAGGTCTCAGCAGAAAGCTAGCAGGGACTGCTGCAAATTTCTTGCTTGGTAGCAATGAGAGCTGCTGCAGGGCCTGATTTTGGGGGAGATATGTGTGTGGTGTGTGCTTTTTTTTTTTTTTTTTTTTGAATATCCGGCTCTATTACATGCTAGATGGGATAGAAATAGAGTTATTTATTTTCATGTGGATGATGCTGGGCAGTTTTTAGAAGCTCGACATCAGAAACAAAAAGCTAATCCCTGTTGAACTTCCAGACAGCAAGGAAGAGGATGTTTGGAATTTGACTAATCATCTACCTATGACTCTGCCTGGAAATAGAGCAAAGTGATAGTCAAGCTGCTCAGGCTTCAGTGGTTTTTCCTTACTCTTTCTGTTTTGACGACCGGGACAGATTTTTCTCCAGTGATGTCTTTTACACTGGCTGGGTCAGTCTCACTGACACTGAGTTTGATAGGGGTGCATGCACCTAAAACTGCTGTGCCTTGGGTCTGCCAGGGAGTCCTTTGATTCTCTTACTTCTGTGAAATTAATTTGACATCTGTCCCACAACTCCCTAAAACTAATGGGGATAACTGGGTCTCCTCCTCACCTGGCTGTGGGGTAAGCGTGGAGGCCTGCGGGGCTATGGGTGTCCCAGATGTCACAGGATAAGAGTTTAAAACCACCATGGCATCTACTGGGAAGATATTTTGAGGCTACATGAAGCATCTGGACCATAGAAATGTCCCGTTAGAGCATCACAGCTTGACAAGATCTGCTTGCAACTGTGCTAGCTGGCAATGGCTCTGCAGACAAACCACAACAAAACGAGATTTCCTAAGAGCCTGCACCAGGATTTCTTATTAAAACACTTTCACCACCACTACAGCTCTCAAACCTGCGAACAGCTGAACTCATCTCCCTGGTTATTCCCTTATCACCAGGGAGGAGAGCAACACGTGTCTGAGGACAATAGGCAGTTCCTTGCTGCAAGGCTGCTCTCCCCTCATCTCGTGTTGATGGAAAAAATGATCGTACTAGCCACCATCCACAGCGGCATGAAGTGAGGGGTGACATATTTTTTTTTAATTTATTACATTTTTTTTTCAGAGGGGGTAGAGAATTATGAAACAACAGGAAGAAAAACAGGGCTTACAATGGAAAGCAAGACTCAGTCTGAACAGCTGAGGTGTCTCAGCCTCTCCATGATGAGCCCTATTTTGAAAACAATCAATGGAAAGAAATTAGGAGGTGTTGACAGCCAACGTGTAGTCAGCCCGCCCACTCAAGGTAGCTGACTTAGGTGTTGCTGCTGCTCCGGTCTCTAAGTTCAGGAGAAGGATGAGCAATCCCTGCGCCCCCGCCGTGGGGCTGCCGCAGCCGTCAATGGAGGGGAGACGCCGCGGCACCGAAAGGAGGCACCGAGAGTAAGTTTTACACCTCGTTTACACCCGGAGATCCCTTCTGTGGGCTAGTCGGTTCTACACCAGGGCCCCGGTTGAGTGGGGTCTATCCCGACCATCCCGGGTGGCGAGGACAGGGCTGCTGTGCGTAGCTCACGCTGTGTTTTACAGCATTTACCCCAGAGGTGCTGACGTGCGAGCTGCCCCGAATTCCTAATGCCTGAGTTCAGTTTAATGGAGGAAGAAGGAGGAAAGGAGAAGAGAGACCAAAGGAAGGAGACAGAGACAGGCAAGGAGCTTGGTGTTTATATTTGGTGCTGGAGAAAGGCAGAGCCTCAGGGTAAGCAGGGCTTGCATAATTTGCCTTCCCGCCCCTGGCACTGGCAGGGAAAATGCTTTCCAAGGATGAGTAAAACCCTGACAGAGCCAGCGGCTCCAGGGGAAAGGGAAGGTGTCACCTGGGGAGCAGGCGTTAGATGGGACCTGCCAGGCTTTCCCCGGGAACCACCCCCTCTGCTTGTCTCTCCGTCAGAGGGATTCCCCCAGCCCCTCACCACCTCCTTCAGCTCACCCATTCCTGGCAGGAACCTGGCAGAGAGGAGAGGATGGGGAAGGGGGACACGGACGGGGACGAGCGTGCAGACACATGCCGAGGGCAGAGCCCAGCCCCCGACAACGGCAGAGAGGGAGAGGGAGAGGGCTCGTGTCGGCTGTGCCTTCCTGCCCCGTGCTTTGAGATGAAGGAGAAGGCAAAGGCATTTCGCATCTCTGCGGATGTGCAGCTCGAGCAGGATTCAAAGAGAAAAGGCAGGGCTGGGGGGCACTGATTTCCCAGCACTTTCCCGTGTGCGCACACGTTCCTGCATCAAGTGGGGAGGAGGGGATGCAGCCTTCTCTGATCATACTGCCACATATTTCTCCCCCACCCCAACCCCCAAGTTTAGGGTAGAAGGGAACAATTTCCTTACACTGGCAACCATCCATTATGTCTATGGATCTGCTCCCCACCCCATTCCCCCTCTCTTTCCTGTTTTGATGAAAGGAAAAAATGTTCTGCTTTCCTTCTTTATTTTTCCAGACTGGTGAATAGCACTCGAAAGGAATTTCTCTCCCTCCCCCCTTCCCCTCTCCCAGTATAATAAATATATACGTATGTGTGTGCGAATACACCACACATCGCAGGTCATCTGTTGTTTTTCAAATGGCATACACTATTTTTGTTTCCAAATTGATTAGGTGGGCAGCGGTCCCCCTTTCCACTGACACCACCCCAAACACTGCTTCCTCTGCCCTCGCCCTCTGCCACTCACCGTGTCCCCATCCTTTGCCCCCGGGTCTGCAGCGAGCGGCAGTGGTGGTGGCAGCAGCGAGAAGGAAGCTTTGCTGAGCTGGAGTAAAAATAGCCCCAGCAGTTACTCAGCTCAGAACGTAACATGACTCATGTGAAACGAAGATGAGGGTCGAAAACCAAAAGCAAGCGGCTCTCTCCCCCCGGCCCCTGCCACCTGCTGTTGCTGCTCACGTCACAGAGCAAAGCCCACTCCAAGTGCTCCTCGCTGGGGGCCAGGGCATCAGCCAAGATGGAAAGCCCCGCTTGTGCTACCTGCAAGAACTGGTCCTCTTGCCTGCACCCATCTGGTGGCACCGACACCAGCAGCAGGTGGATTTGGCGATGCTGCAGGCGAATTTCAGCTCATTTAACCTCCCTTAAGCTGCGGGCCCTGAGCGAAACTGACATCCCACTGACACAGTGGGACCAAACACTCCACAGGGCACCCTTGTGCCAGCAGCAGCACAAATGCAGCCAGGCACCCCAGTTTGCTGTGCCTGCCGTGGCCTGAGCCTGGAGAGACCAGCGAGGTTGTGTCCACCCACAGCCCAGCCTGCACACCACCCCATCCCTGGGCAGGGTGCCCCCCGTGCCGTGCGGGGCACAGCTCGCTCGCTGGGGTGGGTGGGAGAGCAGCACGCCTGGCCTGGCAGGAGGCAGGCCGCCGCTATCTTCTGGCCTGATGTGTAATAAAGGAGGGAGTTTAAAAATAGACTTTGAGCCGCAAGGCCGGAAAGGCAGCGAGACGTAGAGAGCGGGTGTGTGTTTGTCCTGCACGCCCTGTGCCTGCCGCCCCGCTGCCACGGGACCGCCCCAAAGCGGGGGCACCGCTCGGGGCTGCCCGCCTGGCCTGCGAACACGGGGCTGAGGGGAGCCCTGAGCTCTGCCTCACAGGTGCCACAGCTGCTCACCCACCACCCCATCCCAAAACCATTTGGAACTGTGGGACGTGCACCTCTCCCCCATGCCAGGCCAACGAGATGTGTGACTCCTCCACCCCCTGTATATCCAGACAAAGTGGCATCTCTCAGGACAAAGCCTTTCAATAGATCCCCTGCCCTCTGCCCTCTCCTGAACAATGAGAAATCAAGGAATATTGTCCGAGCTGAATAAAAAGATCTAAATTTAGAGTGTCTGATGTGTTCTTGGTTTCCTGCCATAACTCCCCTCCTCCCCGTCCTCCCTCTTCATTGCTTGCTTCGCCTTATGCACAGAAAGGTTTCTGATGGGGTGAGATCACCACCAAGACCCTGTCTCCCCAGTGATGAGACAGAGGGGAATTCCAAGTTTGACTCTAGTCTCTGTTTTTGTAAGACAGGGAGGAGGGGAGCACACTGGTTTTTTCCTCACCAGCCTAGATGTGCAGAAAAGGGAGGGAAACCTAAGATCAGGAGAGAGGAAACTTTCTCTCCCACTTCAACCTCCTCATGTCATGGCCCTGACCCGCCCCAAACACTGTCCATATGTTTCCATCTGCTCGTGGCATCCCCTCCTACAGCTCTGCCACGGCAAGTCTCTCCTCAGAGCAGCGCTGCCCCTGTGCTGTTCCAGCCCAGAAGCTCAAGCCTGTGGGACCCTCACTGTCCTCCCACTTTCTCCAAGTGGGCCCAGCCAGAATCAAGAAGCTCAGAAAGAATGGATAAAAGCAGAAAAAAGCCTGACACAACCCCCAAAAAAGCCCAGAGGGGAGGGAGAGGAGGGGTGTTATCCAGCAATGTACTCCCAATGTTTAAACAAGGGACTCCCTTGGGTTCCTGCCTGATAAGTCTGGGTGTCAGGGGAATCTATTCATTTGTTTTCTTTTTTAAACAGAAAGGCCTTCCCATAACCACAGTGAGGAGGGAGCCAACACCTCTCGACAAACAGACATCTCTTAAGTGCACACATGGGAATCCTTTCAGCCTTGCTCCTGGAGAGGAAAAAAGCCTAGGCTGTGTACTGACCACATTGCTCAGTGTCAGTGGAAAGGGAAACATGGGCCAGCAGCATTTTCTGCACAGAGATGGACACCAGCAGCTAACTGAAGCTTGCCAGCATGTCTGTGGGGTGTCTGGAGGTGCACAGATCTTTTCCAGTAGTGGAATCCAGGCAGGTGGGCTGGGAGACTGACTCAAAAGCAAGGAAACTTTTCCCACCCTTCTTTGGCTTCAAACAGTGTCTCCCAAGAGCTTCCCCTGACACTCCTCAGCTTGGTCACTGAGTTGACAAGCAGGTGGAATGGGACTTCAAGGCCAGCCAGACCCTCCCTGCTTTGCTGTCTTTCCCTGGCTGCATAACATGTCTGGGGGGATTATGAGTCTTTTTTATTACTATAATTGCTGGTTTCCCTTTTGCCAAGCATTCAGGGACAGTCTGTTCAGAACGACAGCACACCAAGTGTGCCGGAGCCATTGCAGGGACAGGAGGGGGGAAGGAGCAGCACTGGGTGCTCACAGGGAAGGGGAGAGCAGCCCCAGCCCAGCTAACACAGCGTGAGCCTGCAGGGAAGCCAAGCAGGGCTGGGCCCAGTGGGGCAGAGAGAAATGCTCCCCTTCCTTCCCTCTCGGGAAGGGTGAACAGCACATGGGACTCAGGGAGAGAGAGGGGGAGCCGGGACCCATTTGCTGCTGGAGACTGAGTTTAGTGCCCATTCCCAGCTCGGAGGGATTGGCAGGGCTGGAGGCTGGGGAATGGAAAAGTTCAGGTCTCCAGTTCCACGTGCAGCTGCTGCCAGAAAGCATCAGACTAATGGATGCAGCAGGGTGGGAAGGGAAAACCAGCATCAAGGCCCCTGGAGAGGAGGCTTCCTACCATGGTCTGGCTTGTCACCAGCAAGAAGAGGGCTGTTCCACAAGAGGGGACACTCCAGGTGTGAGTCCAGCCCAGGTGTGACCCCCTGTTCCAGGTATACTTCCTCAGTGCCTAAGCAGAGACAGAGATGAGGCTGAGGGTGAAGTGACCCACAGGTGTCGAGTCTGTCTAGGAAAACTGGTCAGTAAGCCAGGGCAGCCAGGGACAGGCACAGGCAGGGACATCCCTCCAGCACAGCTGGGGCCCCATGGAGCATAACATCAAGGTGTGTTCCCACACCACGTGGAGGTCTGGGCTCCGTGGATGGCTCCTGGTGAAATGCCCTGGCTGCTGTGCCTTGGATAACACACAGCAGGGTCATGGAACTGGGTGAGGATGGTGGCACAAGACCAGTTCAAGGTCACAGTGCAGGGTCAGGGAACTTGAAGCCAGGCTGGGATCATAAGTTGGAAGCAGTGCAGGCACATGGATGTGCTTCAGAGACACAGAGATGAAAAAAGGCTCCCAGAGGCAGGCAGACACGAGGAGGGGTGCCAAGGCCCCACTGTGGAGAGCCAAGGAGTGGGAGGGGACATGGGAAAGCCAGTGCTGAGAAGCCATAGGGACAGAAAAAGGGATGCAGTAGTACCCTAAGGCCACTAGGGAAGCAGTGGGGTGCAAGGTGCATGGCCTTCCCCCAAGAAGGAGATGTGGGTCCAGGTCACACACACAGCCCAGGACCAGGCTCCAGCACAGCTCGGGACTGAGGAGAGCTCAGCCCAGGCCAAGCACAGCCCAACATGGTCCCACAGGTGGTCAGCACCACCAAGGCGACAACAGGGACAAATTCCAGTCCCAGTCTCAGACAAGTGAAGATACTGTCAGGAGCAGCAGGAGACAGGGCTGAAGACAAGGCTGGGGCACAGGTCCAAGGGGCATCCTGGACACCAAGCTACCACCAGCTAAAGGCTGGAGTCCACTTGGAACCACCAGCCAGGAAACCAGGACAGCTGAGGATGAGGCTGGGCACAGATACAGCTACAACAGAGCTCAGGCCAGGAGTGGCACCTGGACCTGAGCTTAAATGGAGCTTATATGGGGTGAGGCACACAGGTGAGCCTGCCTGTGCCCATGGCACTGCCTAGCATTAGCCATCCCCATGGCAGGGTATTTCCAGCCTCTTTAGGGTGTGGGACCTGTAAATCTGTCCCTGGTGAGGCTCACCATCTGGGCAGGATGTTGATTACCTAAACCAGCCAGAGGGAAAAGAGGCTCAAAAGCCCAGACACACCTGAACAACACGTAGTCATGCTGAACTATCCTTGCCTGGCCTCATCCTTCTTTCCCTCACTCTCCTTTACTCTCTGGAATGACAACGCAAGATACTGCCTCCATCTCTGAAACCTATGCCAAGAACCTTTTATTTTTAAATTCACAAACAATGACCTAGCAGCTGGTCCAAGGCTTTTTTTTCCCCTTGCTAACAGAGTGGAAATTATATATATATTTAATTAGCTCATCGGAGCTAAATTTCCCTTCCCACCATTCTTCATTAAAGGCAGATGTAAAATGACCCCCGACTCCAATCTCTATTGAAGGGGGTGTGACCCCTCGCCATCTAACAGAAGTTTCCAGAAAGCCAGTTTCTCCCATCCTGCCTCTTTGCTTTGTCCAATTGTTGGTAGAGGGAGCCAAGAGTTTAAAATGCCATTTTGGCTGCCTCTCCATTATCTTGGGCAGACGGAGGGTTGAGATACCTCAGAGAATGGAAAAATCCCGATAAAGGGCTGTGGTACAGATATACCCTCACGTCTCACCAGCCCTTGGATCCAGCTGGGATCCAAAGATGCTTTCTTGCTGTTTAAAAAAAAAAAAAACCAAACTTATTTTTTTTAAATACCAGCCATCTCAAGTTCTGGCTGGACTTGAGGTAAAGCCCAGGCTGCAGATCTTTAGCTTCTGCACCCAAATATTAGCCCTTCCCTCTGCACTAGCCACGTGCCATTCCAGGGCAACTCTCCCGACCTCAGGAGAGGGGGCTGCCTGCCACCTTCATGCACACCACGCTGCCAGCAGTGCCACCAGTGCCAGCAGAGCACCACGGTCACTGCATGAGGACTGTCTAACACAGGTGCACACATTCAACCACCTGAGGATGGCAAGGGGAACCAGTATTCTCTTGACATCTCTGACAATTGTGTTGAAACCTGTAAAAGCCTGTGTTTTCTTCGTGCTCCCCCTGAAGATATTCCCTGAAGGCATTGCTTTTCTTCTCCTGGCCCCTTTTTAGAGGAAAGGTACTGGACTCACTGTCCTGGTCCCTGAAGTCCAGAAGTGGTGAAAGGAGCACACATTCCCTTTTTTCTGCCCTTGCCAACCTGCCTAGATATTTGTGTGAGCAGCAGGAGACAGAATTCACGGCACACACCCCCTGTACAACCAGTGCTCCTCACCTTGAGAAGGACCTTGTGCTCCAAGGTTCAACAAGACCTCCTCCTTTCCACTGGAGTGTCCAACCAGAGATACCTGCAACATGGATTTTGGTACCTTTGCTATATCTCAATCTTTCTGCCATCCTTCTTCTCATTCCCTCCCCTTTCCCCGCAGTTACTTATGACCTGGGTCTGAACTTGGCTTAGCTAAGCAGAAAATAATGGCATGATGGATGCTTCTGGCATGTTTGGGTGCCACAGCGGCCTGGACTTGACTCCAAGCCACTGGTGGTGGTTGGCTCTCACTTGGAGAGGTGTCCTCCAGGATTTTGAGATGAACAAGATGCATGTGCTGTGAGTTAGACCCCCCCCAGATGCCCCCAGGTCCCCAGTCAATCTGCTTGGCGTAGGTCTAGGGCAGGACATTCCAGATGGGCTGTTTTGGACGTGGCAGCAAGTCTGGGCTTCTCTGCATCCCTGTGGACCCATGCTGGGAATGCCTCAAAGTTTGGGAGTTGTTTGATCACTGCCTTGATCTCCTTCAAAGTTTGAGCCACAATAGAAGGTCAAGACAGACGTAAAGGCCGGCTCCTGCTGCTGCTCTGGAGTGACTGCGAATAGGTCAGACTTATCTCGAGAAAACACAGCTCCAGGAATGGCACAGACCCTCTTGTCCACCTGTCTGGCTTCTCCTTCTCCTTCTCCTTCTCCTTCTCTTCTCCTTCTCCTTCTCCTTCTCCTTCTCCTTCTCCTTCTCCTTCTCCTTCTCCTTCTCCTTCTCCTTCTCCTTCTCGTCCTTCACTCACTCCCTGCAGGACTCTCTGCAGGGCTGCCGAGGCTGCAGGAATCTCAGCAATGCTGGTCACACAAAGCCCTCTCCTGTGACAATAGCTCCTTCCTTCCTTCCTTCTTTCCCCCATTCCTCCTTCCTTACTCTATTCCTTCTTGCACCTCTGCAGCTCTCACACATTCCCAAAGCTGCTCCCAGGGGTTTCCAGAAGCTCCTGAGCAAAACCCCCTTCCCACCCTCCTCCCCCAGCACGGCATGCAGCAGCCATGAGAGCAGCCCAGGGGGTGCTTTTGGGGAGGAGGGGTGTCCCCACAATGCAGCCCTGCTTGGGAACAGACATATTTACATCTCTGTCTGTGACTGAGGGTGTGGTTTCAAAAACTGGCGCGAGTCACTTGGAAAAAAGCTTCTGGAGAAAGCAGCTCTCCTGTCTTCTCCCCTCTTCTTCCAGCTGTGCATTCTCTTTTTTTTTTTAAATTTTTTCCCCCTGGTTCATCCATTTTGCAGGGATTGTTTTCAGCCTGATCAGCACCAACTTGCCACCCTGCCACCTGCTCTCTCATGCTTACAATAAGAAGCTAGAGAAGGCATGGCCAGGCTGGAGGAGCCAGTCCCTCTCCTGCCAGCAGAAGCCAAGACCAGCAGAAACCAATCCTAAAACCACTCGTTCCCAATCCCTCCCTCTTCATACCGGGAAGTATCCCCACAGTTTTGTGGGATGTACCTGTGCCTCTGAGCAAAAGATGCTCCACACATCTCCAGAAGGCCACGTAAGTGTGTGCAGGGAGATTTTTGCCATATAATTTCTTACGTGGGAATGGATGCCATGCAAGTGGCCTGAAGGTTCTCTATGGACTCACATGTGTCCTAAATGGGACACACGGCCTGTGGGATTATCTGTGTTCCTTACGTGAGGCAGCCATACACAACTTCGCCTTTTCCTTGCCCCCATAGAGTTTGATGGGCCTGGAGCTGGGAATCAAACCTACACAAGCTGCTTTGTTCTTCTGGGACTGGGCTGAGGGAAGCGAGTCTGGAAGAAGCAGCAGGATTGCTATAACCCACTCTCTTCTCCCCCTCCTCCTCAGCCTGTTTCCTGACACAGTTCCTATATAGGACAAGTTTCTGTTGCAATCAACTCTTAGGTTAATGAAACCCTGAATTAACCCCCATTTTCTCCCACCTCTTCAGGGAAACTGCCCAGCAGGCAAAACAAATCCTGGGTATCTGTTCCCTGCTCTGAGGGAGGTACATTCCCAAGGACACGTGTGGGAACTCAGGCTGGAGTGGCCTGCAGGTCGAGGACCAGTTGATAAGGACCTTTAAACCTTTAAACCCCGCTGCACATAAGAGCAAAGGGATATTTACCACTCTCATGGAGGATGGTAGGAAGAGAGGGAGGGAGAGGCAGGCTTGTGTTTTTGGGATTCCTTCATCCAACAGGCAGTAACCACCAGGGCAGCAGCAGATAAGGGGCAGTGAGATCTTTGAGACATTGCCAGCAAGGTGTTTGCTGGTCCCAGACATGCTGGTTCACTGGTGGTCTGACGGGCGACCTGGCTGACTGGCTTGGAAAAAAACACTGGATTTGGAGAGAGGATTGTCCCTTCCTTCTTGAGCTTTTCTATCGGGTGCAGGGGGACTCCAGCTGCTGGCTTAGCCAAGGGTGGTGGGCACATTTAAAACCTGTCTATGCTGGACTGATCAGTCCATTTTTCCAATGGTGTCTTTCCTCATTTAAAGTTTGCACTGAGGTTCCTGCCTGACTCTGCATGTTTCCAGAGCTATTTTTTTACCTTTAGCACTGATGGAAATTACCAATCTAGAGACTTCAGTACATTAATACTGTGTTTTCCTGCCTCTTCTTCTGGACTGAGAGGTTGCAGTTTAGCTTGTGGTGGGGCTAGCAAGTGCCTCTGCCTGTGATGTTCACGCGAGGACACCGAGGGAGCAGGCCTCCCTCTCATTCACACCTTTACTGCATCCTAGATCTGGAGTGATGCTGACCTCCTTCTGCTGAGGGACTGGGCTCGTC
Organism: Irena cyanogastra; assembly: GCA_013397155.1. NCBI lineage: Eukaryota > Metazoa > Chordata > Aves > Passeriformes > Irenidae > Irena > Irena cyanogastra. The sequence goes on along the minus strand of VWZV01013513.1, from coordinate 903,143 downwards.
AGGAGCGAGGTGTTCTCTGCTCCTGTTTTAGCTCCAGGCAGGGATAGAGCAATGGGTTCTGAATCATAAAGACCTGTGATTTTTGCTGAGAGGTGGTGCTGGGTAGAAATGTCAAACTTGGACTGAGGTTGCTGTAAAAATGCTGGGAAGCTGGAAGGGGCCTTGGGAAGGGACCATGAACCCTCAGACCATGGGACCGTGAACCATACAGAACAGATCCTTTGGTCCTGCCTGGCATTAGCACTTTCAGCAACAATGGTAATATTCATCATCATCATAGCATCCAGATAGCAATTTCCATCTTACAACTGCTGTGTGTGCACTGACTCATTTATTTTCCCTGGTGAGACAGGGAGGAATTGTTAGCCCATGGCTAAGATGTGGGGAAACAGACATCCCAAGCCCTGCAGAGAGGGTCAGTCATGGGGATTAGTTGATAAAATGGTCCCTGCCTCCTAGCTCCACACCCAAAAGACTCTGTGTGAAAAGTGCCTGCTAAATCACAGCTACTCTGTCATGGTACCCCAGCCACAAAGAACTTGGTGAATCAAAGTATGCATTTCTCCCAAACTATGTGAGATTTTTTTTTTTCCTAGCAAAGCTTTTTTGGTGCGTGGGCACATGGGAAGGATTTTACCACCACTGAAGCTCCTAAAGTCCTGTTATGGGCTTTAATTTCTCGTGCTGAGGTTCTGGCACCTTGCAGTGGGACTAAAGGGGCTAAGAAGCGTGTCTAACCACGGAGCCACCCGCGTGTGACGCACAGGCCACCGCGTGCCGTGAGAGGCCGGCTGGTGGCTAAAGCCCTTTCCCAGGCCAGCCTCCCCCGCTCCCAGCTGTGCCGGGCCGGACCCTTTGCTGTGATGGGAGCGCTGCGTCTGCGGCCCTGTGTCATCGCCGGCCGTGCCTGCACCGAGTCAATAGCAGCCATTGTCCCGGGAAAGGTCACCCGAGCCAGGCACGCAGACTGCAGCGAGCGTGGAGGCTGCTGCTGGAACAACTGAGCATGGGGAAGGGAAGCGAGGGCAGAGGGCAGAGGGGCATGAGGGGAGAGAAGGGGCAAGGACGTCGGAGAAGTTCTGGATTGCCTCCTGCTTGGGGGAGGTTTTGTGTCTGTTCGCAGCGAGGCCGATTTCCACGGGGTTAAGCTTGCATTTGTGTGGGCAGCACCTGGACCCTTGTTGGGAAATATCTAACACCATAAAGCTCAGGGCTTTCCTTGGCAATCTGCTTTTCCCATAGCTGGCTGTGCTTTTCTCTTCTTCCCATCCTGAACGCGGCGCTTGCAGGGCTTTAATGGCTTTAGCACCGCACCGAAGCCGACATCACCTGATCTCCTCTCACACGTCTCAGTCCCCAGACAAGAGTCGTGATTTACTCTGTCTGACCTCCTGCTGTGCCACACAGTGGAGGAATGTCCTCTGCGCAGGATCCCACCACCTTTTTCACCTTTATCATCCCAATGAAGTGCTACGTTCATGGTGCCAAGGATTTTTACGCCTGTTGAGCAAGACCTTTGCTCCCTGGCCTGTTCACATTGGGACATTTGTGCTTTTTTCTGAAGCTTCACAAAGAAAGCGGGGCTGGAGCCATTCTGGCAGTCATTTCCTTTCCCCTCATCCCAGCTCTCTGGAAAACACACTGGAATTTCAGTAACAAATATTGCTCCAATTTCACGTTCAGATGTCTGGGTCGTGAGTCCCACCCTGGTTTCTGAACCACAGGCTTCACCAGTCCAGAATGGGTGTCTGCCTCACCAATTCCTTCGAGGATATCCATGAAACCACTCACAAAGTCAAAGCAATTGCCAGCATTTTTTCCTAATCTATTCATAGTTCTGTAGGGTTTTAGTCAATGCTCTGGAAGCATATGCCATTGGGTGATCATCTTGCATTTCAACAGCTGCTAATCTCTGCAAATGTGCATTCGCCGGGTTTTTTTAGCCTCCTCATTAATCTCAAGGCGTTTGGTTTTGGGGTTTCTGTAACAAGTATTTTTTAATTTTCGAAAGCAGTTCTCATTATCAGAGGGATCACCCTGGGACAACCACTCTCCAGGGAGAATAGAATGGAGATAAATTAGAGATGCGTTTAATTTTAATTCATTTAACATGCCCAGGATGAGCTGGAGGGTGGGCAGGGCAGCAGGCAGGGAGAAAGCAAAGTGAGAGCAGTTTGCCCCTGGGTACCTCTCGAGAAAGCCTGGCTCATTACGTTGTGAGACATCCTCATTTAGGAAAGATCACAGACCTGGGTTTTGCCCCACAGACCCTGTGGAACCTCGCTGTGCCCCTGGATATGCCTGCAAATCTCCACAAGGCTCCTCTGCTTTGGGATCCCTCTTCGCAAACTATAGCCCCCCCAACACTCTCCATACCCTTCTTCTGCAAGCCAGGGGAATAAAGAACAAGGGGGGAAGCAGGGTTGCTCTTCCAAACTCTGCCTGCAGAAGGAGGCCCACCAAAGTGTGCTGCCAGCAGGAGACCCCCGGGAGTGCAGAGTTCTCTGCTTGCACGGAGCTGGTAAAGCCTCCAGAGCCCCTGGCTGAACCTGCTTGGACCTGCCCCTATGCTCTGCCAGGCTTCTCCACGCTGGCACCGTCTCCTGCTCAACGAAAAATAAAGGGGACTTTCCCAGGCATTCTCCTGTAACGGTACCAAAATGAGGCAGCTCTGGGAGCGGGCTGTTCTCAGCTATGAGTTCCCTCTGCCTTCCCCGGGCCTGACTCTGCAAGGAGCCCTGGTGGCTGCAGTTGCTGGGGTCAGAGCCACTCTCTTTGGCTGGTATCTTCTTCAGGCTCCAGTTACGATTTCTGATCAATTTGGTTGCAAATCAGCGTATCAGCCATGGGCATTTCTCAGCTCTCAGGTCCTTCAGACACGTGTTTCTTTGAGACACCTCAGTTTCCAAGAAAAGGGTCAATCACAACATCCAACATGAGGAAACAGAGTGGAAATATTTGCACTTTCTTTGACTTCGGCTCTATAAAGATTTTCTCCCCCAACCCTGTGCTGAACAGACCCTTTTATTTTGATTGATTTATGATCACTTCACTGGAGGTTTGCCTACCTAAAATCCCGAAGGCGCTGTCAGAAAAGGACAAAAATTATCCAAAATTAAATATTTTCTCCAGTGTATTCATAATCCTGGGATCCTGTTGCCAAAATGAAGTGCTTTAGAGTCATATGAGATGTCTTAGAGTATCTGAGACACATGAAGGGGGCTGGCAGATCTGCCATGGAAGTTACTGGAGCCCAAGACGGTCTGGAGTAGCAGCTGGAGGCCAGGCAGGATACACTACTGCATCTAAAATGAAACTGGAAACCAATATTTGGGCAACTGCATCAAACCACAGCTGAGTGAGTTGTGAGTGTATCCCCAACTCGAGAGAAACAACCTCAGGATGAAGACAAATCTGAGAACTGAATAAATGTGGCACTACCAAGCCTTGCAAGCACCCTGTCTTCTCTGCCAAATCAAATCCGGTTCTTGCACTAACGCTGAATTGAGCTGCTTGTCAGATCTGCTACAAAATAATTTCATCCCTGCTCAGGCTGGCCATCTGTTCACTCTTCGGATTCACATGATTTTATGCCACCACTCTGTAACCTGATGATCAATAGCTTCACCATTTCTGGCAGCTGCCGTGCTGCACAAAATCTTCCCCAAATGCTCTTCTTACAGGGATTGGTGGAAGGGGCCTTGAGATTTCATGATGATGTTGACCAGCACTTTTCCCTGCCTCTGCCGGAACGGAGCATGGGTCTCCTTTATGCCTGCCTCTCCCTCATGCGGTGTCAGGAGCTATTTCAGCTCTTCTGCCTGCCCTGAGACCTCACCTCTGCAGGGGCATCCAGCCCCTGCCGCTGCTCCTCCCGCCTCAGCCGGCGAGCCTGGCCCGCTCTGCTTCTGTCGGAGGGTTAACTGCTTTAGGGCACTCGGCAAGCACCCTGCACTCCTGCAGGGCTGATAAGAGCCTGAGCGCTGTTCCTCGGCCTCAGTTACCTGCTGCTGATGGAGGCCGCCCTGAGCTGTGTCGCTCATGTGGCTGGGGCGAGCAGCATTGTCTGTTCTGCCACCTGAGAGTGTGCTGGGAGCAGCAGGAAACCACGGCATTCCCAAAGCAGAGCAAAAGGCTCTCGGTTGCCTGGGGGTGGTTGGTGTGTTGGATAGGGGTTGCAAAGCCCAGAGGGGCTGTGGGGGACGCTCGGTAAGCGCAGAGGCTCGGACGTGGCAGGGAACGTGTCCCTGAGGGTGTCAGGCGAGCCGCGGGCCGGGAGCCCCCATCACATCCCCATCATGCGGATGGGAGCGGGGAAGGAGAGGCCCCCTGAGGAACAACGGAGCATTGAGCTGCTGCCCTATCTTTCCAGGGGGAGGGAAGCGGAAAGGTGATAAGAGCCCTCTCAGATGAGGAATTCCTTCTCACTTTCCCCTTTTTGTTTGCCTTTCATCAGAGGTAATGTGGGTCTTGGGCAGCTTACCTGGATGCTGAGCTGCAGCAGAAGGGGCGGCCACAGCCACCCCTGGACCCGTCCCCCTGGGTACCCCTGGACCCACAGCTGCCAGTCTCTGGTGGGTTCCCACAGGAGCAGTCCAGCCATGGCCCCTCTCCTTCCCCAGCATCTGACCTGTGTCCTCGAGTCTGCTTGCATGGCATCCCACTGATTTACATCAGTACCTGTAACCTGAGGAGCAATTCGGAAAAAGGGAGCAAGATAATGGGCAGTAAAGCCGAGTTTGATAAAGGTGGCAGAATATTTGGGTAGCATTTCACAGCACAGGCACTAACTTCTTGAGAGGCAGCAGGAAGCATCAGAATGCCTGCCCATGCTGTCCCCAGCCTGGGCTGTGCAGGCTTTGCATGGCCAGGCCATGACCTTAATGCTCAGAGGCCCTGAGTCTAACTCCTGCCCCCACAGATGGGATGGTTTGAACTGAGCAGAGCTCTGGGAAGAGAGGCACAGAGAAGCAGCACTACCAAACCATAAATCCTTTCTGTAACTGTGTGAACAGTCTCCAGAAGGAGAGGCTAATTTCCAGCTGCCTTTTCTATTGGATTGCTTAGTTCAATCGCCTTGTTCTGTGCATGACACAGCCTAGAAAATCTCGCTTGCCAAGCCTTTTCCCCAGCCCATGTTTTTGTGGCTGTGGTGCCTCAAGTGACCAATCCTTGCAATATGGCACAGAGAGGTACAAGCGTGTTACGGGATCCCTGGGAAGTGGGAAGAAGATGGAAGACTTGCAAACAGTCAGACCCAGTGCATTCTTTCCTGAATAGAAGCTCAGCTGCACAGTGCTTGGGAACCCCAGAGCAAGACTGGACTTGCCTCCTCAGCAGATGTGACTGACAAAGTTTGTCTAGAGATTTGGGCTGTGGTGGTGTCCCAGCTCCACACCTTCCTGCCTACACCCCCTTGACAAGAGCCAGGACATTGCTCATGGAGTCTGGCAGCTCCAGAGGGATACCCTGTCACCTTGAGGTGGGCACAGACATCCAGGCCAGGACCTACCCATTTGTGTGAAGTAGAAAATGAGAGGGAAAAAAAAAAAGGAGAAAAGCCTGGGTGATAGAAAAAGACCAAAGCATGAAGCTGGTGTTTTATCTTTGGCCTGGGCTCAAACCTTTGGAGCAGGAGAGGGATCCTTACTCTGTCCAGAGGAAGCTCTGGAGATGTCCCTTTGGTGCTGGAAGAGACCACAATTTGAACTCAGTCCTTTTAGGAAGGGACTTCCTAAGCACAGCTTCCAGTGAGATGGCTTGGAGATTTCTCTGTCCCCTGGGATCACGAGTCCTTGTCACTCAGTGACAGGTAACGCCCAGTCCCCTGTGGTGCTGTAGCTGGGACACAAATGCTGGGGTGCCCAGGGATGGCCTTCTGGTCCCTCAGCTACCCTGGCCTCTGATTCATTCCTGCTGTTTGTTGCCAGTCCTTGCCAAAGGGAAGGCTGAGGAGAACATGGGAAGAGAGGGTGACTCATCCTTAGAGCCCAGGTGGCTGTCCTAGCTGAGGGACACCTGAAGGCTTCCGGCACCACAGGAAAGCGCTAGGAAGGGCAAACATTCCCAGAGAAGCCATGTGGAATGACGGCAGGAGAACAGGGTTTCCCTGCTGCATTGTGTGCCTGTGCATCTGGGAATCTCATCAAACCCACGTGGCAGAGTGAACTCATAGCCAGGCTGGGAAGGCAAACCCAGAGCCTTTGTCTGCCTGCCATCCCATCCTGCTGCTGCTCTGGCTCCCTGTTGGGGCTGGGAACTACTAAATGGCATCCCCAACCTGCTCATGGTGGGATGGGGAGGTAGGATGGTCCCCAGGAATTACGCTCCTGAAGGTGCAGGCAATCCTTCAGCAGGATCTGTCACCTCCCTGCCACAGCCACCCCCATGCCAGCACCTCCAGAGACCAAATGCTCAGGGGAAGAGAGGAGGACGTGTGACTTGGGAGAGCAGAAAAAAGGGAGGAGGGACAAGAAGGTGTGGATGAGGGCAGTGGAGATGGTGGTGCAGCAGAGGGAAGCTGGAGCCAGCCAGGGATAGCTCGGGGCTGGTTTTGGAGAAGTAGATGGGATGGAGGTGGAACCACTGCTAATGAATACTGTATTGGACCTGGCAATTGAGATAGATCGTACACAAGATTAGAGGTCATGGAAAGTGTATTACAAGCTCTGCATTGCTCTTATTCACTGGAGACTGTTGGAAAAACAAGCAGGAAGGCAGCACAATGGGTCCCCCAGCTACGGACATCTCAGCACACATTTGAAAGACAATGGAGAAAACTATTAACTCCAAGAGTCCTCTATCCTGTCTCCAGTAAGATTGCATTCCTTGTTTGGCCTGGATAGGAACTAGGGATCAAACAGACAAAGCCAATTAAAAAAAAAATCTCTTAGAAATGTCTTCAGGGGGAAAAAGGGGGTTGGGTAGAGGGGAAGAATGACGCAGCTGCCAGGACTGAGCACAGCCTGAGTAAGGGCCTTCAGCAGATGTGGACTGCCAAAGGAAGGCAGGTTTGCACACAGCCTGGATATGGAATACCTTGTTTTGGTCTGGTTACTGGTTCCCAGCATCCCCAGACAGGCCTGCAGAGTGATCCCATCCAGCCCCAGAGGGGTTAAGGCACTGGGGAGCAGCAAGGAGGGTCCTGGGGACCTTCTTGGGGAGCTTCTCTTCTCACTCTGGCACTTGGCCTTGACTGGAATGACAAGGTCAGAAGCATCCTTGCTTGAGGTCTCCACAAAGGTCTCTCCAGGAGGGAAATCTGTATCCTGTCACCTGCCTTAATTAGAGAGATTATCTAATGAAATTGGTCTTCCATCAGTATTCCTCTTTCTGATAACAGATGGTGGCTTCCTTTCCCAGGAGCCAGGAAAGCTGTGCATCTCTCAAGTTCTGCCACATTCTTGCTCATGACCACAGCCCTCTCTCTGGATAACCACCAGCATTTCACAGGGCTCTACTGCAGATTTTAAGGTTCGAACAGTCCCATTTGCCCATTGGGTGACCAAAAGGGACCCTAAGGGGCTGCACCACCTTCCCTGCCTGAGGTGACCTGAGTCCTTCAGCCATAACTTTTCTGCTAGACAAAGGCAGGCCAAGCAGCATGGGCACAGCCCCTCAGGACTTCTGATCCCCGTGCTGGCAGGGCTTCCCTCACCTCCCTGGGAAAGCCCTGCTGGGGTTCACAGTTACCTGAGCAATGGCAAACTCTTGCTCAGATGGGCAGTGGAATTGCAATTGGACAGGCTATTGTGCTTGAAGAGTTCAGTGTGATGTTCAGGCTGGCTCCTGCTTCCTCTGCTGCTGCTGCTGCTGCAGCACAAGCCTGTTTGCTCTTCCAAACCCCATCACATTGTCTCTATGGCTTCTCACAGGTCAGCAATCTCATGACCCTGCCACTACACCACCCCCTGCTCAGTCTTGACCCATGTTTATCCTGTTTGCTTGGGCTTAGAAGGTTCCATTTGCTGCTTTTCGTGTTGAAATGAAAAAAAAAAGAGGCAGGGGGAGACCAGTGCTGTAGTCAGAGGGAGGCCAGGAAAAGTGATGGAGCTAGGAAGAGGTTTGGGGCAACCTCTCCTGCTGCAAGTGACCCTCTCACCCCTGCTCCCCATGGAGCCCTGGGGAGGTACTGTCACATCTTGGCTCCGGAGGAGAGGGGATATCCTTAACATAATTTCTTAAGGTATTTTGGCCAAGCATCCTGTCCCCTCTTCCTCTCCCTGAGTTCCTGTCATCTGCAATGGCCAGTGACCTCAGCTTGCACAACGGGTTGTTGAATTCAGAGGTATGAGACCACAAAACCTCCCCATGGTTCCTTCTGGGCCTGTGGGCTACTTGGTTCATTTCCTAAGTCTAGAAATAACCTGGTATTTCAAAAGATCCATCCCAACCTTGAAATTAGTCTCCTCAAGAGTGCTGTTTTTGTTGTTTTGACTCACATCCCCCCCCTTCCTGCCCCAGCCTGGAAGGTCTCAGACCCTAATTTAACCATGAGTTGATGGGGTGCTATGAGGTTGCAAAGCACTGCAGAGTCTTTTGTTGAACAGATCCTCTCTGGAGAAAAGCAAAGGTTTTGCCATTCCCTACCTTCCCAGCTTTCTCTCACACACCTCAGCAATCCAATTCCATTGCCCTCTATCCCTCAAGCTTGCTTTTGGGGGTATCAATGTCCCGGGGGGTACTCTGAGCCCCTACTCAATTCCCAGCATGGTCGCTGAAAGAGAAGTCTCCCCAAAAATACCCCTGCTCTAGCCTCCATTCAGCACGTGCCATTGCTGATCTCCCCTTCCTCCGCACGCCCTTCCACACCACCTTTCCCAGCCCTGCTCCTGGACACGTGACAGTCCCAGGTTTGTTCTGCAGTAAAATGTGCCTCCATCCCTGCCCTCCAAGACACCCCAGCCCCTGACTACCTCCTGCTTCCTGGGAGCAGCTTATCCGGGTGACTCCCAGCCCTCCTGAACTCAGCAGCCTCACCCCTCCTCCAGCAGCTGCCCCAGGAAAGCCTGTTCAATGTGAAGAGCAGCAGTGCTGGATCCTGCTTCCAGATCGGCATTTATCTCATGCTGGGCTCCATCCCTCAGAATCCAATACACATCCTTAAACCTTTTGTATTCTGCATAAACATCTTTGCCCAGACCTTCCAAAGGGCCAGGCAAGAGAGGAAGCAACAGTCTCCAGAGAGCATGAAACCTTTGTGTCATCATGGTGTTATCCCCTCATCCTTTGTGGATGCCGAGAAGTCCGGCTGTGCAACACTGCATGGGGCTGCATGGGGAACAGCACCAGGTATGTAGGGTTGGAATGTGTGTGAAAGGCCAAGATGTGCCAGTGATAGATGCAGAGCATTAATTTCCTACATCCTGCGTCCCCAGTTTCCCACTTGGGTCCCACAGAGCATCCCACAGGACACCTCACACCTGCAGCATCCTCCCTGTAACTGGAAGCTCAGGAACCACCCACTCACCAAGGCTTTCCCTGCCTTCCCAGGTGGCCAAGCCCTGCCTGCCTGGCAGAGCTGGACTTCTGGATTCACATATGCAGAGTGAATGTGGCCCATCCAGGAGGAAGAGCAGGTGTGGATAAATTTGGTGCATAAGGAGGTGGAAGAGCCCTTGCAGCCTGGAGGAAACCAGCTGCCAGTGCTGGGGTAGCTCAGGGGAGGCAGCAGCAGCAGAGCACAGGCCAAGATTGCAGGAGCTGGGGGAGGCTCAAACGAGGAAGTTAGTGAAAAGCATCTGGAGATTTGAGGTCAGGTAATTCCTCATATAGCAGTTCCTGCACCGCTCTGGGAACGGACAAACAAGGCCTTCCTTCCTCCCAGTTTCCTCCTCCTCAGCAGCTCTCCTTTTCAGGAGAGGCAGCCAGCCAGCCCTCTCCTCCCACATGGCTGGCTGCATCCCTAGGGGTGACTCACCTGGCCCTTGCTGTGCTCCAGGGCTTCGCACACCTCCCTGCCCGCCGTGGGACGTGTGAGCACAGGGACACGCCCGGGGTGTCCCGCGGTGGCACAGGGTGGCCAGGCAGCAGCTGGCACTGCTTTGGGCAAAAGTTGGAAAGCACCTGCCAGCCTCCCAGTGCAGTGAGGTGTGGCTGCTATTTTAGGCTGGGAAAGCACAGGAGAATGGATCTGAAATGTCCCTGCAAAGCTGCGGTGGGCACTCAACCAGGTGTCAGCTCCAGCACTGGCGAGCCCAAGCGGTGGTGCTATTTTAGGAATGTATTCTTTTACCCTGCTAGGCTATTTTTGGAGGCTGAGTAGGTACCAAAAAGACCCAGATACGTTGCAGATAAGGGACTGATGACATTTTGTTGCTTATGTTCCAGCCACAAACACTGCTCACGAAGGCAGACCCTGGGGACTGGAGGCACTCCTGGCAGCAGCAGCATCGTGGCTGTGCTGCCCTTTCTGCAGGCAGCAGGATAGGGGTGCTGTAAGCTTGCCCCCAGCAGTGCTGCCCCGAAAGGTTCCATGGTCCCCAGTGTCCCACAGCATCACTCAGCTTCATCACTGGTGGGGGAAATCCTCCTCCCTGGCTCTGGAGCAGGCAGTGCACGCGCCATGGGGATGGGGCTGTGGAAGGGAGGGACTTCCACATCTGATGGAGCTGGAATGGGCTCTCACTCCTGAGCCACAGAAGGATCTGAGATGTCAACGCTGCCCCTTGTAACAGAAAATGTGTCTTCATTACTTACAGCTTTGGTACACATCCTCTTCTTGGAATTAGGGGTATGGGGGCTGGATGGCCCAATTACCTTGGCACAAGTGTGTTGAGGAGAAGGCTGCGTCCACTGTCATCACACTCCACTGCCACACACAAGGCCAGGACTTAGAGAGCTCCCCAGCCCAGCCTGGCTGAGGCACTTGCACCCCACAGGGCCTGCAGCTAGGAGACCCAAGGGCTTTGCTCTGTTCTGGGAGAGTGGATTTCCTGCCCCAGAGCCACATGAAAGATCCCTTGGCACTTGGGCTACAGCACTCTTGACCTGCACCTTTGAGAGAGGAAGCACATGGGGGCTTCCCTAGGACCTGGAAGGTGCCATGGATGGGGATGAGGACAGGGGCAGCTTGTGACCCTGCTGAGCAGAGGCTTGCATGCTCCTCCTGGCCCTGGGTGAGAGGGATGCCAGGCCCTCTGACCTTTTTACTCAGTTTCCTTTTGTGCCTGTGGGACAGAGGGCCTGTTGTGTGTGCAAGGCATGGGGACAGCCCCCCTGGCATTCGGGGGTGCTGGAGGGGAGAGCTTTGAGGCAGCAGTGAGGCTGGCGCCCACGCTGCCACCGAGTGCTGTGCTGTTCCCATGGCCACCCTCACTCCAGCATACCAGCCAAAGCTTTTGCAGCAGCTGGGGGTAGAGTAGAGGACATCCCCCAGGTCACCCCCTCCAGGGCTTCTCCATGGCAAGAACATCAGGCAGTGTTAGTTCACAGCTGCCTCCTCTCCTCACCTGGGGACCCCCCAAGATCTCTTTGCACCCCAGAACTCAGTGCAGCAAGTTGGGCTGGGGAGATGGAGGTGCAGTGTTCTGGAGGGATATGAGATGTGCCATAAACTGGGACTGAGACTACTTGTCTGGGCTGTCTCCAGCACAAGCCCATGTCTAACTCCTTCTGAATCTCTTTGTTCCCCTCAGTGGCGTCAGCAGCTCTTCGCTCCCTCCAGGAGATGATTCTGCTTCCGTTGCTGGCGTTTCCTGTGTTTCTCCCCCCTCACTCCTGTAGAGCCAGGCAACACCAGCACAAAAACAGGATTTGAGTGGCTGGAGAATTATCCTGATAACAATGACCAAGGAGACAGTCCTCTGGAGGGGACTCTCCCTAGAGCCAGCCCTCCAAGCAGCTCACACCAACCTTTGGCACCCCCTTCTTCCCTGCCCCCTGCAGCTACTCATGCACAAGAGAGATTTCAGGCAGGGGAGTGGGCAGCCAGAAAGGAGAACTGCTCCATGATGGCAGGTCCTTCCATCCCCACACCTTGGCCATGGTAGCCAGGCAAAGCAGCTCTGGCACTGTCCCCACTGTCCCCAGCTGCTGTCCCCATCACAGGTCAGCAGAGCAATAAAGGTATCGTGCCGTGCTCTCCCTTGCCAACCCAATTCCACTTCCCAGGGAACAGAGCATTTTTGGGGAGCAGGCAGGGGTAATTGCAATCTGTCTTTATCCATGAACAGAGCTGAAGGCAGCTCTGGCTTACAGGCAGGACCAAGGGAGCTAATGCCTGCAGACGTGCGCCCACGCAGCAGCAGTCCTGGGCCTGTGTGTCCACCTCTCCACCCCAGGCACGCCCAAAGGAGAGCTGGGATTGCTTAGCATCCCACATGGAGATCCGAAATTCGGGAAACCCTCACTCACGGCCTCTAGCGTTTGCCTGGATCTCCTGAAGGAGGTCCCATCCCAGCCGCTGGCCGCCGCTTCCTGAGGAGGAGCTGCCGCCCTGGCAGCGCGCTGTGGGCACAGCTGGGGCCAGGGAAGCAGGGCCCGAGCGAGCCTGGCTGATGGCGCCTGCAGCCAGAGAAGCAGCACATGCACAGACTGATCCGCTGGCAGGTCTGGAGGCAGAACAAGCACTGGGAAGGAGCTGCAGAGCCGTAGCACAGCTGGAGCCTGAAGAAGGTGCCTCTGCAGCCACGCTCCAGCTTGTTGAACAAGCCAGGTCTGTGTCTGCGCCACCCTCCCCCTCCCAGGTGCTGGGCTTGTCCTTGACTGAGTGCTCCCCTTGCCTCGCACAGCAGGGACTGCAGACTGGGGGACAGAAACACTGGCTCTGCCTGTGCCCGAGTGACACCCCCTGCCTTTGTGCCTGGAGACCTTTCCACTGTGCCCCACTCTAACACGGGGGCTCTGGATAGCTTGGAGGTGGTACAATCCAAGAGAAATTGAGGAAGTCCTGCCTGCTACAACATCCAGTGAACACCAGACTTGCAGAGCTGATGGAGGGAGCAAGATACTGCCTCCAGCTTTACTGATTCCTCTAGCCTCACTGAACCTTCCAGCCTCAGCCCTGACCTTGCTGTTCCTCCACTGCCCTACCCTGTGGATGCCCAGCAGATGTGCTGGGCCTTGGAGCAACTGGTGGGGCTGAGGCCAGCTGCAGACAGGAGTTTGTCCTGTCAGGGCAGGGGGGTTGTGACTCCCTCGTTACCATCAGTGCTGCTGATCCATAAATTCCTGGCAAGGGAGGAAATCTGATTTTTGGCCAACACAGGAGGTCTCTGACCAACAGAGGCAGGAAATAGCTACGGTGAGCGAATAAATAAATGGTACAACTGTAGCTCTGCCTTACATGGTCTTCATGGGGAGTTTTCCTTTGTTTTTCAGATTGGCTATTTATACCACAGAGTGTGAAAATGATGTCAGTGAAGCCTCTGCTCCTCGCCACAAAGAAACCCAGCCTTGAGAATTTTTGCAGGGCTGAGAGACCTCCTTGAGCAGAAAGGTTCAGGGGCTGTTCACAAGGCTGGTGGACCTGGCAGGAAACCCCAGATGCCATGCAGTTCCTGAGGAGTCCCTTCTACTTCCACACATCCAGCTCAGGGGGACAGTGTCCCAAACCCATCTAGAATATGGCTCTGCTCTGTAAAAGTCCATCTTGCCTAAAATGTACTCACAATCTCTTTCCAGAACATCTCTAACCCCTTCACAGCCTCCCTTTTCTCACTGTCTTTCTCTTTTGCTCCCTTTTTTTTTCTATCCCATTCTCCATTGCAGCCTTTAAGGGTTTTGTCTCCTGCCTGGTCATCCTGGCAATGTTGGTCCAAGTCTACCCTCGAGGACAGGAGAAGAAGAAATAGGGAATTTTCCTTGTGGGACTTTGCTGCTCCTCTGGGAAATCCCAGGAGATATTTTGGAGAGCCAAACTCCAAGATAGGTCATCCCCATACTCACAGGAGGTAGGAAAGAACAAACTCAGCCCAGAAGAGGAAAGTCTACCAAGCTCAAGCTGAGCTTGTTCAGCTGTGAATGGTGGGCAGCAATGGACATGCTTTGGGAAAGGAAAGGAAGAATAAAACTTCCCTTCCCACCGTGTCTGTCCCCTGCAATTAGGAGTGGCTACAACAAGCCCACACGAGTCGGAGTCGCTCGGCTGCCAGCAAAGCCTCGGTGGTGCCCACGGGCAGGGTCTGCCGGCGGGGTGGGAAGGGAAAAGCCAACATGAGTTCAAGGATTGCCGGTGTACTTGAGACAAGAAAAACTCTTTCTGGTGACACATGCATCAGGTGTTTCCAGACGATAACAAAACCTGCCTGAGGTCATCGATATTTAATTAGCAATGAGCTCGGTTAAACATTATCCCGGGGGCAGGAGGGAGGGGAAAAGGTGCTGAATTGGAGAGAGATTTAACCCTTTGCAGAGAAGGTGAAGGAGGAGGGAAGGAAAGTTGCCTGCAAGGAGAAGGGGTCTCCGTGGTTGGACCCCATCAGATTCGGACACTAAGCTGGACCCAGGGGTGGAAAATCTTTGGGGTACGTGTGTCTCCTGGGTCTCCAGGGGAAAGAGGTGCTTTTTCCCATGGCAATGAAAAGCACTACGTTTGAAAGCTCAGTGCTCCCGCACCCCAGCAGCCCCGGGGCAGCCAGGCACGGCTGCTGGAGCAAAAGGCTGCCGAGCACTGAGGCCAGTGCCGTGTCTGGTTTCCCCGCCGGAACCCTCCCGGCCTCGGCCGTGCCAGCAGCTTGGGCAGCTTGGGCGCTTTCTCTGGGATGGCTGAGTCACAGCCCCGCTACCTGTGTGGGTTCACACCTGGGTCCCTGCCCCGCCGCCGTCTCCACTGCTTCCTCTGGCACACATCCCACGCTCCGAACCGCAGAGACCCAGCTCAGCACCCTGGGGGCAAGGAGGAGGAGCAGAAAGGCATGGGGGGACGGTACGGAGGGTTTCCTTTTGGGATGAAGGCTTGGGTTGAAGAAGAAGGGATGCTGAAGGCTCGAAGTGGGCGTGATGTGCGTTTTGACCCTCCAAGCTCAGCCTGGAACCCCGGCATGCTCCAGGAGGAGATGCTGTAAAAGTACCAAAACCCAGCTATGGATTTCTGTCCTTCCCCAGCCACTCACACGTACTGCTCCCTGCTACCTCACCCCTCCAAAATCCCCTCTTGGCTGCCCCAAACCTGACACCCATAATTTACCCCTAGATCACAGAGACGTGCTGAAAGATTGAGCATGAGCTGTACTATGAGGGGGGACACAAAAAGCAGCTGTGTGTCCTGCCACAGCCAGGCTCCCCTGCCACACCAGCAGCCCCTCAATACTGGGGACACCTGGGAAGGCTCCTGCTTGGAGAGGGGAATGGAAACCTCCTTGGGAGATGGACAGGCCAGGAAAACTCCTCTTGGAGAGGAGGCAGGTGAATCTGGGCTGGTATTTGCCAGTGGCTGGGTGCCAGGGGATGATTCCACTCTGCCTCCAGCAGAGCCCGGGGGACAGTCAGCCTTTGTCAGTGTTCAGTGTCACCTCCCTCAGGATGCTGCATGCCGTTCCTCCTGCATCTCTGACCACAGTGGTGGTGGTGGTGGTCTCCCATGCCGAGCGCCTGGGAGGGATCCCCAGAACAATATGGCCTTGGGTGGAAGGGGCTGGTGAGATCCCCAACACGGCTGCATGGTGAGGGCCTTGGGCTGGGATGAGGCCAGCAGCAAGAGGCTCCAGCAGCAAGGATGTACATCCTGCCTCCACATCATCTGTGATGCAGACAACCTGCCCAGCAGAGGTGTACTGCCTTCCTGGAACCTCATCCTCTCCTTATCCCTGCTTGTCACTGGGACCAGGCACCAAAGAAGAGGATGGATGTGTGGACAGATACAAACTCCTGCCCTTGCCATTGGCAAGCATACTCCTGCTTTCCTGCTGCAGCTGCTGTGACATCCATGGGCAAAGCTCACGTGTGACCCATCAAACACAGCTGAGGTCCTTCAGCAGTGGAAGAGGGAATCAAGCTGAGG
Source organism: Irena cyanogastra (assembly GCA_013397155.1). Classification (NCBI taxonomy): domain Eukaryota; kingdom Metazoa; phylum Chordata; class Aves; order Passeriformes; family Irenidae; genus Irena; species Irena cyanogastra. Next base: position 887,203 of record VWZV01013513.1, on the reverse strand, counting down.
TGGGGAAGGTGCCACAGTCCTAGTCCTGTACCCCTCGCCCATAAGCTCTGAAGATGGTGGGGAATTAGGTGGGAAAAATGAGCAAATCCCTAGTTTAGGGGCAGAATAAACAGCAGCAGCAACCCTCCAGGTCTTCGAGCGAAGGAAGAGGCTGCAGCCCCAGGCAGGGCGGAGCAGGTCGGCAGATGCAAGAATTTCATCTGCAAGGAGCAAGGAAATGTCCCGGAGCTGTTTGATCTCATTGTATGAAGGGAAGCGGGAGTGGGCGTCCAGCCTCACTGGAACCAAACAAAGATTATAAATACCTCCACCATCAACAGCTCCTCGCCGACCTGGCCTGCCAGAGCCCCGGCTGCTGGCTGATTCCCAAGGGGAATAATGAGCTTTGGTTTCCATCTACCCCTCGAATGCAGCGGCAGAGAGGAGCAGAGCACACAGAAGACAGCTCCAGCCACAAAGCTGAGGGGGAATTATCCTGTGGAATGATGCACGTGGGGGTAGCTTCTCTCACTGACTGGCTGCACAGCTGTGCCCAGCAGCAACAGCCCCTGCTGGCTTAATTCAGTCTCTACTGCCACTGATGTCAATAAAGTTAAAAAATACATATTTTAGAAGACCTCCGGTGTGGCATTTGGGTGTGAAGTGATGTCTGAGCTCAGTGGACAGTTTCAGAGAGGTGGCCCTTAGATCTCCAAGCCAGATCTAGGTATATGTCTTTCCCTGATTCAGTCTTTGGGTTTGAATTTGATGCCACGCATGCTACCAAGAACGTTGCCTGACACTGGAGTGCTTTGGGGCTTGTAGGGAGCTGAGTGGCACCTGGGCATCTAGGAGACCCTGGACACAGGAACTGTCTCTACCAGGAAGGGAGGACAGCCCCACACAATTTTGGGGAAGTTGTGAGCCTATGGAAGATAAATTTAGTCTTCCCCCATGCGCCCATTGGTCGCCACAGAATCCGGTGATTCCCCAGCACCCTTGCTGAGGGAAGGAATGAAAAGACTTCCCAAAACTCACATGAGCTCCCATAAGTCCCGTGCCCAGCCAGGGAGCAGTGCTGCTTTGGGACTACTGACATCTCCATGGCAAGAAGGCCCTGGTGGCCATGAGAATGGGGAAACTTCAGCTCTGGCTTTGGGAGCTGCAGTCCTGGAGCAAGGCTGCCTGCCACCTCCTCGGCCCACGCTGGGAGTGCCTCTGTGGGGAACCACTCCCCACCACATCCATGCCCCCAGGTCCCACAGGCACTTCTAAGGGTTGGTGAGAAGCCAGCAAGTTGTCAGGTACAAAAGGAGTCCTCAGGCTGGGGAGGCCACAAATCAAACGCACGCCGCCCTCGAACAGCGCAGCGGAGCTGCTCCGGCAGAAAAGCTGCCGCGGTGCGTGAACCCGGCCGCGGCTCCCCCGGGGCACCTTCGTCAGCCCTTCTCCCCCAGCGAGCATACTTGAAGCTCCCTGCTTGTCACTGGGATCAAAGGCAGGGGCTGGGGTGGGAAGGCAGGGTGTCAGCTGGGCCACTTGTGAAGCTGACTGCGGGAGCCAAGACCTCCAACTTGAACCCAATTTTTTTTCCCCCCCCCCAGGCATCCTCGCACACTTCTAAGGTCTCCGCTCCAGCACCACAGCTGCATCTCGTTTCATCTTCGGCAAGGAAAAGAGGCGGCAGCGCTGGCTGGGGCCAGATGCCGCTGGAGAAGCGGCCCCCGGCCGGGAGCGCCGGCTCCCAGCCCTGCACCGCCGGCAGCTGGGGAGCACCGGGTGCTGGGGGTGAAACCCAGCCCCGCTTCCCAGCCGCAGCCCTCCCACCACCAGCTGGGACGGGGCACGTTCCCACGGCTTTTGGTGTTATTTCAGCAGGGCCAGGGCTGTCCCTGTCCTCCTGTGGCTCTCCGGTTGGTCTGAGCATCACCAGGGTGCGGGATCTTTTCTGACTGGACTGGGATGATGTTGGACACTTTGGAGCAGGGAAGATGCAGTCAAGCAGCAGCACCCCAGCATTCATGGAGCTGCGGGATATGAGATAAGAGCGGCAAAAAGAAAAACTCAAAGCAATTAAAAATAAATATGTCAGCCTAAAAATATTGGCTCTCTGCAACAATTGCTGCTTGTTGCACTGGAGACTGGCCCCAAAACAGAGGCCGTGTGCTTTGCAGGAGCAGGAAGGCTGGGAGATGAGAGTTGCAGGGTGGACTCAGATTTTAGGAGTGGGAGGCTTTACCAAAGCCATCTTGGCATTCCATGGCTTCACTCCCCATGCACACGGCTGGGCAGGGACCTCCACAGCAGGTTCCCAGGAGCTGCCCAGCAAGGCAGCCGGCTGTTATCGCGGGGCTCCAGGGAGCCCGAAGAGGGGCTGAGAGGACTCACACAGCCTGGGTGCCCCGGCTAAGCAGGGTTTTACTCCAGGCCAGTCCCACCAGCAAGCCCTCGGCGACAAGTGTCTACAGAGGAAGGAGCGCCACCTCCTGACGTTGGATGTCCCTAGGACGCCAGGAAACCGCTTTTGTGGTTTTTTTTTTTTTTTCCTCACCATCCACTGTTTTATCAGTCAGCAACAATCGCTTCAAAAATAAACAAAGCCAAGTCAGGCACTGGGTTCCAAGACAAAGTAATTCCTCCGACCAGACACGCCGAGCATCTTCAACAATGACATTCCTCCAGGGCTGCTCCCACCCACTTAGGTGCCAATTTGACTAAAAATCCCCTCTGCTACCATTGTCACTTAAAATCATCAAGAGCCCAGAGCTCCCACCACAAGGTATGGTAAAATTAGGTGCTTTTAGAGATTTCCATCAAGGTAGTCCACAGTTTGTCATGGATGCTCACCCCCAGCACATCCATTTATCCTGATAATCCCAATTCCCTTGGATGCACGTGACTGGTGAGACAGAAGCAGCAGCAGACAGGGCTGGCTCAGAGCCATGCTCTCTCTAGGCAGCTAGTACATACCAGCTTTAAAGTGAAAAACCCACCTAAGGCTAACAGGTGGGGGGAAAAAACCTCAGTCCTCAGAGCTGCCCATAAAACTGCAGGCTCAGGATGGGCAAAGGTGGGAATTCCACTTTTCTGCATCAGAGGAATACTAATTTAAGGATCTTATCCACCTACCCGCCAATCTGAGGTTTGAGATTTGGGACAAGGGGAAAAAATTAATTATTTCTCTTGTATTTCACTTGGCTAAAATCAGCCAGCAGGTTTATGTGTTAAATGAGGCTGACAGCAAGCCAGGCAGCTCTTTCAGTCACCCAGTCTGGTTTCTAGGGAAACAAGGTAAATGTTTTTCCTCCTTCTTGTCACCTTTTAACTCTTAGAAGGCTCTCATGCACCACCACAGGAAAAAAAATCTCTACACCGCGCCTTTCCCCACTTCAGATAAAAGCAAATAGGGCCAACCCAGGTCTGTTTCAGCACAGTGCTACACTTTGGTGTGAAGGTCTGGAGTTATTGCCTCAATTGCTGCCACGTCTCCAATTATGGTCAGTGAAGGACACACCAAACCACCTCCCTGGGAGCCAGCAGGGTATTTTAGGTGAGGCAGTAACACTACACCAGCAGCACTCACAGCTCTCCCATCTCCTCAGAGGGTGGGATGCAGATCACCCCCCTCTCTGCCCAGGCAGGCCTGCTTCCTGCCACCTTCCAGCAGGGAGACTATGTGCAAATCAGAAAAATCCAGCTGTTGCAAGGCTGGGATTGTTCAGAAAATCTGCTGCCTCCTGCTGCTCTCAGGGACAGCAACAAACTGCATTTGCAAACTGTGCAGGCTACAGCCCCTGCCATACAGACACTGGAAGGTTTCCATGGCAACAACCAGCACCCACCAGCTACCAAAAATTTAGTGTTTTGAACTGTCTGGTTTATTTCAAAATCCATTTTACTCAAAGCTCTCAGTCCACCCAGCTGGGGCTTGACAGGTGGACTAATACCTCAGCAGCTGCAAATAGATTCAGGGCCCCTGCTGCTTCACTATTTCACACAACCAGAGACATCCTGCTCTGACCCACTATCTTTGCTCTGCAAAACCAGCAACTCCATTTTTTTAGAGCAACACTGGTATAAGGCAGATCCTCACGATACTTTACATGCTTCTTTGGTTTGATCCACATGTAGAACCTGAAGTCAGAGTACCAGGCTTGACACAGCAATATATATACCAAGAGGCAAAATTAATTTCTTTAAAGTATTTATTTTTTGGTCTGAGAGCACACGGGCTATAGGACCATTCCACCCATTAGGCTGCCTCCTCTTTTGCAATGCGATCCTTCTTGAGTGGTCCCTGAAAAAAAACCACAAAAAACAAGCTATGTGAACAGCAGTCTGCACAAGACATAACATCCCAATCACAAAGGCTGTAAAGAAATCAAGGCAAAAAAAGCCCTCCATGTTGCAACCCACTGAAAACCCCATGCCCCAATCCCAGAGCCAGAAGTTCTGGGAAAGCTGAACACAGCGCAGCCGCACTGGGCTGACCAGGTGACTCTGGATGCGCCTGAGCAGCAGCGCTGGTGCCACCTGGTGGGGAAGCTGCTGCTCGGCCCCAAACACAGCACTGCTCTGAGCCTGCCAGGGCCTTCACAGAACTCCGGGCTGCGCTCTCCAGCAAAGTAGCAAACTGGGAATGCCACCACTTCGAGCACCCTCCTCCTGAGCTGCTCTTAGAGGAAACCGAGCCGTGCCTGTTCTGTGTTTCAGCACTGAACAACCTGTGCCCTAACGTGACAACACCCCTCAGACACCGAGAGCTGTCACTGGGCAAGTGAGACCCCAGGCCCCCACAGCTATAACCAAGTCAGCAGGAGGAGGCCTCTCAACTGAAGTTTCTGTGTCACAGGAACTTTGGCCACATGACAGCCCAAAGGCCAAGCTATCAGCCATGAGCTCAAAGATAACACAGTGGTACACAATAAATGTGCCAGGAAGAGCCCTTACCATGAAAGCCTTCTTCTCCTCAGCTGTCTGGAAGCGGCCATGACCAAATTTGGAGGTTGTGTCAATGAACTTCAAGTCAATCTTCTCCAGGGCCCGGCGCTTGGTCTGCACAAGCAGGGACTAAAAACAGAGATGCCACATGAGTATGTAGCAGCAGTGCCATTTTGGCCTCCAGTACACTGGCTACTTCTTGTCACCTCCATGGCTAATGCCGCCTCAGTCCACCTGACCTCAGATATCAGCTGCTGCCATGTGCAAGGAACACTTGACCATAAGCCATCTACCCTGCACCTCTGGACTCCCAGGCTGAAAACTGGTCAGCTCCCTGCAGCATGAGCCCCACCCCACCAGTGTCCTTCTGGTCACAAGATTTCTCAAGCCTAAACCATGTCCATTCCATCATTACGCCTGCAGAAATGACCTTGTGCCACTCCCAAGTCCATTACTATGAGGTGGCTTTGTGTGGAAGGCTTTTCTTTCTAGCAAGCCACATGATTCCCAGAACAGCACACATACCACCTGCAGCAGAAGCAGCACAGCTCTCTTAAACTGTTCCAGCCCATGTGGCAGCAGGCTGCATTACTCACCTTGCGCAGGGTCAGGACTCTCTTCTTGGTCCCTACAACACAGCCCTTGACCATGATGAAGTCATTGGTCACCTCACCATAGTGGACAAAGCCTCCCTGAGGAAGGAGAGAACAGTCAGTGCTCTCACAGTACCAAGAAGGACCAGTGATCACATCTGCCCACAGATCCACACACCATTTCTGGGCCTTGGCGATTCCCATATCCACTAAAATCCTGTTTCCAGTACTGCCTTTCACTGCTCAAGTTTCTTGATGCAGCCATTTAGTTGCTGCTGCAGGGCTTTTATTAAGAAAGCAGAAGAGGCCAACAAAACAGCAAAACCTTCTTGCTAAGTTACTCCTTGTACAACAAGTACCATTCAAGGTTTGCAACATCTCTGTCCTATTGCCACATAACAAATGCAATTTCCACGTTACACAAGTCAGTACTGAGGCTGACTAAACACCACCACCTCCAACAGCAGCTGACTTATTTCAAGAGCTCTTCATTCAATCATTTTGTGACTTATACCAGGCCCATTTGCCTCTTAGGATTGCAGCTAGCAAGCAGATTCTTGGCACAGAGCTGCAGCAACTCACCAGAGGGTTAATGCTCTTGTCAGACAAGTCATAATCAGTTGATGCATTGTTTTTGATCAGCTTTCCATCCTTGATTTGGTAACCTTGGCCAATCTTGTAAATCTAAAAACATAAAAGAAAGTCTGCTTAGCAAAAGGTAGGAGAAAAAGCCTGTCATCAGGTAAAATATAAGGAATTCTACAAAGCCTCAGAGACAACAGTCTGCTGCACTTGGGAAACACATGTCCATCCAAGAATTTTAGTTATCTAACATAACAGACCATCGCAACTATCTCCAACACAATGTTCTAACACAGCAAAACACCCCAAGCAAAACTCCCCACTCTGTTCACTGTCACAGAGCAAGTGACATCAGGCAGCTCTCGTTCCTTCCTAGCAGCCGAGAGACACCAACCTTCTTGTTGATCTCAGTGCGGTGGTGGTAGCCCTTCTGGCCAGCACGGGCCACGGAGAAGGCCACGCGGGCGGGGTGCCAGGCGCCAATACAGGCCACCTTGCGCAGGCCTCGGTGAGTCTTGCGCGGCAGCTTCTTGGTGTGCCAGCGGCTGGTGACACCTGCGAGGGACCAAAGCAATCTGTTGTCAAGCTCAGTAAGTCTTCAGCCACAGTTTAAAGCTGCCTTTTCAAGCTGCAGTCCCCAGGCAACAACAAGGAAGCACAGACCAAGCATCCCAGGAATCCCCATTTCCCGATGAAGCTCCCTCCCTGGCTGTGCCTGGACTGTGTTCTCAGAAGGAAGGCAGCATGGAATGACTCCTCATGGATGTCAGGCGCTGTGCCCAGCGCTCATTCCATGGTCTCATCATTGAACTGTGACAGCAGTATGGATTTACCTACCCAGCCCTTGGCACACACACTTGTGAAAACTCAAGGCCAGGATTTTATTAAAAACTGTATCCTATCACAAAGAGAAGGACTTCCATGTGTCTACCTTTATATCCCTTGCCCTTGGTGACTCCAATGACGTCTATCATCTCATCCTGGCCAAAGACTGTTGACACAGGCACCTGCTGTTCCAGCTTCTCCCGAGCCCAATCCACTTTCTCAGCAACAGTGCCACCATTCACCTGGATCTCCATCAGGTGAGACTTCTTCTGTCTCAGGGGGAGCAAACGCATCTGGAACACAGAAAACATGACATTCAGCTCCTGGCTTTTCTGAAATGGACCCTGTACTAATAAGTCCAGCATCCTTTTAGCCCTGGCCTAATCTATTTTTCTAGTATCTTTTTCCAAAATATAGAATTTAAAGGAGGCCCTATAATAAGGGAGAAGGTTGTATAGTGGCTTGCAAGTCATTGCACCTGAAGCTATATGCCACCCACAGGAGCACAAAGTTCTCTAACCCCACAGCCATCAGCAAAATTCCACTGAGGAGCAGCAAGAAACAAGGGGCAATAGTTTTAAACTGAAACAGAGGGGATTTAAATTGGACCCGAGAAGGGTAATTTTTATTATGACGATTGTGAGTCACTGGCACAGGTTATCCAAAAAAGCGCTGTATGCCCCCCACCACAACTGTTCAGTCAGGTTGGATGGGGACCTGAGCAACCTGGTGTAGTGGAACTTGTCCTTGCCCATACCACAGGGGTTGGAACTGAATGATCCTTAAGGTCCCTTCCAATCCAAAAGTGTTCTGATTGCTTGATAAAGCCTGCCACGCTTAAGGCCACTTTGGGTTGGATTGCATTTACAGTAACTTCTACTTTATTTAGCAGAGGGAATCGGTGAGATAATCTATAGAAGTTGCAACACTACCTCTACTGTCTACTACGGGAAATTAATTCTAGCAAAATTAGCCATCTTACTGCACTTAGAGCCAACTCAGAAGATATAATCCCATCTCCCAAGAGAGTCAGAGCACTGAGAGGTGGGGAGACACCATATCACTCAGCAAAACACCTCCTCTAGCTGAGCAAGAGAAGCTGCCGAAAGATGAGTGCTCATAATCCCAACAGAATGCAGTCTGCAATGATGCTGAGCACACAAGTCCCTGAGTTCAATGTTAAGTCTGGTTTTATTTGTAGCTGAAATTAGGAGAGTTCAGGTCTACAGGGTATCAGCAAGGGACTGAGCCCAAAAAGTTTCCACTACAGCTCAGTTTCTTTTGAACACTCCTTCAAAACCAGCCAGGACTCTTCAAACATCCTGTGACCATAGCTCTGTAGAGAATGAATATGTAATGTGCTGAACAGACAGCATCAAGCTGCAGGGGAGGGCAGAAATCTCCCTACAGAGATGGATCAAGTTTCAAGCTTGCTCTCTCAGCAGTTTCCTGAGCCCACAGGCACTTACCTGAGTGTGAGCCATGACTCTAATAACCTGGCAGTACTTCTTCATGCTATTGAAATCTTTCTCCAACTGCTTTTTGCCCTCCTCATCTTGCCACTTCTTGCAGTATTTGGTGAAGGCCTTCTTCTTGGACTTGTGCCTTCAGGAGCAGAGCAGAGACAAGGTTTGGCTAAGCCCTTCATCAATCCCCAGGAAAGTGGGGTGAGCGGAAGGAGTTGCCACCTCAGCTGGCTTTGGCTCATTGCCAGCTTCTAATTACTCTTTTCCACTGGCAAGCGGAGCCTGGAGCTCATCAGACAGTGGCAAAATTGCCAAAGCTGAGCGGAGCTGCCGTGAATTCCAAAGTACATTAACATTCACGCTACAGAAAACAAAAGACTGTAAGGAGATGTCAAACAATATCAGAAAAAAAACAGATCTTTAAAGCAATTGTGAGATGACTGTGATCTGCTTCAAAATACCCTTATTTCCCCCCCTTGTGTGCCCAACAGCAAGGTCGTTACTAAAACACCCTTGAGAACCTTATTGCTCCACTTTGACGTCTTTTCAGCCTGCCAAGCTCATAAACAGGCTGGAAGCTCCAGACATGCTGGAGCCACACTCGGGCAAATGCACACTTTCAATCACAACAACAGCGCCTGGAACGGCAATTACAAGTGACACTTGTCTTTCCCTTTCCTGAGAAAACAGGGCTACAGTCAGGACTCGACATTCAACAACAAGCGCCAGAGGCGATTTCCTTATGTCCGCCCGTCGAAGTATCATCACATGTAGCCTGTTAGGGAGCTCTCAAGACAACCCAAAGCCACCACATCCACACTGGCACTACCTAAAGTTATGCGGCCACCCTCGTGGAGTCATTCCTACAGCCTATCCCATTATTAGGTCAGCCTGTCAAAGCTAAACACTAATTGCTAAAAAGCCGTGCTAGGATCATTGCAACCCAACCGTAAAAACAGGAAGGAACCATGGCCTGAGACCAGCCAAGGCCCTGCTCCCTCACCAGTTCTTGTAGAAGCGGCGCTTGCACTCATCGCTGATGTGCTCGGCAAAGATGGTCTTGAAGCTACGGAGACCACGAGGAGTCTGCACGTATCCCACGACGCCCACGATGACCATGGGAGGAGTCTCTATAATAGTGACTGCCTCCACCACCTCCTTCTTGTTCACCTCTGGATGGGAACAGAAATACAGCACAATTAATTCCAGCAGCAACTCTTTAACACCATATTTTTTCTCACTCCCAAGTTCTCCATATGAGAGGTTAAATGACTTAAGTTCTTTTCACAGAGATGAAGCAGGGTAAAGTGACCAACTCTGAAGTCATAATTTAATGCCTTGCAAAACTTTGAGACTGGCTCAAGAGAAAGGTCAGCCAAGCTGGATAGGCAAAACAGATGGCAGCAAGTAATATATCCAGGACTTGATAATCTCTGAAAAAAACACCAAAGGCAGCTGACTGATGTCCCTCCATCCAGAAGAGCCATCCCAAGGAGCCTGTCACTGTGCAGCTAAACCAAACCAATGCTTACAGCAGAAATACACCACCTACTTGGACTTGGAATAGGGTGAAGTCAAGCTAGGACTAAAATCCAGGGCTGCTACTGAAAGAGCCACCTGTCACCATTCTTGACCAAACCCACCTCCTACTTAAGAGGAACATGAATACATACTAGATCCAGGCCTGTCCACTTCCCGGACAATGTGGGTCATGCCAGCTTTGTACCCCAGGAAGGCGGTGAGATGGACAGGCTTGCTGGGGTCATCTTTGGGAAAGCTCTTGACCTTGCCCCTGTGCCTGCTGCTGCGCTTGCGGGGCAGGAAGCCCAGGGAGCCATGCCTCGGGGCTGAGAACTTGCGGTGAGACTGCGGAGACAAAACCAACACTCAGGGCTTGCTACAGAGACTTGCTTATGCCTGCTTGAGGACCAAGGCCAACTCTGTCCTTGCCTGAGAACATGAGTATTACATAAATCCAAGATATTTCGCATTCCAGAAATTCCCAGTATCAGCTGCGGGGCCTCTGAATTCTATTATGCTACAGGAATGTAATCCCCATGCAATAGCTCTGTATTTCTCAGACTTCTTTAGCGCCCCTTCCAAGCTTATTCTAACACGTCACCAAGTCCCACTCTAGCCAAAAGCTGTAATTTGGCCACAGTGTGCCACCCGAAGTTCAGTCCACCCCACAAATCTAGAAAAAGCAGCACAGTTAGTTTCACATTTTTCAATGGCTCGGTACCAAAATAAGAATAACAGAAACAATTTCAGTTTGCAGAACTGCAGTAAAGCAGCAATCTCAACACCCGTCTTTGAGTCCAGTCTTCCAACTGCAAGTGCAGCATTTTTTCCGAAGATTTTCTCCTCGAGTACCACCCCTGCAGCATCCCTCTGCAACCTGAAGGCCATTTAAGACTGGGTTCCATCCGGAGAACTCTCAGCCCAAAGAAAGATTTACCCATCTAATCTCACATGCAAACTGAAGAAAAATACCAGGCAGCTATACACTGAACTAAAAACAAACATAGAGTTTTTTAAGGAAAAAAAATACTCGGCACGAGTTACCCTAAGCCAAGTTTAAAGCTCCAAAAAGCCCATAACCATAACAGCTCTCCTGAGAGAAGCCGCTCCCTTTCCTAGAGAAAAAGAGCCCCAAATGCCCCTACAGCTGCCCGCGCCACCAGAACCCCGCGTCCCGCCCGGCACCGCACTGGCCCGCCCGGCCTCACCGCGCAACGCCTCGCCCGCGCCCCGAAATGAGCCCCGCACGGCGCCCCGCGGGTACCGGGGGCGGCGGGGGCTGGGCCGCGCGGCGGCCGGGGCCGGGATGGCGGCGATGCCCGCGGGATGCGCGGCAAGGCCCGAGGCCTCCGCACCCACCATCTTGTCCACGCGCCGGACCGGAAAGGCCGCCGGCGCCGCGCGCAGCCTTTATAACCACCCCGGCCCTCGGTCTCGCGAGAGGGCGGGCGCGAGAGGCGCTACGGGCGGCGAGCGTGTCCAAAAACATGCGCAGGAAACGGTGCGCGGAAAAACAAGCTCGCGCAAACCATCTAGCGGGGCTTGTGGGGAACTTCGGTCATAACAAATAATGTTTATTTCACTTCATTCCATTCCATTCAACGACATTTCTTTAAATGAATGAAATTCTGACATTTCATGTCATGAAATTTTAACATGTCGTTTCATTTCATCAAGCTTCATAGTTTCATTTTATGTCATTTAATTAAATTTTATTTCATTACGTTAATTTCATTTCATTAAATTTCAAAATGTCAGTCAGTCTCATGAAATTTTGAAATTTCATTCCATGAATTTTCATTTCATTTCCTTTCTTGAAATGGAATTTCAAAATTTCATTTAATTTCATTTAGTGAAATTTCATCTGTGTTATTATAATGAATGTGGGCCTTAATCGACTATTGCTTGTGGTACAGAAGGGGATGAAAACCCAAGGCAATGGTATCAGTGCAACCCAGAGCTGGGTGGTTTGGAGCACCCCTGCATATGGGGCACCCAGAGTTTGCCCTCAGGATCTCCTGGGGCTGACAAATAAGGATGTGTTTTTTCACAACACCACGGGGAGATTCCTGCACCCAGAATGAACTGGAGAGTTAAGGATCCAGCTGTGCTGGCACTACAGCTCATCTTCCTAAAACAGGGATGCTCCATCCCTGGCAAGATCCCAGGTCAGGTTGGAGTGGGCTCTGAGCTGATCTAGTTGAAGATGACCCTGCTTATTGCAGGGAGGTTTGGACTAGATAACCTTTAAGGTCCCTTCCAGCCCAAACCATTCTAGGATTCTGCAGCTGGATGTGAGGGAGGAATGTCCATCTTCTACCATCAACCCGGCCCACAAAAGGAGCCCCACAAAAGGTGAGGAATGGCTGCTCCCTTTTCAGAACTCCCGCTGGGAGCCCATGGGTTGGCTGTAAATGCTCTTCCATCTCCCTCGTACGTTTGCCTTTAGCTCTTGCACATTTCTGGCTTCCACTGCTGAGCTTAGGGAGCTGTGTGCCAACCCAAGGGCTTGCTTTCTTTTTAAGTCCTGTTCATACAGATTACCAGGGACTCTGCAGCAGCCAGCACACCACTGGAATGCTACACAACAGGCATGGGCCAAGGAGCTGGAATCGTCCCTAAGGCTGGAAGGCTTCCCCCCACACATCCCTCGCTGGCTGTGCCAGTGGCCAAGGTGGTAATGCGGGCAATGGAGAAGCCCAAGTTATTCTCAAGGCTGCAGCCTCTGGAGTGCAAGGTGTGTATCTTTCAGTCTCTGCCTCCTAGAGTCAGGGAGTCTCCCCAAAATCTGGACTCCCCATGTTCACAGAGAGCCTTTTCCCACTTCCTCCTAGGGTCACAGTGTGAGTAGGGCGGTGGATGTTGGAAACGAGAGCCCCAGGCTTTGCTGCAGAGTGATTTTGAGGCTCACCGAGCATCTTTGCCCAGGGCAGGCATCTGGTGAGGGATAATGGATTGTGCCCAAGGGCCCAGCCTTACCCCTCTATGAGGGCCTCATCCCAGAATGACAGAATTGCTGGGGTTGGAAGTGACCTCTGGAGATCACCTAGTCCTTTGGAGGGGCACCTAGAGCAGGTGACACGGGAAGGCATCCAGTTGTCTCCGGAGAGGGAGGCTCCATGACCTCCCTGGGCAGCCTAATCGAGTGCCTCTGCCATCTTGAACATAAACAAGTTCTTCCTCAAGTTGAAGTGAAGTTTCTCGTGTTTTAGTTCATTGCTCTGCTGGGCACCACTGAAAAGCGTCTGGCACATCCACCCACTTTTGAGATATTTATATGCATTAATGAGATCCTTCTCAGTCTCCTGTTCTCCAGACTAAACAGGCCCAGCTCCCGCAGTCTCTCCTCGTAAGAGATGCTCCAGACCCCAAATCATCTTTGCGGCCTCTGCGGGGCCCTCTCCGGTGGCTCCTTGTCTCGTACTTGGAGTCCAGGACTGGACACAGCCTCACTAGGGCCGAGCAGCGGGTGTGGGCGGGCGGGGGGCCGGCCCTGCCGGGCCCCACAGAAACCAGGAGTGGCATCACCCCATCTCTCCCCGGGGGTCTGGGGTGGCCTGCCTTAGTACCGGGAGGTGTTCCCACTCCCGCAGTGCCCGGGCACCTCTGCACCCTCCAGCCCCACGGACCCGGCCCGCCCGGCCCCCCGTTTGTCCCCGCCATGTGCCGCAGGCGGTCGCGGCGGCGGCGGCGGGGCGGGGGGAAGGGGTGGCTGCGCGCTCCCGCCGCGGCGCGTCCCCGTGGGC
>VWZV01013513.1:812945-858905 GCA_013397155.1 Irena cyanogastra | reverse complement strand
GAACCCATACAGCTCCTACACTTAGGAACACCAGCTTCCAGCTTTTTTTAGTTTGCTGTAGTGTGATACATCCAATTTCAACAACCCAAGTGTGACCCAATTATAAGACTTGAGGTGAAAAAATAATATTGGTGTCAGTGAATATTTGTTAGAGTTTGGCAGGTGAAACATAGTTGATGTTGAGTATCTGCCCAAGGGCTTTTGGGGGACTGTGAGTAAAGCTTTTCCTCTGGTTCTTGATGCCACAGGCCAAGCAGCAGAGGTCTGTGCTTTGGATCTCGGGTATCCAACCTCACTCATAATAGGTGGTGTATTGGGTTGGCATTAATCAACCATTTTCCCTGCACTCACAAAGCTGCTTCTCTGCTTTCTGGGTTGTTCTTCTGGTGCTCGATTGGGGAGCTCTTCTGGAACTGGGGCCCTAACCAGGCAAACACTCAGACCTAGCTCCACTTCCTGCCGGAGACTTGGCCACCCCATCTTCTTGTGTGCTGCTTCTCCTTGCGGATGGGAGGGTGGTTTCAAGGGTGCCAGGTCTTGTTGTGCAGACATCTCCCAGGCTGGCAGAGTACCCTGGTGATGTCCTAGTGCACTTCATACGTAATTTCATCCCATGCTTGAGGTCCCATTCCCATTTCCCTGAGGCTCTTCTTGCAGGCAGCATCCAGTCAGCTGTTCCTAGTGAGGGTCTCCAGATGCCCTGCAAAGAAAAATCTGTACATACTACCTTAATATTCCCCTCTTTCTTCTGTGGGGAAGGGGAAGCTGTTTATTTGAGATGCATGGTGCAGGACTGGGGCTGCTGTAAATAGCTCTCTGCTTTGGTGAACCTGCTGTGTTAAAGAGGGACAGCCTTGCGACAGGCGACGAAGGCTAAGCCCATGAGCAAAGATTAGACCTGCAGCTGCGGATTAGGGCATTTCTACCTGGACTCATCCTTAATTCTGCCTGATTTAAAATAACATGCAGTGGCAGTGGTGGTGACAGGTAGGGAGGACTCACAGTGCCCCTGACAAGTAGACCTGGAGTAGGGATGTTTGGCCCCTGAAATCTGTGGGGAAGGTTGGAGGGTGTTGGCATATGGGTGAGTGGACAGAAGGATAGGTGGTGTCATGGAGTGGGCTGATGGAAAACTGGTGGAGAGAGGTGTATGGTATGGGGAATTGGGGAGAAGCTGGAAGCCCAGCAGAATGGAGCTGCAGAGCAAGCAGGGCTGTGGATTGTGGGAGGGTGGATGGGGAAAAGAGCGTAGTAGTTTGATAGATAAAATCAGTGAACAGATGCATGGTAGAAACAATTAATCTCTTGAAGAGAAAGGAGTGAGTGGGAGAGTAAGTGCAGACTAAGAGGATTTCCACTACTTGAAGCCATTGTATGCAGGCACCCCCTCCAAAACCATATCCCAATTTACACTCCATGTCACCTCCCTGTGTGTCTGTGGGAAGCCACCCTTACTCCAGACTGCAACTGCTTTGAATCGCTTTAGGTCAGATGGATAAAAAGGTTCAATCTAAAAATGTCCTATTATAAGTTAATCCTCAGAAGTAAAATGAGACCATGTTCCCAGTAAATTCCCTGTGGCTACGACCCAGGCAAGGCAGCAGGGCAGGAGCTCAGCAGAGCAGAAAGGTGCTGGTGAAGGGTGTCTGTCCCCTGCAGAGCTCTGCTCCTTTCTGCCGGTCCAGAGAGATGGGGCTTGCCCTGATGTGTGTCCTGCCTGCCTCCCCACCAGGTGTTCTCTATCGTGGTGTTTGGCTCCATTGTCAATGAAGGGTACGTGAACCGTGTGGACGAGGTAGAAGAGCACTGCATTTTCAACCGCAATCACAATGCCTGCAACTATGGCATTACCGTGGGTGTCCTCGCCTTCCTCAGCTGCCTTCTTTACCTGGCTCTGGATGCCTACTTCCCGCAGATCAGCAGCGTCAAGGACCGCAAGAAGGCAGTGCTCTCGGACATCGGAGTCTCAGGTGAGCTTCCTGGCCCTTTGGCCCTGCTGCCTTATTCCAGCCATTCAGGCAAACTGCTCAATGTCAGGCTGTCCCCGGAGCATGTCAAAGGGGCCAGGAATGGAGTGAGGGCAGGATCAGGTGAAGCACCTGAATTTGCTAAGGACTTTGGGCTTGCGAGTTCTTTCACAGTTAGCCCCTTGCCTAGCAACCCTATGTACAGCTGACAGGAGGAGGGGAAAGATTGTGCCCTGTTTTTCTGTTGTTTTGGAATGTCCATTTCCCTTCCTTTTGCCAGGTGTCTACCTTTGCTTGGCAGAGGGTGAGTACCTCCTACCTTCACCCCTTTCCTGGGGGCACAGCATGTTAGTGATCTTTCAGCACCTTTCCTTGATGTGAGTCCCTGAGCTGTTCTGTCCTGAGCACAAGCTGGTCTCTGTGTAACTGCAGACCAGCTGCTTCCCCCACTTTTGCAGCTCCCATGGAAGGAATTGCTCTTTGCTTGTCCTTGCAGGACAAGATTGTGAAACAGTGGCTGTTTCATAGAGCCCAGGTGATCGCTCTAGTACTGGAAGCCCTTCAGGCTCCCTCCCAAGGCCAAATGCAAGTCTTATGATCAATCCAAGCACAAGCATATGAATGCTGCTGAGGTGCTCTCTGCAGATACCTCTTGGTCACTTTGACAATTTGCTGTCAGGGAGCCTGCCAGCTCACTTGGGCTCAGACTGGCTGAGCGGTCAGTTTGGCCCAGTCTGCAACAGAGTGGTGGGTCTCAGAGGGCTGAAATTTCCAGAGAAATGTAATATGTGTATGTTATGCTCACACATATCTTCTTGTTGTTTTTGTCCTTCCCTTTGGCATGCCGGCGGTGGTCCATCCCAGCCTTTTGGGCATTCCTCTGGTTCGTTGGTTTCTGCTTTCTGACCAACCAGTGGCAAGCTTCGAAACCACACGACAACCCATTGAATGAGGGAGGGGATGCAGCCCGAGCAGCCATCACGTTCTCGTTCTTCTCCATCTTTACCTGGGTGAGTACGGTAGCCATGATGTTGGACCAAATGCCCTCTGTGCTGTAATATCTTGTGAGGAATGGCTGAGATCCTCTGGGACCTCAGTTCACATGGCTTCTGAGAAGGAAAAGCAGGAGAGGAGGTGGTTGGAAAGTAAACTTGGGAAACGAGGCCTCAAAAACTTACGTGGAAGAAGGTTTTAGAGCACTAATAAGCACCATGGACAAGTGTGTCTCATATCCCAGTAAGGAGTGTTCTTGACAGACCTTTAATATGATCTTGGGCAAGCCAGCTCCCCAACCACCATTGTCATAGAATAATTTGGGTTGGAAAAGACTTTTAAAGGCCATCTAGTCCAACCCCTCTGCAAAGAGCAGGGACATGTTCAACTAGATGAGGTGGCTCAGAGCCCAGTTCAATCTGAGTTAGAATGTTTTTAGGGATGGAGCATCCACCGCTTCTCCGGACAACCTGTTAGTGTTTTCTCTGTGTGTCAGAGGACTTCAACAGCATTTTCATCTTACAGACACTAAAGAGAGAAGGGAGCTGCAGGCCAGGGGTTGCACCCATCTCCCTCCCACCTTTGCTCCCATCATGCAAGATGTCATCATTGTTCTGTCATCAATCTTCTGGATTCTGCACCCACCACTGGAGTGCCACCTCACTGAGTTGCCTTTTAGGAAGGTGATAGTGCTGTCTTAAGACTGCCCTTTCCCCAGCAGTTCTTTATTGCTAGTTTCCCAGAAAAACTGTTAGTGAAATAGAAATATCTCTGATGACTTCCTCCTGCCTCTAGGAGCACCAAGCACAAGTGATTTTTTTCTGAAGTGACAGGATAGTGCCAAGCAGGAAAGCATTTTAACCTTGTCTCCATGCATGTCTCCCGTCTGCTGGGGAGGGGCCAGATAGGGAAGATGCCATAAGACCATGGAGCTGTCAATGAGGAAGGGGAGCTGCAAAGGGTTGTGCTGTCAGCATCCTTGTCACAGTGACACCGGGCAGGATTGAGGGACAGCAGTGTGGGTTCCCTTCATGAGCTGTGTTCTGCATTCCTGAGTGCTGCCAAAAGCAAGCTCCAGCAGA
The DNA here is from genome assembly GCA_013397155.1 of Irena cyanogastra. Taxonomy (NCBI): domain Eukaryota; kingdom Metazoa; phylum Chordata; class Aves; order Passeriformes; family Irenidae; genus Irena; species Irena cyanogastra. Next base: position 854,863 of record VWZV01013513.1, on the reverse strand, counting down.
AAGTGAGACAAGGAGCAGGGTTTTTGCAAGGGGTCCCTCAGGACACTTTTGGAGGTGCCATCATCTGCAGTGATCCTCTCCAATGCACAGGCTTGCAAATGGCCAAAAAGGCATCCTCTTCCCCTAGTTCCTTGGGGTTTGTTTTTATTTCAGTCAAACACTCTGGTTTGCTCTACCTTACTGATTCTCCTTCCCACAACCCTCTCTCTCCTCACAGGGCTTCCTCGCATTTCTGGCTTTCCGGAGACTCAGAGACATTAATTTTCAGGAGGAATACAATACCCTGTTCCCTAACTCCCCATCCTTGCTGCCTTAGTGCCCCTTGCTGATGGGAGAATTTGGGGGAAGGGGTGGAGGGATGCAGCTGGAGGAGGTCACTGAGCAGAGCTGGTTCCAGTGCCCTGACTATGAGTGCATGGTCACTGCAGGGCATGGGATGGGAAGATATGGGCCACTGAATTGGAGTGGGGTTGTCCATTCAACGAGGGACCTCCCTCTGGAGAGTTGGAACCGGCAATTTCTTCTCCTCTTCTGCTCCCTTCTCTCCCTCACCCGTACCCTAACTAATGCTGTGTAACACCACTGTGCCTTTTTTTGATGACTGCTCAGACCTAATACTTCAGCCAGGAGATACCCTCTGCCTCCACTATTTTATCTCTTCCATTTCTTCCCAGACCTCGTTCCCCAAAAACCTCTCCCCCATCACTTGCTAGACTGCTCACCTCTCTCAGGGATGCTCTGGGACAATGAGCCTGTTGAACCCTGTGCCCAGGCTCCCACAGTCCACCAAAAGCTGCCCTGCCTGCAGTGCCTGAGGCAGGAGACAGCAGTTTGCTTGCTAACTGATCTGGGAAGCAGCTGCCTTGCTTCCTGCTGCTCCTTCCCAAGGTCTGTGCTACACTTTACAGATGTTGGCTGGTGAAGGTGTTTCAGGGGGTGACCTCTACCTCAGTACTTGGTGTCAAATCCTGCTCTCCTTACCAGCCTTTACAAGTCAAATGGCCTCGTACATGCAGCCCAGCAGCTGAGCCCTCTGGTGTTGCTGAGGCAGATTGCCTTCCCGCAGCCAGGAGGGGCTGACTGGGACAACCAGTGCCAACTGAGCCTCCGCCACCCGTGCGATGTTGGTGAAACCCCACTGGCAGACAGGAGGTGCCCTGAACATCCCAGAGAAAGCAGGGAGCCTTGGCAGGCTGCACACAGCCAGCTGGTCTTGCAGCCATCCCTGCCCAGTCCTTCTCTCTCCTTGTGGGCTTGTGCTTTCTGTGGGAGAGTGTGGACTTCTATGCTCGTGGGGCGTTTCACCGGCGATCTGCCAGGTGGGCCTCACACACTAATCCATAACCACTACTAACCCCACTTTTGTTTGTTTCTCTTTTTTGGTACGTTCCTCCTCTTTTTCCTCTTTCCTCTCTGCTTCCCATCTCTTCCCTCTGCCTCCTCCCTTAAAGGTGGGCCAGGCATTCCTGGCGTATCAGCGTTTCCAGCTGGGTGCCGATTCGGCCCTCTTCTCCCAGGACTACATGGACCCAAGCCAGGACTCCGGCATGCCTTATGCTCCCTACACGAACGAGGAGGATGCTACAGACGCGGTGGGGACGTACCAGCAGCCCCCTCCAGCAGATGCTTTCGACACCGAGACACAGGGGTACCAAACGCAGAACTACTGAGCCACCGATGCCCCTTTCCCTTCCCCTTTCCCTTCCGCCCCTGTTCCCACTGCCGGCAGAAAGCCGAGGCACAAACAAGACACGTGCATAGTGGTACAAGAGGTGGCTCTCAGCTATGCTCCAGCCTTCTGGGTCATCTGTTTTTATTTATTGTTTTTAAAAAAGGCAAAAAAAAAAAAAGGAAAAAGGTTTCCCCATCACCTGTTCCTTCTCCTCTCCCACCAAGCTACCTGCCAGAACCAAATTTTTCCAAAATCTGCATTTTGATAGGAAGGTCCCCTCTTTTCTCCTCTCCCTCCTGCCTTGTTACAGAGGGCAGAGTCTGTCTCGTGGACAGGAGAGGAGCTATGGCACTGGCAGAGCAGGGGAAAGGGTGTTGGAGGCAGAAGAGAAGAAATGAGAGAGACTGGGGACGTTCCTAGAAGAGATGGTATCGCTAAAGGCTGGAGTAGATGTGGGAGCATCCAAATTGGTTTGGAATACCTGGTGCCTCAGGGAGGAGAATGGTGTTTGAGTCAGCATTCGAGAGTGTGAGGAGGGCCCTGGAGGACAGAAGGATCAGCGTCCTCTATGTAAAGACAAGGGAGCTTTTCCCTGCCACATGCTAGTGAGGGAGGGTTGCTTTATTTTTAGAGGGTGTGGGAGAAGTGGTATTGGAGAGGGGGGAGTACAAGAAGAGAAAATGGGAAGGGAAAAAGGAAGATTTGCAGGTACAATCAGAAATCACAGGCATGTCTGTAGGTTACAGCAAGAGACTGAGCAGAGCAGAGGGTGGTGCCCTGAGATTCACTCCTTCCTCAGCCCCCTTGGATTGAGGTGGAGGTGATTCTGCTCGCCTGTACATCCTGCTAGTCACTGCTCTTCCTAGACCGGTGTGATGAGGTAGGAAGGGAGCCATGCCCAGTCTCTGGGCCCAGATACAGTGCCTGTGGGAGGAAGGATGGATGAAGTGGGCTTCTAGAGAGCCCTCAGAGACTTCAACCCCAGCTGGGCTGGTTCGAGGGGGAGAGGGGAGCTTTGTCATTTCACCCAGAGCAGGAGGAGAAGAAAGACAGTTTTGCTCCTCAGGTCCTGCTGAACCTTCCTCCATTCCTCTGTTTCTTTACAATAGTACAAAGCCTCTTGCTGACACCATCTTTGTAGCACACAGGAATGGAGCAGGACCCCACTTAATATGAAATACTGCTGCTGGGATAGCCAGCATGTGTCTGGCTCTTGCACGGGGTGCAGCCGAGCGGGAAGGGTCCTGCCTTGTACGGCTGCGCTTTGCCTTCCACTCAGATAGGGAAGAGGTCTTGGTATGCAGAGAATTGGTTGGGGCCAGACTGAGTTGTCTGAAAACTGATCTTTCTGTACTTGCCGTAGACCATACCTTAGTGCTCTTCTGTAGCATCCTAGATCCTGGCTGACTTTAAAGCCTCGCCTAGGTGGCAGCAGTGACTGTTAGATAGAGCTCATATGGGTATCATTCCACACTCCTCATGATTTTGCTCCAAGTAAAGACACAACTGTGGAAGCCCACTCTTTGTTCCAAGTTAGAAGTTAGGTCTGTATGTGAAGACAGATTCCCAGATTTCCTCTAAATGGAAATAATTCAGCAATAGCTACCTAGACAATTCTCCCGGGCACAGACGTCTCTCAGAGCACAAGAAGCAGGCTTTACCTTGCAGCAGTGAGGAGCTTCATCCCCCAGGCAGCCACCCTGCTTGATGCAACACTGGTCCGAGTGGCAGAGATCAGGAGCAGATCCAAAATCTGTCAGTGCCCGCACTGCACATCCAGCCTATTCCTCATAGTCCCCTTAGGAGTGGGGAGAATGGGACACAGGTCTGGCCTGTGGTTGTGTGAACATCTCATCTGGAGAACACCAATGTTACCAGTCCTTCCCTCCTCCCAGTGCCCCACAAAGGTAAGGAAGGGGTAGAAACTGTAGAGCAGCAGAGGGAAGTGGAGCAGTGTTCTCCACTGTATATACAGGCACCGTTTCTCCCTGTTCCTGCCAGCACACTGGTGCTGCTGGTGGCTGTCCCCATGGCTTGTCCTCCCCAGGCTTGCTCCGCCTTGCTGGTGGCTACCCACTAATGAGGACAGGAGCGGGGGATCACATAGCCCTAAGGACAGAGCAGCAGTTACTGGGCACAGGCACGCATCCCTTGCTCTGTGGCTGTGAGTGAATGCAATACTGTAAATGGGGGGGTGCTTTTTGGAAGGAAACCCCTCGAGCTTCATTTTCTGTGGGTTCAGCCTAATATTTAGGCTTGGTACGGGTTTACTTTACTGAGAGAGGTTTGTTGTGACTGGATGTGGGGGGAGCACCCTCCTGTCTGTCTCCCACCAGGGGAGAAGAACGATTGAATGATGAGGTGGAGGAGGAGAGAAATTAGTTGTACTCACCTAGATTCATCTGTGTCATCCTTCATGCTTTCCTTTGGGGTGTGGCGAGGGAACTGAGAGGAGGCAGAAGCTATAAGTAGCCATCCCTCAGCACAAAAATATGTTGTACCTTTTGGGAGGTCCCTCCTCTGTGAGTGACTAGGCACATAAGGAGAGGTACAGGCAGTATGTGGGGGATCTACGTGGGGCTCTGTTTTGGGGTGTGGTGCAGGAGCATCTTGCATGCCCCTTCTCCCATCAGAGTTATGTAGGTGGCTAAACACCATTTGGGGCTGACTAATGAGCAAGCTTTTCTTTATTCTCTTGAGCTTGCTTCCCTCATGTAACCAGCTGATAGGCTCAGGTGGGCTTGAGGCAGGAATGAGCCTCCCCCTCAGAACCAGCACTTCAGTGAGACATGAGCCAAGTGACTTTATCTTGGGTTACTTCCCATCTCTCTGTTGTTCTCCTTGCTTTATGTCATAAGAAAAGCATGGATGTGACAGAGGACACTACAACAGTAGATACTTGGACAACTTCTTGCTTTTGCTCATGGGAGAAGACATACTCTGCTTGGGTTCATGTGCTTTCAGCCTTTGCAGTGGAGGGTTGGTGGTGACAGACCTGGGAGTGGAACTCTGCTTGTTTGCATGTAGCCCTTTAAAATGCAGAATGCAATTTCCAGTGGCATTTAGCTGGTTCTGTAGCTGATGAGACATACAGACCTACCCAAAGGGCTGCTTATCTTAGGCGCTTCTGATAAGGTGCTGCCTATTTCTGGTGATCATAGGCAAGACCTGAGCAGCTGACTGGAAGATGTCCCTTTTACATTCTAAGTGTGGGTGAGATCAGCCCCACTGTAGAGATTAGGAGATCAGAGGGAAGGCTGTATAAGCAAAATGGTAAGGCAGCTTTCTTCCTCCTCTGCCATTTGTTCCTATTACAGGGGATTACACATCCCCTGTTGGGAGTAATGGCCCCTTGATGTCTTCTTACTTTACAAAGCCCCCAGGTAAGGGACTGTTTTGTGGAAGCAGAGGCTGTGAAGGGCCAAGAGATGATGAAATGTTGCCCCAATTCTGTCTGTGGATTCAGTGTCCTGATGTGTCCCCATCCCTGGATCACCCATATCCCCACCACCCTGTTCATCGCCTCATCACACGCCCTTCCTCTCTGCATTAATTCTGGCAGTTCCCACAGGGGAGGAAGTGTCTTTGTCCCTGTACCCTTGGAAGCACTTGGGAGGACCCAAGAAGGCAGCATTGCAGGGTGATCCCCACAGGAGTCTCAGCTCCCATCCCCAGAGCAGGTACAAGGTAAGGAACCCAGTGAGGCCACCTCATGCAGCAAGTTCAAACCATCCATCCAGACAACTCCCTGCTGCCTGTGTGGCATTTGTAACACCACCTGGGCTGCCCTGCCCCTTCCCCTGCCACATTACTGCCTGTGTATAGTATATATATTATATATATATATTTAAAAAGATGTATAATATAAAGCTATACATATATACGTATATACGATGACTCATGGATGGCCTGCCGCATACAGGATCCTCTGAGTGGTCTTGTCTAAGCCCGAGTGTCCCTTCACCCCTCCTGCCCCTCCCCCTGCCCCCGTCCCTTCCGAAATTCAACTACAGCGAACCCCGCCACCTCGGCACCTGTGTTTACAATGTCCTATATATTTGTGGTTAACAAAGTGAAGGTGGTAACTACTGGTGTCTCAATAAAGTTATGACGTTCAAAATAACCATACTATGTGGAAAAAAGAATGGTCTGGATTTTTTTCTTTGGGGAGGGATGGCTTTTTTAGCTTGGTTTGCTACAAGAGCATTGGCTCCTGTGCTCCTGCATGGCCAAGCTGGCAAGTTTAGTGACAATCAGTGGCTTGGATGGAGGAAAGAAACCTAAAGAACTGCCCTTATTGAGATGTTTCAGTGGAAGCTAATGGTTACATGTTTTACTTGGCCTAAGTTTTAAATCACACACACCATCAAGTGTCTCTCACCTAATCAGTAGGAAAACTTGAGGAACCTGACTTGCCATGTTAGAAGTGGACTCTCACTGTGAAAAGGATGTGGTAGTAGGAGGTGTGGATGGGGGACTTGAAGGAATATAGGATACAAATCCATATGGAAATAAACACCTGTATTTCCACACCCAGGGAAGCAGAAGTGTTTAGTCCTGTGATGTGTCTTTATCTCTATTCATGTATGTGTGACCATTGCTCGGCTGTCTGGTGTACTGCAGGTTTTCAAAACATAATCAAATCCTGGGAAACGAGCTCTCAGGGCCACTACCCACAGTGGGTGTCTGATTGGTAGCCCACCACTAAAAAGGATCTTGTTTCAACAGGCTTTGCAATGAAAATGAAATTCAAAGTCCTATCCTGTGCTGATGGTTAGCTAAAGCTTCCTTCTCATCCCCTTTTAATGAGTCTGTCACCCGAGTACCTCAGTATCACATTTCCCAACCTCTGTGGGGTTTGAGGACAGTAAAGAGACACACATGATGGTGAACAGGCTCTACCCAAACTGTCTCTCCTCTTGGGGCCGCTACTGAGCACACATTGCAGCTGCACATCAGATTCTATGCAAAAGTGTTGGTGGACCGACTCATCTGTTTCATGATTAATCTTTGTTTGGACAAAGACCCTTCCTACAGTCACAGCTTTTGGGGTGGATGTTTTGTGGAGATACCAAGCCCACAGAAAGGCAAATGTCTGTGTTGGCAACAGGTGGCGTTAAGAACTAGTGAGACAAGATGTTGCCAAAAGCAGGCATTTCAGATGAGTAGGACTCCAACATTACTAGTTTGTTTGTGTTTTCTAATCATTTGAAATCTCTTTAGTTTTGCTCTCTGGTATTTCACATGCTTATGAGTCATGTTTTGAAGCTTCTCCCTGCAGCCATGACATCTAGAAACAATTCTGTTATAAAGTTGTTTTCTTTTTTTTTCTTTAAAGTTCACATAATCCCAGGACTCAAGGAGATGCAACTTGGTTTAGTGTATCAAGGAGTTCAGTAAAATTATATGAAACAACCCGTTTCCCTCCCTCATAAATCCATCTGGCCTAAAACTGTACAAACTCTGTTTTGCAGAGGTATTTGACTCTCTCTTGGGGGCATCAGCACACTCTCCTCATCCCCCTTTCTCTGGTAGTAGCTCTCCACATTGGCTCTCCAGCTCTCAGAGGATGCTGGGGGAAGGAATCTGTTGTTTCCAGCTTTCCTTCCTTAACACTTGTTCTTTTTATTGCCCCATCTTATTTTTCTGCCCTTCCAGCATGCCTGGAAACAGTGGCCTGTGAAGAAGTGAGGAGTATTAGGGCACCTGTACCTGTGGGAAGCATCAGGCTGGAGTTGATAAAGGTAGATGAGGTGACCTCGGCGTGGAGCTGTGTGAGGCTTCACAACGCCACCCCCTCACCATCCCTTTCTGTGTGCCGTAGGAGCAGAGCAAGTATGGCAAGCTGACTTTGTCAGAGAGATCCTTCCTTTTTTCCATGTCACCTCGTGCAAGCTTTGCCAAAAATCCTTTCCAGCCCCGGCCTCTGTTAGCATCAAAACAGAAAAAAAATCTCCCTAAACATATCTCCCACATCATCAAGTAGAGAGAAACAAAATGATGTGATGGCTTCTGCCGGCAATCTGGGAAATGCTTCCCGGTTTCTGAGCGCCGACAAGAGCACTGTGCAGGGGCTGCCCCCAGCTCCCTGCTCCCCGTGGCACGTTGCTCAGTCATGCTGTTCATCTTTCATCCTGCAGCCAAGTAGTGACCATGCCTCTTCCTTTCCTGCAGAGAAAGCTTCCATAAAAACAGGAAGGCAGCAGTACAGCTTGGAACCAGGAATACTGTGTGTATAATCCCTAGCACTGGGGACAGAGAAATGGGAGAACAATTACAAAAAGAGAGAGGGAGGGGTATGAGAAATGTGGGAATTCAACATGAGAGGGGGAGCTGTATATCTGGTAGCCACTGAATCATATAATTCATTTACTTGTGCATGGATGGTGAGGTTCAGTGACCAATATCCTGCATTCCTGAGGAGATCTTGCCTGCATGGGAATGCAGCACGGCAATTTCTGAGTGTATTTGCAGAAAGTAAGAAGCATAAATAGAGGTTAAAATAAGTTTGATCAATACAGCCAACAGAAACTAGGTGCACTATTTCATCTTCCAAGTGCTGCATAAAGCTTTCAATGAGCAGACATTAATGGAGCAGCTCACTAGCTTCTGTAACACTTTCCTTTGGAGGACTGTGAAATGCTGGACAAACATGCATTTAATGCTGCAAATGGCCTCATTTGCTAAATCCTGCTATTCACTTTTTTCCCAGGTCAAGTAATTAATTGACTCACTCAAGGTTAGGGCAGAAGCTCAGAACCACAGGAGTATCCAGGCAGATTCTGGCACAAATATTTTCACCAAGAAAAAAATGCTTTGCACCAGGTCTGCATTCCAGTGCAAACTGGCAGAAAAGAGATAAACCCAAATGACAAAGATTAGTGACTACGAGCTGAAGCCAGATATTTAAATTAGGATCAGGGCGCATTTTTAACTGCAAGAGGTGACAAGCCATTGTACAAACAAGGGAAGTGGCAGATTTTCTATCTTGTATCTTTAGGAAAGTTGTTTTGCTCTCTCATTGACTTCACATTCTGCCTTATCACACTCTCGCACAGACTCTGCTCTTGTTAGTTTCAAAAGGACTCACTTACGGATAGAAGAAGACAGAAATGACTCCTAAATCTCCAGTCCTGCAATGCAATACATGCAGACAGTCTCTGGGCACACCCAAAGCCTTGCTGATTTCAGTGTCGCTCTGGGCAAGGACAGAGTCTGACTGTGCTCATCAAGGTGCATGACTGCAACCTTCAGTGGCATTAAATAACCATAAGCTGCTGCTGCAATGCTGAAAAAGTGTCATCCTGTTTTAAAGCAAAGACACTTGCCTGTAGCTTTTTAATGACACGGACAATGCTGTGCTATGCGGTTTTCTGCAGGACTGGGAATTCTTTCGATACTGGCAAGAAAACAAATCTTTGTCAGTACTAAATCTGTTCATCCTACTTCTAATACAGACTTCAGATCTATTCCTATAATTATTTGTACCTATTCACAGTTTTACCCACAGGAATACTCTGAATGACATCACTGAGACCAAGCTTATACAGAAGCCCAAACCTGAGGAAACTTGGTTTGTAGACCCAGGTGCTAAATCTAGCATTTTCTTCTATCTTTGCATAATATAAGATTTAAAGCAAGTAGTTCTGCCTGTGTACCTAATTCTGGTTGAATGTCTGTATATTTGTGAGCCTTGCATGAAGGAGAAGGATCTGTAATCTTTGTATATTTTGAAGAAAGAAATGTAGCAAAACAATAGACAAAGGATTTACAGGAAAGGAAGCTGGAATCCTCTGGCAAAAACCCCTTCAGCAAAAGCCATCATTCCATAGAATGAGGTTAATTAAGCTGCAATTATTTCTGAAGTGCATCTGAATCGAATAAATCTGCCACAAAGATGTCATTATAAGTGTATCAAGCCACTGCTGGAAGTCAAGACTATTTAACACTCCCACCCTCACCACAACTACACTGCTACCCATGACTGAAACTGCACGTCTCTCATGTCGGAGCCCCTGCAGCCACAATACACACAGGGAAACACACAGGGCTCTTCCCGAAGCCCTTGCTGCCACAGCCTGACTGCTGGCCATCACTCACATTCAGATATGCCATTCACGCTCCTGAAGGGTTCTTCTGCTGATTTATAATATTGAGAAAGCAGTGAGGTTGAATCTTGTGTCTTCCCTCCTCCCCCAGCTGAGCCGATTCAATGGAAACAGCCTGTGTCTGCCAAGAAAGTATCTTAAATAAGAGCAAAATCAGTGATCTCTGATTTTGTCTGTGTTGCTCAAGCAGGCACACAAGTGACTTTACTGTTGTGCCTGACTCGAGACTACCAAGAACTGCAGTGAGGATTGAGAACTACTTGTCATCTGTCCTAGATGACAGACCTTCCTAGTGCTTCCCTGAGGACATGGTCCAACTACATCCTTGTTACGGCCTGCAAAAGAGAGAGGGAAAGGGCAGGAGACAGACTGCAAGCTGAGACACGTGGATGCCATACATGTGGTGCCTATGGAACAGGGTGCAGCTGAGAACTGGTACCTGGGCTGAGTCTTCCCTGGAGGTTGCTTGGAACATGATGCACTGCTAAGAAAACTTTCAGCACCAGGCTGCCTCAGGGCTCTCTGGCACTCAGGGTGACCCCATTTCACAGCATCCAGGATTCACGGTACCAATTGCATCTCAAGGACTGTGCTCAGCTTTGGGCCCCTCACTTTAAAAAGGACATTGAGATGGTGGAGCAGGTCCAGTGAAGGGCAACAAGGCTTATGGAAGATTTAGAAAACACATCCCATGTGGAACAGCTACGGGAGCTGGTTTTTTTAGTCTAAAGAGGAAGCTAAGGAGAGATCTCATTGCTCTCTACAACACATGAAAAGAGGTTGTAGTGAGGTCAGGGCCGGTCTCTTCTACTGTGCTTGCAGTGAGAGAACTAGAGGAAATGGCCTTAAGCTGAGACGGGAGATTTTTTCCCCACTGTTAAGGTGGTCAGGCATTGGAATAGGCTGCCCACGGAGGTGATGGAGGTGTTCCCATCCCTGGGGGTGTTCAAGCAGCATCTGCATCTGGCGCTGGGTGATGTGGCTTAGGGCTTACAGTGGCAGTGCTGGGTGGACAGTTGGACTGGGCGATCTCAGATCTCTCTTCCAACCCTGGTGATTCCATGATTTCATGATCCTCGCAACCCTGCCGCTCTTCCCTCCTCCTCCACACACACACGCTGGCAGTGGCGGCCAACAGGTGCTTCTTTCTCACACACTTGAAGGCCATAGGTAAGAAATGGAGACGTCTGCACTCCGCCTAGACCAGAAGGAAGGTGTAACGACAGACACATTTCAAGGAGTTCCAGTTCCGTGGGCTTTCCCCCGGGCCCTGCCCAGCACCGCCTCACGCGGGGGCGGGGCCTGAGCGGGCCCGAGCTGTGGCGGCGGAGGGCGGGCGGGAGGCGGCCGCTCCGGCTCCAAGATGGCGGCGCAGAGGAGGAGTCTGCTGCAGAGTGTGAGTGGCATCTTCCCCCCCTCCGTGCACACGCACCCCCCAGGTGGGTGCGAGGGAGTCCCCGGGCCTCCTCCCCACCCGCCCCCCGCGCTGCCGTGTGGGAAGGGGGAGGTCCCCCTGCCGTGGGGCGGTGGGTTGCTGCTCTCCCGCCCCCTGTGCCGCCTCAGGGCAGGGGCTCCCGGAGTGCGGGGGTCCCTGCGTGGTCAGCGACCCGCACGCTGCGCTGACCGGCAGCTCCGCAGCGCACGGTGGGCGACAGGTGGCTGGGGGGGCCGTGCCCGCGCTGCGGGCTTCGGGGTGCCCCGCTGTGTGAGGGGACAGCTGGCGTCTGCAGGCCTGGCGGGAGATGGCGGCCCCAGGGATGTCTCTAATTGCTGGCTGCAGCATCAAGCCCCAGTCCCTTGGTCCTGGTTGAGTAGTCCTGGGAGAATCCAGAGCTTTCCCTGCACTCCCGTGCCAGGGGTGCGTGAGGATCTGATTCACCATAGGAATAGCTAACAGTGCTGTGCTGTGCTGTATGGAGTGCAAAACTTGCGTGGAAATTTCGCATCTGGTTTCTTGTTAACAAAAGCTGAAGTGCAGCCAGAGCTCAGCTTCAGAGGGAAGGGACGTGGTAAGTGGTGCTGTTCTGCAGCGGGGAAATGTGGAGTTATTGGCTGTGCTATTAGTTAGCAAAGGGAAAAGGATTGAGAAGAGGATGGGGGTGGACTGGTGACCTGTACTGGACCACGATCTTCACTTCACCCTGCTTGGGGTTTACATGGTCTCTTTCCTCTTCCTGCCAGGAACAGCAGCCCAGTTGGACAGATGACTTACCATCCTGCCATCTCTCTGGGGTGGGCTCAGCTCCAAATCGTTCCTACAGTGCAGATGGCAAGGGCACAGAGGGTCACCCCTTGGAAGATAACTGGTTAAAATTCAGGTGAGTGAGTTGCACCTGGGACACTGAGTCCTGCTGGCACAAGTGCAGGTAGAAGAGGTATTTAATTTGTTGCACAGGACATGGAAGAAGAGGGTGGGGCCTGAGCATGCAAGAGGCGTCTAGGGGAACTTGCTACTTGTATCTGCGTCTTACCGAGATGTGTGACCTCTTTGCTTCTGCCCTCTTGGCAGGAGTGAGAACAACTGCTACCTCTATGGTGTCTTCAATGGTTATGATGGCAACCGAGTCACCAACTTCGTGGGTCAGAGGCTCTCTGCAGAACTGCTGCTGGGCCAGCTCCACGCAGATCACAGCGATGCCGACGTGCGTCGAGTTCTGCTGCAGGTAAAGAAGCTTTGAGTTGGAGCAGCTCCTGCTTCTTGCACTACCCACCTCCTCTTTGCCATCAGGGGAGCAGCATCTGGTTTCTGTGGGGGTTGGAAACATCTGGTCGTTGCAGTTGCACTCATCCTGAGCATCTGTAGTGCTTTGTTTCACTCCTGCCTCATCCCATCTGTCCCCTGGCTCTGTCAGCACAGTGCTGAGAGCTCTCCAGGAAGCTGCAGCCAGTCTTCCCTGGACGTGTAGGAACAAGTCAGCCTGTGAAGGGGAGAAGTTAATGTGTGGGGAGATGGATTTGTGAGTGTGCTTTCTTGAGTGACAGGATCAACACACAAGATCAGATAGGTCTCTGACATTGCTGTGAATTTGATTTTTATGGTGTTGTCTTCTGTTTTGAGTTGTTGCAGATTGTTTTTACAAGCTGTTAACCAGTTGTGCTGAAACAATAGTGTTTCAGTGTGCTGTAAGTGGTCCTTGAATGTCTGTATGTACAGTGATCATGTACTCTTACGAGCTGGTCTTAGAGAGGTGAGGATGAGTAGCCCCAAAGTCTGTAGGCATCGGCTAAGTGCTTTGTTTCTCTTTATGGCCTTTTTAGGCTTTTGATGTGGTGGAAAGAAGTTTCCTGGAGTCCATTGATGATGCCTTAGCAGAGAAGGCCAGCCTGCAGTCTCAGCTACCAGAGGTAATGTAACCGTAAGAGTAGAGCTTGCTGGAGGTCCCACCTTCCAGCTTGCTGGATGAGGTTTGGGCATATTAATCAGTTTGATCCAAAGGAGGCTGTAAGTGAAAGTTACTTCTCCATGGTTCTCTTCTGGGAGCTTGCATGTGAAGTGAAGCAAGTGCCTTGGTCTATTTCTCAGAGTTCCCACTGTTCATACTGGCACTACTTAGACCTGACATTGGTTATCTGTGTAAGGAACTGAGTGTATCACAGAGAGGAGTTCAGCCTGTACATGTGGCTCTTCCAGGACAAAGCCACACAAATGAGAAGAAAGGCCTCAAATTTGCATGGCATCTGGGCAAATATGGGCTCTGTTCTTCAAGTGTACTGGGCTGTCCTCTCCAGAATTATATCAAAGCTGTGTCAGGGGCTAGGATTGAACAGAAAATTTTATGTTTTGTACAGGCATGACACAAGGCTAAGACACATCAAGATGAGTCCTCTCCCAGCAGAATTTTTATTCCAGCTGTGATTTCTGTGTTGTGGACTGTGTGTTTAAGCTTCCCCCTCATTTTGGCTTCCAGGGTGTCCCTCACCACCAGCTTCCTCCTCAGTACCAGAAGATTGTGGAGAGATTGAAGGTTGTAGAGCAGGAGATCTCTGGAGGAGCCATGGCTATTGTGGCTGTCGTTCTCAACAACAAACTCTACATCGCCAATGTGGGTGAGTTGGTTTTTGTCAGTGGCTCAGTCTCAGCATTCCTGAGGATGGCAGGGGTTCTAGGAAGTAAAAGACATTTGAGTGTGGGGGGCAGTTTCTTTGGTCTGTGGCCACGCAGTGATATGCTTGCTGCTTAGACAAGCACTTGGCTCTTCATGCCTGCAGATGTTGGCTGATGTGGTGCGTGTGGCCAAAGAACAGAGGGAAAACGGCTTGAGAGTAGTGGTGTAGGTTCACTGTGAAATAGAGAACTTCCTTGGGAGGTAGCGGCTCAGGTCTGGATGGAGAGCTGCCTATCAGGCCCACTATGCTGCTAGCAAGGCTGCTTTTTGGAGATCATGATGAGACAGTACATGAGCCTTTCTCTTCTCTTCTGTCTTTATTCCCATTTCTATTCCTTTTCCCTCTGGATGTGTTCTCCCTGTTAACAGCAGAGCTATCTGGTGCCTCATCTCGCTGCTCCCACTGCAGGTACCAATCGAGCACTGCTATGCAAGTCCACGGTGGATGGGCTGCAGGTGACTCAGCTCAACGTGGACCATACGACAGAGAACGAAGATGAACTTTTTCGCTTCTCTCAGCTGGGTGAGTATTTGGGTTTCATGTTCTTAGCTGAGAACATCGCATGACTGTTTATCTGGAGCACCAAGAGTGACTCAAGCCACAGGAACAATAAATAACCACAAAAAGAAGCTTACTGTGTTTTCAGATGACAAGTTCAGTGCCGTCTTTTTGTGCCTTTCTATCCAGTCTGAGTGAGTAAGGGTGAGTAAGCTCATCTCACTGACCCAGCAGAAAACTACGCTTTTGTTTCAAGTTTTGAGTGTTAGTTTTGTGTCCAGCTGCCAAAGTGGCATTGATTTGCCCTCCAGCTGTTGCCGTAGTCAATAGGAAAGCAGGAGTGGAAGCACAGAGCCAGAGGGTAGAAGTGAAGCAGACAATGTATGACGGCTCCTGTGGAGGCAAACCACAGTTATGCTGCTTTAAGTTCTGTGTTACGCCTCACCCTCAGGATGGTACATTTCAATTTGCCTTTGTACAAGCTGCTGCTGAAAAAAAGCAGCTTCACTTCAGACAGAGCCAGGCCAAGCACTGGCATTTACTCCTCGCACTACTGAACTCTTAATGCTGACATTTTGCTTTAGGCGATTTCCCTTTTCCTTTACAGTGTTTGACATGTTTACTTTCTTGGTCTAGAGCTAACTCAGACCACTTGTGTGATTGCCAGTACCAAATTCTTCTTATTGAGAGACTTTGGTCCTGTACTTTTATTTAGGTAGATCTGAGGTGACATTCTTCGTTAGAATCACCTGGCAGATATATTCTTATTGGGTGAGCCTACTGATGTGGTAATTTCTGCTACTAGGTCTTGTTTTATTCTATTTCTCTTTCATTCCCACTTCTACTCCTGCACCAGGGATATGTGCTGTGAAACAGAACACTGAATACAAGAATCCAGGGAAAGAGACTTTTTGAGTGTTTTTACTACCAAAAATGCAGAATTTAGCTGCAGTCCATAGAAGATCAGGGATCTGTTAGATGTACCAACCTTAACTTGGTGCAGCACTGGTGCTCCTGCCTGCAGTCCCAGCAGAAGGAAGATCCTGTGGAACAAGACAGCGTGCACAGGCTGTTTTGGGGGCCCAAGGGAGGTTGGTTTTGAGCTAGGTTGAAGCACAGTGATAAGAGGTAGTGGGGATAGGATTTGTCATGCTGGTGTCTTTGCCACCTCTGTCTTGGGGGAAGGGTGGGAGAGGTCTTGTGATTTTGCGGTTCTTCAGCCGGCACATCACAGCTTGTTCATTGCCCTGGGAGAGCTGCTGTGATTTAGACATGACTTCTCTTGCTGTCCTGTGAGCCTCCCTATGTTTGTATCTGTCAATGGCATGTACCTCCCTGCCAGGAGCTGGCAAATGAGCCAGGCCATGTTGATGAGTCAACTGTGGTCTGCAGCAGATGGAGGACTTGTGTCTTACTGCTGGGGTAGGTGTGGAGCCATCTGTGCAGAAAGGTTTGGTTTGACTCAAAGGGAGAATTTCAGCTGGACTCCTGCCTTCACCTTGTACCGAGGACAGTCATCCCTAGATAAAATCTCCATGTTTTCTGGCTGATAGCTCTAGGTATAATGAGGAAAGGGGGTTTGCCAGAACAGACCAGGTAAGTAAATCATCTGCTGCAAGTCCTGCCTCAGATAGTAGCAGCACTCCGATGGTCCCTGTTAGAATTTCTTCTTCAAGATGGGATTAATATACAACCCTATATCACCATAAGTTTATTTAAATAAATGCTTGCTTGATCATTGTTCTTATTTTAGAAGTAGCCCACATCAATTTGAACACTTGAGCACATTCAGTGCATCTTGTCGATAGTTCTCATTTTCTCAGAATCACAGCCTGGGCAAGGTTGGAAGGGACCACAGTGGATCATCTGGTCCAAGCTCCTCCTCAAGGATGGTCATCCCCGAGCACATTGTACAGGTTCTTGAATATTTCCAGTGAGGGAGACTACACAGCCTCTCTCTGCAGTCTCATGTATTAGTGAAATTGTCATGGGGAGCTAAGGAGCAAGGGTCAGTTACAGGTGAAAGAAAAAGCAGAATCCTTCACATATGTTTTCCTTATTTCTGCCTTCTCCTCCCATCACACAGTCCAGAGCTGGCAGACGCAGATATTCCCCAGTCTTTTTGGCAAATGCCTATGCAGCCAGGCCAGCTGCTGCTGGTGGCTTTGGACCAGGATGTGGACTTTGTCTCTGGGCCAACTGTTGCATTCAGAGTATGCCTCTCCCTCCTTCTCTGTCCTTCCCAGCTGGGAACTAATGAAGAGGTGTCCCTTCAAACCCAGTTATTCCTTTTCTCCCTGTTTAGCTCCTGATGATTCTTCGGCGTCTCATTTTCTTACAGTTCTCTGTAACTGTGGATATTTCTTTTCTCGGAGGAAGTTCTGCAAGTTTCACAAAGTTAATGAAGCATTTTTGGTTTTCAATCTGGCAGGCTTGGATGCAGGGAAAATAAAACAAGTGGGAACTATTCGTGGGCAGGAAAGCACTCGGCGCATTGGAGACTACAAAGTCAAGTATGGCTATACCGATATCGAACTGCTCAGGTCAGAAAAACTCAGCTATGGGGTTTCAAGCCCTCCTTTTCTTCATGATCACTCCATTCTCACCTACTATGTCACCATTAAATGCTAAATACTGTCTCTTTCCAGTGCTGCTAAATCTAAGCCCATCATAGCAGAGCCTGAAATCCATGGAGGGCACTCGCTGGATGGGGTGACGGGCTTCTTGGTGCTCATGTCCGAAGGGCTCTACAAAGCGCTGGAGGCAGCTCATGGGCCTGGGCAGGCCAACCAGGTGAGCCTGCTCACAAGGGAAACATTCCCGTGGCTATTGACTCACTCCACCAGTGTCAGCTGCTCTCATACAGACTGTCCTCCTCATCTGTGCTTCAGTGCTGGCCAGGCTGAATACCTGTGCCACCCCATTCCAGTCTAATAATATGGGAGTTGCTTTGCCAAGCCAGTTCTAGGCAGCTGCCTGTCCCTTGGGAGTAGCCCATTAAAGGGAGTGGGATGACTCAAGGCACATTATCAGCAGATAAGCATCACAGTCAGATGAGTTGCCACAAAAACTCCTAAATCAGATGGCAGGGAAAGGTTTTTTCCAAAATCTTCTAGAAGTCTTTCCTCTGATGATTTTTTTTCCCCTTCTCTGCTCAGGAAATTGCAGCCATGATAGCCACAGAGTTTGCCAAGCAGACGTCACTGGATGCTGTGGCACAAGCAGTGGTGGACCGGGTTAAGCGCATTCACTGTGACACATTTGCCAGTGGTGGGGAGCGGTCCAAGTTCTGTCCCCGTCACGAAGACATGACACTGCTTGTGAGGAATTTTGGGTATCCCTTGGGTGAGATGAGCCAGCCCACGCTGACACCAACGCAAGGTGTGTTGGGGAGAGAACGAAACAAAATGTGGTGAGGAAGATAAGATCTCTTGATTGATCTGGCACTCACCTCACATTGGGAGAAGAGGTACTTGGTGTAGAAGGGATTTTCTTATTAAACAAGATTATTGGCTTTTGAGATCTGGAATCTGTGACAATATGACAACATACAGTATAACATCAAGGGCACTTTGATACAAATTCTTGGAGTTTTTTGCTGCTGTGCTGCACCCCCAGTTGCTCATGTCTGAGCTGCATTTTATAACTTCTGTTTTCTCCCTTCTCAGGAGGCCGTGTCTACCCAGTCTCTGTGCCATATTCCAGCTCCCAAAGCACAAGCAAGACAAGTGTCACGCTGTCTCTTGTCATGCCTTCTCAAGGCCAGATGGTCAATGGTGCCCACAGCAGCTCAACTCTGGATGAAGCCACCCCCACCCTCACTAAGTAAAGTCCTGCTCTCTTGCTACCCACAATTTTCCTTGCACCTCATGCTGTATAAAGTGGTTGAAAAGCAGAGACAGCTGTCAGTTACCTGTCAGTCAGTCCTTTATCTGGAGTGTGCTCCCCCCCACTACAGTACTGACAGCCAGGACTATGTGTTAGCTGGAAAGCGATTGCGTGAGGAGTGGGAATGAGTGAAGCAACAGCTCTGAAGCCAGCTCTGGCGACATGCCTTGGGAGCAGCATCTGCTGCTGTTTGTGGAGGGCATTCTGGCAGCAAGCAGCCCTTCTCTTTGGATCTCCTGTGCCAACTGTGTTGGGTGCTGTGCACAGAGAGAGTGTGGGTGCCCTTCATTGCAGCAAGGAAGAGGGATTATGCAGGTCACCTGTAAGGCTCTTGTAGAGGCTCCGCTGCTGAAGTGGATTTGCTTACAGGCACAGCCCAGGGGGAAAAAAAAGTGGATAAAGGTCAGAATTGGGTCCTCTTTGAATCCACTCTGCAGGGTCATACTAGTTAGTGGCTGTGGTTTAGGTTGAGCCCTCTGGCGCAGCATGGTGTGTACACACTGCACAGTGAAGAAACGCTGTGGGTATTGTACTCTGTAGCTCCAGAAACAGTGAGGCTGACACACTAGAACTGCTTTGGCTGCAGCACAGGTCATGCAAGAATAGCTTTCCTCCCTGCCAGACTCTTCCCGTAAAGCTCATACTGTTCTGGATATGGGGAGGCCAGCAGAGTGCATGCCTGTTTTTTTCTGCTTCCTCTCTGTTCCTCAGATGCCTGGTTGTACTTAAGGCCTTCCAGTTAACGTGAATCAGATACCTTTGGTGTTTGTCAATTCCAATTAGTTCTCAACACTTTTAGTGCTTTCGTAGAGCAAGTGACTGCAACTTTTTACCTGTCTACTAGGATAGCTTGATCTGGGAAGAAACTGGTGCTTGTTCTGCTGCTTTTCTTGTCCCGTGCATCAGGTGGAGTAGAGTAAAGATGTTTATGTTCCCTCTTTTTCCCTCCTTAGCCAAAGCCCAACTGTGACGCTGCAGTCGACCAATACTCACACGCAGAGCAGCAGCTCGAGTTCAGATGGAGGTCTCTTCCGTTCCCGACCCACCCACTCGCTCCAGCCAGATGAGGATGGGCGTGTGGAGCCCTACGTGGATTTTGCAGAGTTTTACCGGCTTTGGAACATGGACCATGGCGAGCAGGGAGCACTGACTGTGTCCTAACTCGTATCTGCCTCCTGCAGACACCTTGTGCTCGTCTGTGTGAGCAAAGACTGAGGCAAGGGTGAGAGTGTTCCACTGAGGGCTGCGTTCTGCCCAGAGCTAACTCCTATCCAGGAGGTGCTGCATGCTGAGCAGGGGATCTTGTGCACTACACATGTGTTGCCTGTGCCATGCTCCCAATCCTGCCCAGCCCTGGGAAGCCCTGTGAATAGGGGAAGGGGTCTTGAATGCAGCCCTCACTGCAGGTTTTTGCAGATAAATGTGTGGAGAGGGCCCCTTGTGGATCCTGCAGGAGTGGGGCCCGTACGAAGGCTGCGTGTGTGCGTGTGTGTAGGTGTACACGTGTGTGTATGCGTGTGCTGTCATAATGTTTCCACAACTCAATTCATAATGCTGTGATTCCAGTGTTCAACTCCATAGAAGATACCTCTATTTTGCAGAATAAATAACTTATAGCTACAGTCACTGGCACCCGTGTGGCTTGCTCTCTTCCTTACCATGTCGTGTGTGGGTGTGACAGCTCCTCCTGGTGAAACCTTCTGTTCCTCCTGAACAGAGGCTTGCACCTTGCAGGAGGAAAGCTTCTGCTGAAAAAGTGGCCTGAAGCCTCGCAGGTGACTTAAAGCATAAGCTCTTTGTTTACTTATTTGCTGGGCTTTGGCACTGAATTATGGCTTAGAGTCAAACCACAAATACAGGTTATTGTTTTTTGTAAGTAAAATGCACGTTTTTTCCCTTAATGTAGGCCATCTGGAAAGATGTAGAGGGCAGGTGCAGTTTGTAATGAAGTTTCCTTGTACAGCCTCCTAGTGGTGCACAGCTGGAAGTCACATCTCTGTCGTGGTGCCTTGAAGATGCAGACGAGCACCCTCGTGTCAGAGCGGGGCGGTGTTCAGCGACGACAGGAGAGGTCCTGCTGACTGCACACCGGCGTCAGCCCGGGCCTGGATTTGCTGGCCGAGGCGTCGGGATCACGGCAATCCTCCTCTTCAGTTCAGATTTCTGACGGCAGGCGGCAAGCGAGGCTCCTTCCTCCCGGCTCCAGCAGTCCCCTCAGCCTTCCTCGCTCCCTGTCAGCCTTGCCCAAGCAAACACGGGCGGCCTCGGGGGTGACTCGCAGCACCTGGTACCTCTGGGGCGTTGCGATGAGGCACCAGGCAAAGCCAGGAGAGGGCTAGAGGGGATTAGAGGAGAAGAGGCAAGAGGCAGAACTGGCCGGGGTTCTTTCCTGCGTTTATATTTGCATCCAGGCTTGTCACTTTAGGAAGAAGGGGAATGAGAGGGGATTAGGATAATGCAGCATGAGATGCTGTAATAAAGGCCAATGTGTAGCCAAGCCCCGATGTGTGGTGTGCAGGTTTGAGGCACTTCTGGCATGCCAGCATGGAAAGCAGGAGAGGAAGATTTATCCCTTTGGATAAATTAAGTAGCACTGAGTGCCCAGAGGCAAGACCTGAGTTCACTGAGAAATACGTGGGCAGGATCCGAGCGGTGAGAAATGCCCGTTTCCTCGGAAGGCACAGCAGGGATCCCTTGTGTGGGTGGGTGGCTCTCTGCCTGTGCCCCTCCAGTTCCCTCTGGCACTGCTGTGCCCTGCGGGATTCCGTGTGCTGCCGGACTGCCTGCAGAAGCTTGCGTTTCCCTGCCCTGCTCTAGTTCCCAGGGAGAATGGGTGTGCTGAACGTGCCAGCACAGGCACCTCCTGTCTCCTGTCGAGACCCTTCCAGCTCTGCCAGGGAGGTGACATTCAGAGGCAAAGGCAGCAGAGTTGCAGGAGGTTTGGTACCTTGTCCGCCAGGCTGAACATCGCAGGGGCTGGCAGTCCCTCAGCCCTGTCCCCTGCCCTTGCCTTTGCAAAGAGCAGAATTCAGGTATCTGAGCCCAGCCTGGCCTCACTGTCCAGGGCTGCTCCAAAATGTCATTTGACCTGGGGGTCCTATCCTCCAGATTGTTGTGTGGCCATTTAACAGGATATGCTCATGGTACAGCTTAAAATGGAGTTGAAAAGGTTTTGTCCTATTCTGTGTTCTCTAACCTGGCACAGATCTCAATAGCTGTATAAACAAGTTTTTCTTGCTTATTCCCCCATCCCATTATCTCTGGTATTTGTGAACTTATACCAAGAACTGTTCCAATGGGAAATATTCCAGCAAGTGGATGCTCCACATAAAAGTTTAAGAATTGCTAACACTTATATAAAGCAGATCACGCAAAACAAACTGATCCTTAGGCATCATTACCAGTTTAGGAAGTACAAAAAAATAAAGTGGGTAGGAGCGGGTGGATCACACTAAGCTGTGCCTGTACAGACACTGAGGAAGGTAGGTTTTCTGTGCATGCTCTGTAAGCCATGGCTTAGGAGTCCAGGTCAAAGGAGCAGCCTGAACATTGTGTACAGGGGCAAGGGGCTCGTGAGCCAATATTGGTATTTAATATTGCCCCCAAGGAACAAGGGGAAGATGCAGGTTGCGACAACAGTGGAAAAACCTCCTCTCCCCTGCCCCTTTAAAACGAAGGAGCGTCTGGAAGAGGACAGAACCCGAGTGATCTCTAGAAACAAGAGCAGGGCCCTTTTTGCATTGCAGTGAAATTCAAAACCACTAGAAACGTAAAGACCTAGACAGAGAAAAACAGTGCAGCTATGCTTCACTGGACTGCTGGAGAGAAGCTAGCAAATTAAGATCTGAATATGTAGGATAAGTCTAAGGGCAGCTGATATTATTTTTAAGAGCTATCTCCCTGCAAGACAAGGGTAGAAATGAGAAGTTCTATCCCTAGAATGGGAGTAGCGGGAATGCTTTGCACGTCCCTGAGTTCTCTGGTCACTCGCTGAGGGTCATTGGAGGTGCTCAGGCCAGTGAGACAAGCCTTTGGATGCCTCCTAAAACTGAGGTTCTCAGCATCTCTGTGGCTAAAGGATCACCAGGCACTTCTTTATTTTAAGCTCTTCATTATCTGAACAGCACACCCATTTATAACAAAATCTTTAAATAGCAGAGAATAGCTAGGAAGGGTCATGGCCAGCAGTTAATGCTCAGGTCTATTACATGGCCTGTGGGTAAGTCACACAGGGCATGGGTTTTCTTCAGCAGCCAAGGCATCAGCTGAAGCCAAGACAGGCTGGTTTTTCCCATTCACTTTGTTGCTTTTGTCATACCTGAACTTTCCAACAGGGAAGAGGCATATGGTGAACAAGTGCCACTTGATGCCACCAATGCTCCCTGGATCACGCAAGGGTAATGCAGCATCCTCAACCAGAGTCCGGGCTCCCTCAGCCACCATGCTCAGAAGAGGAAGAAATGTGTTCCTCTCCCCTTTCCTCTTTTTTCCCCCCCACCACATTAAGGCTTTTAGTGTTAGGAGATCCAAGAGTTTGTGGCACCACTGAAAAAATGCCACAATTGGCCTGGTGTCTTCTCAGGGTGGAGACAGTCATAGCAGAAGGGTGAATCTGCCTAAAAGTCATAAATATAATTTAATTTGATAGATAATAGGTAGTTGTTTATACAAAATAATCTGATTTTTCCTTCCTCAGAATGTCTGAGGAAGGGCTTTAGAGTGATCCTGTACAGTTCATTACTCAAGTGACTCACCTTCCTCCAGTGAAGGGCACTGCTGGCACCCTAAAATGTCTATGCCATTAATGTGAGTTGTAAATAAAGCACCAGGGACGGGTTAGGTATTTTAAATCCTATAGCTCTTTCTGTAAGCATAGGAATGCTATTCAGAGCATTCTGGCAAAAATTCAGCATGAGTACTTATATTCTGCCAACTCCAATCCCCTCCTGGAGTTTCAAATGGATACGATATTTATCTTCACTTTCCGTCTTAACTATTGTGTGTTGTCACTGTGGGTTGCTAAACAACTGCTGCCTCATCGGTGGCTGTATTTTGCTGGCAAATAAAGTGAGCCCCATGTGCGTATGAACCATAAAGCTATTTGGAGCCCTTGCATAAGAACCCCAAGATACGTGTAAGCTGTTAATATTTATTGTGTGGAGCTGAGAACATCACTGAAGATGGAGGGATTACAGTAACTGAGTTCAGGCTGTTGAACAGCCAGACAGAATGAAAGAGAAAACAGATGCCCTGAAGGAATAAGAGCAAAATGCATGAGGAATTTTTTGCATGCAGGATTAGACTCCAGTGGAGCATGGAAAGAAAAAGGCTGGAAATGCTCCAGAGAGGCAGGGCAGATAGGACGGAGGCAGCACTACGGCTTCTTGCTTGAGGTGAATCTTCCCCCAAACTGGCATCAGTTCACCCACGGGCTCGCTGGGGTGCAAACAGCAGGAGCCCTGTGAGAAGGGACAAGGTGTTTCCAAGGCACGTGAAAGAGGATTCGATCTTCTGGGCTGTGCAATGCTTGGCCGTCGGCCCTCTCGCTGATAGGTGTTTCAAGAGTCTTCTAAGCTGCTTTTTCTTTTTGTTTCATCTCTCAAAAGCAGCATGACCTAGAAACTCTGCATTTCTTCTGCTAGTTTTGCCTGAACTGGGCAAAGAGTTTTTCTCTTCCTTACAAAAAACAATTGATGGTGGAGAACACCACCAGGCCCTTTCTGCAGAGCAAGGTCCTCAGCGAACCAGCTGCTTTGATGTCCAAAGGACTGGTAACAAGGAAAGTCAAGACTCAGAGAGCAAGAGGTTCTGGAAGGGCAGACTACCCTGCACCTCCCACTTCAGAAGTTACAGAAATGCTTCTGCACAAAATCCTTGTGGTTAATACAGCACTAAGGTGGCCATCAGCCACCAAAATATCTTGGGAAACCACTGTGGTTTGTTTCCAAAAGCAGCCACAAGCCCAGTCATCCAAAACGGAGGTTTCTTGAGGTAGTTGGGCATTTCCAGACACACAACTCAGACAGCTCCCAACCAAAGTGAAAACGGGCAAAGGCGGCAGCCTCCAACCTCCGATGAGAGTTGGTTGCTTTGGAAAATTCAGGACTCCTTTCAAAGTAGTGGGATCAAAACTGAGCTATTAGTGGTTTCATGCCTCAGAGATTCGGAAAGTCCCTGACTCCAGCGGCTCCAAAGGCAGCTGCCATTGAAGCACAACAGGTAGCTGCTCTTGTCTGCCTGTGTGCTCGGGGCTCCTCCTGCCCTTCCTGGTGCCGGAGCCCCTCGATGCCTGTCTTGGCTGCAAACCTGCTCAGCAAAATGGCCAAACCCCCCATGGTGCATGCATGACCTCTGAGGCAGCCAGGCAAGGCCCTGCTCCTACAGCTAGGGAGAGGGTTATCCCCTGCACATGGGGAGGGGAGAGCCCCAGGGCCTTGTCTCCATCCAATCTCCAATCCTGCTGTGCGCGGGCCACCAGCCACCCGTGCCAGGAAAGGGATACCTCTGTGCCCAGTTTTAGGCTAAGTGGAACAAACTGGCTGGGTCACCCAGTGTAGCCTTGGCTAAAGGTGTGCTGCTGCAGGGTGGGTGTGAGGGCAGAAACAGAAACTCATCTCTGAATGGACTTGCCAGGCGCTGCTTGTTGGTTCAGCGTGGAGGATGGCCCCAGTCCTGCAGACACTTCTTATGTAAGGAGAGAAGTGGCTCATCCCTCTCTTCGAAGCAAGAAACATACAGAGAAGCAGCTTCAGAGCTCATCCCTAAAACACTTACAGCTCTTAAATGCAAATGAGAGTCAGGCACTAAGGCAAAATAGGTTTTGATATGAATTCTTCATCCTGGTAGTTCAATAATTTACTGAACTCCCCACCCCTTAATCCCAATGCATCCTGGAGCCAACCCTGCTTTTTCTTACTGTTCCTGTCATTAGCTCTTCCAGGATTTCTCAGCTGCTGCATTGAGGAATAACCAAAATAGCTCCACAAGGGACTTCTTGGAGATCTGAAGGCTTGAAACAACAACAGCAAAAATAACAAAAAAGAAAAAAAAGGCTAGATGGGAAATGGAAAAGGTGAGGAGACAAAACCAACATGCAGTCAATAAAAGCTTTCAGAGAAGAGATAAGAACAAAACAGAGAATGGCTTACTGCTTACTAAAGGTGTGATGGGAATATGAAAAGAGCTTTTGCAAATGTCTGGAGGGGGAAAGAAATTAGAAGAGAAGTGTATCCATTAGTAAATGAGTGTGTGAGTGTATTATTCATGGCTGGAAATATCTGAACTGCAAAAGTGCGACATTTTTGTTTCTGTCTGCCTTTACTGGCAAATTTAAGAATTTTGGATAGCAAGGATGTAATTAAGACCTAATAAAGCAGCTTGTGACTGCTGCAGCAAGCAAGGAACGTGGCAACCTCCCTCCCAAACTCCAAAGGGCTGCTCACCTGCGTGAAGTGACTCCATGTTTGCAGAACTGCAGCTCGAGCCAGCATGGGAAAAACCCAAAGAGATACAGCACTTACGCAGAAATAAGGTACAGTATTCAATTATTTTGCTGAGACACCTATTAACTGGTGCTCTTCACCATGGGACTTCATTTTTGGTAAGTCACCAAGGTCCTGCAGCTGTTTGGCACCAGGGCACCCTTGCTGTGATCTCCTTGAGCCCCGGCACTGTCTCTTGGAGGGCTGCGAGAGGACTATGCCGTGCCTGGAGGCAAGGTGGGCGGCTGAACATGCCTGCAGTTTGCAGCTGCCCCTGCCAGCCCCACCACGAGGCCGCTGTTAATTGTTATGCTTGGCACCTCCGGACAGCCTGGCTACGTCTGCTCCGCCGCCTGCCAAGCGCGCACGCGGACGCGGCCTTCTGGGGAGACGCGTTGTCGTGCTAATGGTCTTACGTGGAGGTTTAAGTGGGCTGGGGACCTGAGGCTCTCCAAGCAGGAGATGCACTTCACTTTTCTCTAATCAGACCAATTTCTCGAGCCAGAGCGTTGGAGCAGGGCTGTGATTCCTGGAGAAATAGATGGCCCCGTGGGCCGTCTGCCAAACTGGCTGTGGACTTCGCAGGATCCTCCACGCAGGGAAGCTGGGAGCCACACTGGTGCACTGAGCCTTTTGCTACAGCCTCTCCCACACTTCACCACCAGATGGACACATGCTGGTTTTGCTCTCCTCAGGGCAGTCAAACCTCATGACACAAATCAAGACATGTGGCAGTGCTGGGTTGATGGTTGGACTTGATCTTGGAGGTATCTTCCAGCCTAAACGATTCTATGATTCTGTGACAGGGGAAAGATGTGAAGTCCAAGAGTTAGTAAGGTTCTGCATCCACTGGGAAAGCCAATTTGGTGCCCAGTCACACAGAAATGAGGGTAGCTTCCAAAAAGAAGAGCAGCCACAGCTAGTGGAGATCGAGGGATGAGAGAAGATTATGTTGTGACAAACCTTGCTTGAGAGGTGGCTGTTGTTTATTGAACCACAGGTGGGTGGCAGCTTCGACAGGAAATTTCAGCAGAGGATATCAGTACTTCTGTTTCTGAAAGAGAATGAAAATTGACAAGGCTATAAATACAGCTATGCAAAAGCACGCTGCCTGGAGGACCTGGGCTGCAATGATAAATGACTGCTGAGTGCTATTTAGGGCACAGAGGCCTAAGGAAGTGCCAGCAAACTAAATATCCAGTCAAGCCTTGGCATCTTCACTAATGAGTTCAAAGGAGGATGGCAAAGGGAGCTGCTCCAGGCTCCCAACTTATCCGGTGCTGATGAAGTCCCTGTGGTGGAAAACAGCTCTGAGAGGCACGAACTGCAGCAGTGTCGCTGCAGAAACACTCCCAGGCAGCAGTGCTGGGGTGGTGACGGCCTCATCAGAAGGCATGTTCACCAAACCGTGTCAAGCAGAGCATCTGCCTGGGCACGTGGCAGGGGCGCAGCACAAGAAGGGGCTCTGGCACGCGGACTCGGTGGGGACAACCTACAGACACGTTAGGAAAATATGATGGGCATCAAAACCAAAAGGGTTTGGTGCGACACACCACCTCGAGCAACCTCTGGAGAGAAAGCCCTGTGGAGCTGAGATGGAAATCAGCTGACCTGCTGATTTCTCCATGCCCACTTCAGTGCCTCCATTTATTTTTGCTAGCACGATCAAAAAGACCAAGTCACACAAGGGTTTTCAAATTGGAATAATTCCCTGGCCGAACACCAATAAAATTCTGACTTTTTATTCCCGCCTGGTATGTAAACACGTTTCAAAAGGCTTCAGCAGCAGAGGAGAAGGAATCTCTAATCTGAGCCAGATCCTGTGAGCTGGGAGCAGTGGCAGCTCCCTGGGCACTGGCTATTCTGTGGGAAGGCGTCACTCCTGATCTCTAGGGAGGAATGGAAGCAAGTGGCTCCAGAGTCTGGAGTTTGAACTTGCCTTGGACTGCCGACATTGCAGCTCTGTTGCTGGTGGGCTGAACTCTGCAGTGTCCCCATCCTCCAGCCTACCCCCAGGCTGCCCTTCGGCTCTTTTGAAGGAGCCAGAGAAAACCAGGTCAAGGAGCTCATCTGGATTAAAAAATAACCCTGGGGAAAAAAGAAATTAAAAAAAAAAAGGACTTCTTCAGCCAGATCAGTTCCCCAGCTGGGCTTGGCGAATGGACTCACGTGCAGCCAAGCTGCTTGAAGCACTGGGTTTTGGAGTGATTCCCACTGTGGGGGTTGTGCTGTGGATGGCAACTGCAGAAGTGCACGGGGCAGCAAGAAGTGCATCTTGCTGCATTGCAAGATGCAGCAAACCCCGCTGGGCCTTGCTGAGCTGGTACCTCGCAGGGACTATGCACACGAGGGGCAGAGCAGGATACACATCTCTGAGGACTGGGGAAGCTGGAGAGGAGCCAGCACAGGTAGTGGCAGGGCAGTGATGTGGGCAAAACTGGGCTTTGCTACCCTGAGGGTAGGAAAGGGCTGAACAGTGGAAGGTAGAGGGGGAGAGTGCTGGCATAGAAAGCTGAGGAGGGACTGAGTGACTGCACTGTACTGCTTGTCCTGGTCCTGGCCACTTGTCGTGTTGGCCAAGGTGCCCTGAGCTTCCTCCCATCAAACAGCTCCCAGAGCTGGCTCTTGCCAACACACAGGGAGGGCTGCAACGTGCTGACTCAGATCCGGGAGGCTGAGGGCTATAAAATGGATTTAGTCCCCTTCTAATGGCTGAGATCTGGGAAAAGATTTGCAAACCACTCCACCAGTGGCAGAAACCCCTGTTTCCACAGAGCTAAGGACAAGGCTCTCCAGTCTTCTGAACTCAGCTCCCATGTGCTGGTGGTGTCTGTTCGCAGCAATGTCTTGCTCATCCCCAGCTCCCTCGCTCTCCTCTCGAATCCCCAAATACCTCTAGTTTATCACTCCAGCAGCAGTGGCATTCCCACAGGGGAGCAGGTGCCATCTTTGGCTAACCGAGGCATGTCAGAAACACACTCTTAGTCGCCCTTGTTCCAGTTACACTGAGCACATGGGCCGGTTGGAAATGAGAGAGACCAGGGGAGATCAGCCCTCTGGGGAGTGTACCCTCCCCACGGCTCCCGGGGAGGATCCACAACAGGGAGAGAGTCAATTCTGCATTATCTGCAGCACAGGGAAGGCAGCTGGAGCTCATGAAGAGCTGGCAGGAAGATGGAGGAGCTGAAGGGATACAGCAGAGTTTGCGCTGTGTTTACTCAACGTGTCTAAAACACAAAGCCAAACCATTTCATTATGACCTGGCTGATGTGCAGCATTTTGACCATGGTGACTGCTGCTAGAGGGAGACTAGACACCCTGAGAAAGGCACCAGGACAAACCCCTGCAGTTCCTCCTACACCGGCGCAAAAGGCCAGCACGGCCTTGCAGGAGCAGCCCTGCTGCACACAAAAGCATGGTGCAAAAGCACGAGGACACAAGTGTCAGCAAGAGGAATCTGTGCTTGCAGAGCTGCTCTGGCTGCTGTGCAGGAGCCTGAGGCTTTGTGCGTGTCCTGCCCTGAAACTCCACAGCTTGTTCCTAAATACTGTGATGTGCCACGCCTGGCCACTGACCGAGCAGATTACCTGGAGGCAGGAGAGGGTGATCAGCGTAAGGGGCTATGTGGATGGAATGAAGTAGCCAAAAACCACCCCCATGACCAACAGCAGTAACACAGATCTTGCTAATTTAACTAAACCCCTACATTAATTCACGGATCCATCATGCCTTGATTAGAGATTGGCAAGAAGATATTTGTTTTAGATCACACATAGGGAAACTCCTGTGCTTCTGAGGAAGCTCTGCTCTATATTACGCCCAGGTGCTCAAACATATGAATTAGATTGCTTAATATTCTTGTGTTTGGAAAAAATAATACCAGCTTCTTTCCATTTGTGTTCTCTTCTTCCAGCCTCTGAGGTGCCTCAGGTAGCTTATCCAAGTGGTTCTTTGCAACTCCCAGGGCCCAGAGCTCCCAGAAATAGAGCGCAGCAGAGGGGATGCAGCCAACAGACATCATCTCCTCACCCTTCTCCCCACCTCATCAATTTCCCCCATCCCACTGATGCTAAATGCAACTTCACCAGGCCTGAGCTTGCTCTGTCCTCAAGGCATCTGTGCTATTTTGGACACATACATGTTCTTCCCACCCTCCAGCTCCTGAGACCCATCTAAAGGGCTGAGGAGGGGGCTGCAGCTGCCACCAGCAGCAGCTCCCAGAGCTGCTACTTGGCCCTGGGTGGGCAAGAGCATCTCCTCAGCACTAGCACATCTACTCAGCCTCAGCTGTGAGCAACGAGCTTCCTGCAAGCAATCTGGCAGCCCTGGGGAACTCAAACTAAAACTGAACCACAGAACATCACTCTGAATCCCCACCAGCTGCGAGGGCTGGGGAAGACCTTTTTAAATAAAGTCTGCTGATCCCTCTTCAGTCTGGAGGAAAGCTCCCCCAACATCTAAAAGCTGCCTGCTTTCACGTGCAAGGATTGTTCACTACAGGAAAAACAGGTTTAAATAAGTAAAAAGAAAAATAAAAGAGCACTTGAAAGGGAAATAGTTCTGCAAATTGAGACCCAAAGAATCCCGGAGGTATTTGATGCTTGAACAGCTGAATGAGATGCCATTCTGCGAGGCGAAGCATTCAGACTCATTTATTTATTTAAATTGGCATGGAGATGCTGCTCAAATTTGCTGCCTGCAGCCATCCATCAGCCAGGATCCAGGAGGCTGACAAAGGCACCTCAGGCACAGGGGGATGCAGAGCCCCCCTCACCCACTGCCTTCCTCAGGGGAGATTTCTTCCATGAGGTGGGCACAGCAGCGAGGCTAGGCGAAGCGGGGGGCAGCTTATCCAGGAATGTACTGCCCTCCATTCCAGCCATGGTTTCCTAAGTCAGACACAATTGCATGGGTGGTTCTTGGGAGACTCATGGGGATGGGGCCACCCTTTGCTCCCCCCTGGGCAGTGACACTTCTGATATGGCATCAGATGCTGTAGAAACAGCCCAGCAGCAAGGAGAGCAATAATTCTCAGAGCGGTTTGGCCTTCGGCCAACAGTGTGTAAGCACAGCAGGGAAACTCAGCTCTGGGGCACCTGTGAGATGGGCAGCCTGTGGCAAGTTGCCCCAAATTAATTTGGGAGTGGGAGTTAGCAAAAGGCAGGAGCAGCCTGTCAAACCAGTCCTTAGAGGTATTACAGTGCTGGTAACACCCGTACCTGCCCGGACAAGCCAGCAGGCTCCGGGGTGGGATGCAGACCCCGTGCAGCGATGTGAAACTCAGGCTGATGGTCCAAACACGCTGTGGTCTGCTACAGCGCGCTGTCTCGGGCTAGCTCTCAGCTGGCACCGCGGCCAGCATGCTCCTCTCCCTGGAAGCTGGCTGATCCTGGGGTGTGGCTGTGGAGCAGGCATCCTTCGCGGCACAGGGCACCGGACTGCGTGGAGGGAACGGGAACTGCGCCAATGGTCAGAGGCAAGGAAGCAGGGAGAGACCTCCTGTGTGAGTTCCAGAGTTCTTTATTCCTCTGAAGGAGTCATGGACAGAAGGCCGCTCAAGGCGTGAGCCAAGAGCTTATAAACAAGGGCGGGTACAATGGGAGGGTGCAATACATAAACCAATGAGGGGTTACAGGGGCAGAGAGTAACTCGGGTAAACCAATAGGGTGCTAAGGGTGCATGAATGACATTGAAGCTTCTGGAAAAGGCTGCAGGTCTGGGAAAGGATTGGCATGTAGAGTGAGACTAAAAACATAGGGAAGAAGGGACAGCCTATTAAGAATGGGGAGGTACTAAACTAACTGCTATAACTAAACTTAATAGAAGTATTATTGGAAATACACACCGCAACAGTGGTCTGCTTAGAGGCAGTGCCCACAACTTGTATTACTGCTTTTTCCACCCTGTGGTAAGCAGGGACAGAGATGTTTTGGCCGTGGCATGGGAGAAGAGCCGAGGGAAGAAGTCAATAACTCTTGTGAGCATTCTCGTCGCCCAAGCGCAAGGCAGGAGGGCTCCCAACACCAACCCACAGATGGAAAAGGTGTTGGTTTTGAGGGGTGGCTCCTCCAAACACAGGACCCACTTTGGAGGTACCTTCTAACCCTCTCCTGCTGCAGTTGGTGAAGACAAATGGCTGTCAGGGAAGGAAATGGGAATTCATTGCATGAGGTTTGACAAGTCCACATAGGACCAGATCAACCCATTTTTGGCCACCAGCCTCTTCCTGGCCCCTCATGGCTCAGGATGTATAAAACACCCCAAGGGTTACTGCAGCCTGTCAGGAATGACTCTCAAAAAATTGGGTCGCTAGGAAAAGGGGAATTTTTTTTCCCATTATCAGCAGGGCCTGAGTTCAGCTGCAGTCAGAGAAGAGGTTTGTTAGTTGAAATTGGAAATAAAGGTGAGCTAAACCCAATCCAGCTCTGTTTAACTGTGTTATATTTCTCTCTTTAGGGCTCTGCTGACATTATACGTTGTTTTCCAGACTAGTGCCAGACATTTTCTGTGGACATGTTCCCAAGAGTTTTCCAGATGAAGAGTTGTGATAAAAACCTGACCTATTATGTTGTAGGGCACTTCCTCTGCACCCTCACATATTCCAGGTGTGGCATTTATTTGGGATATTTACCGCTGTGAAGGAATGGCACCTGGGTAAAACATCTCACAAATCAAAACCAGAAACCCCCACAATTAAAATGCAGCTAAAGAAAACACGTGAAACCCGAGATATAGAACAAATCCCAGCTTGAATCATCTGGTTCCAAGACCTGCGAGGAGCCCATTGAGCTCAAGCTAATATCTATTCACAACATGCAAGAAGCAAAGACAAACAGGGGTGGCCTGGAGCTAAAGTTACACGGGCGCTGCACCCGGAGACGACACCCGCCCCCTCTTCTGCTCTGACACCGGTCAGGGCACCGACCCTGCTCCCCCTGTATGTGCCTCTCTGGTGCTGGCACCATGCTGTCCTCACAGCTCAAAGCCCTTCTCCAGGCAGGGCAGGAACACCACAAATGGGTGCACACAGCCCTCTGCAAAGTCAGGAGCTTTTTGGTGACAAGACCTGGGGCTTGGAAAATGCCTCGGTGTACTCCGGGCCCTGTGGCAGCCTGGCAGCGCTGGTGTGTGATGCACCCAGAGGGCAAGAGGTTGGGTCAAGTACTTCCTGTCGTCCTGACCCCCAGCTCATCCCCACCAGGGAGCTGTTGGGTGACATGACAGCTCCTGGCCACGTATTTCTCCCACAGGAACTCGTCTGAGGGGTGCATGCAGCAGCCTCCTCCACGTTCCTCCCACAGAGGTGCCCCAAGCAGGCAGTTAATTGTGACAGCACACCCAGGAGGAGAGATGAAGCCAGCCCTGTGTAGCACTTTGGAGCATGCAAACCTACCAAAGCCTCCTTTGCAGCCCCAACTGACCCACAGGGATCGGCTGGCAGCTGCACCCTGACATAAGGCCAGTGCTTCCTCCCTCTCCCCTGGCCAGGACAGCGCTGATGCTGGCCAACCACGCCACGCGAAGCTCTGCTTGCACTGGCACAGGCAGCGAGAGCTGGGCAAGCAAAGGCTGGCCACGAAACGGTTGTGGTTAACCTCAGCCACTTTGGCAAAACAGGTCACTGGCTGACCCAGTAATTTTGAAAGTGCCCAGGAGGAGGCCAAGCCTGCTCGTGAGGAGGCTGGTGGTGACAGCAAGTCGGGCTCAGTTACCTTTTAACCCTGCTCAGCTGCAGGCAGCACAGATCTTTCAGCGCCATTTCCTTTCCAGGTCTTGTTTTGCTTTCCAAATTTTATGTTTCTGGGCAGTTGGGAATCTGCCCTGGCTCGGAAGATGAGCAAGTCCCCATGGAGGGCTCCGTGGGGCCGCAAGCCCCCGTGCAGGCCGGGACTGCAGGGCTCTGGGAGAGCGAGCCAGGCCCGGCAGGGCGTGCAGCTCGCGGCAGCACAGCCGCATTAGCCCTGCAAGAAACCATCACCCCGAGCAGAGTTTAATGGCTCAGCCACGTTAATGAGCCTGGGAGAGCTGAGCCGGTTCACGCCTCACACGTGTGGTTCACTCAGTGCAGCCCAGGAGAGCGCCACAGTTAAGCCAATGCAGCCAAAATTCGCCAGCTAAGAGACTGCAGGGTCAGAGTAGTCCTGCTGGCAGTGGCTCCGTTGGCTTTCCTGCCTGTGCCTGTCACCCCTCCCAAGACAGTTTAAATGGTTTTCTCTGGGATGCTTTGATAAGCCTCTGCATCTCACAAGTACTTCAGGAAAGAGCAATAAAATGAGATGTAGATAGGACAGGCACACAAGGGGGGAGCAAATGGCCCACGTGTTGTAGTTGCCAGTTCCAGACACAGACAACAGTCCCCTCCTTGGGGGTCCCCTGTGAAGGGAAAGGCAGCTATTGGATTTCCAGGATGTCACTCTGCTCTGTGTCCCCATCTTCGCTGAGGCTGGAGCAGCTGTGGGTCGATATGACCGAGGTGCAAGCAGGGGTGAGGCAAGCAGCCAGCCAGCACAGTGTGGGGCAGGCTGAGGTCTCCCTCACGTCCTGATAGGTGCCCCCCATGGGGCTGCCCTGGCTGCTCACTGCTTGTAGGGGATGTCATGGGTGCTGCAAGCACCTTCTGGTACCTGTGTGAGTCTGAAGGAGCAGCACCTTGGAGACAGCCCCGCCCAACGCTGATAACTCCTCTCCACAATGTTATCAAAGGCCTTATCAATGCATGCAGCTGGCATTGGTTGCAATAAAATTGGTTTCAAGCCTGTTTTCTTTACAGTTACCCGTCTGGACCTGCTTGAATCAGCCACAGGGGCTGGGAAAATCAATCTTGCCCCAGTCAAAACCCATTCAGCCAGCAGCTGTTTAACTCATTTGGCTGCAAGTCCCATGGTGCCTTTGCCTGTGCTGGAGGCTGGACGGGGGAAGGTGAGGGGAGCTGTTGTGCTCCCAGGGGAGGTCAGCTGCAATGTGAGCCAGCCTCACCTGGCATGGGGCTGTGCTTATCAGGGCCTGCAGGACTCCTGGCCTGCCCTCACCCCCTTCCCAAATCCACCTGCCACGCCTCTGCGTGTCTGGGTGGCTTGAAGTCCAGCCTGTGACTTTTTGATAGATGTGATCACAACAAGTCAAGAAAAGATGCTGAAAAAGATGCCAAACCAAGGAAGCCTCAGATCAACATCAAGGCCTAAAAAGTAGGGGCAAGGGAAAGCAGAAGGGGTGGCTGGAGTGGTGCCTCACCCGAGACCTTCAAGGCAAAGATGTGCTTTCAGGGAGGCTGTGGTGGAAACCACACCATGGGGAATGTTTCAAAGCTAGCTCCAGAAAACATTGTCTCAGGAGCAATTCTGCAAGTGTACGGCTATGGTTTAATGTGTTTCTCCTGTCTCTGATTTATGGGAGGGAAAGTCATAATTCAGAGGTGTTGGGGCCATCCCCAAGCAACAGGCAGCCAGAGAAAATCCACAGGCTGAGGTGAGCCCGTCTGGTCCTGGCCAACAGCCCCAACTCCCACCACAAAAAAGGCCCAGTAAGTGTCCCTTCCTGGGTGCCCCAAGGTAAATCTCTCCCGCTGCTGGTGAACACTTCAGGCCCCCACAGCAGGCACAGAAGAGTCAACTGCTGCTTCACCATGCCACAGGGAGCTTCCTGTGGTTCCTCTCACTGTTTTCCATCCATGTCTTCACGACTATCCCACTCGTGTGCTGCCCAAGCAGCTCTTGGCATCCCTCTGGCTGCAAGCTGAGCACAACTGCTCAGCCAGAACCAGCTGAGCTGCAGGTACAGGTGAGAGTTCTGCTAGGGCTCGGGCTTCACATCATGGAGAGGGTGTGGCCTCTGGGATTTGGCCATGTCCAGTCTGACAGCACCTTCCTGCATTTCCCCAAGTTTCCTCCTGCAGCCCCAGAAGGTACTGACTGCATTAATCACTGAGATCAGCACCAGGCTCTGGGTCAGAGGCACATGCCACCACAGTGCTGTGGCACCAGGGCTTTTCCTCCTCTGTGGGCGCTGGATATGGGCAGCATCAGACACACCGAGGAGCACCCCCGAAGCTGATGGAGGTGAAGATTCGTCTGGAATGAATGCAAACAGCAAAGTAAAACTCCTCCAGATTACGGCCACCGGAGGAAACACACCCCAGCATGCCATTTTCCTTCCTGCCCATGCTGGTAAAGTGATGCTGACACACATCTCAGTACGCCCCAGCACGTGGCTGGTGCTGCACTGGATGGGCCTTTGAAAGAAAGCATTTCTCAACAAATCCCTGTCTTGGCTGTGGTTACTGCCTGGGACAATGCTGGGAGGAAATATGCCTCGAGATACCGTGACCGGTGAGTAACTTGACATGTAGGTGCTGGAATTCAGGTCTGGAAGAGGCCCTGCAGTGAGGATTAAGGATAGCAAGGCTGGAGAGAGCATGCAATGGTCTCGTCTTCCCCCTCAGCACCTCTGTGGGACCAGGATTTCCTTTTCTGATGGCACAGCTCCATTTTAGAGGATTTGGAAAGTATATCCAAGTGGCAAATGAGAAAACTCCTTTTGCCCTTGCCTTCCCCATGGTACTTTTCAGCTCTCCTTTGGGAGTTCCCAGCAGGCCAGAACTGCAGCAAAGGGGGATAAGAGGAGCACTGAGATGGGGAGGCAGCAGGCCCAGGGAAGCACGGAGGTGGGTCAGTTTAACCTGAGCCCAGTTTAGTGAGGTGAAACACTCACCAAGAGTGAGTGTCTGCAAACTTGCAAACCGGGGACTGGAGAGGGGTGAGAGGTGACAGCTGCGGGTGCTGTGTGTGGAGAGAGAAGTGCAGTTCACTTTTCTCCAGTTTATTTTTTTCCCCCCTCTCATGTTGTGATAATTATGTTCGTAAAAGTGAATTGACACTCGAGTGTGAAGAGCAAAAAGCCTTGGGAAGGAGGGAAGAAGCAAACTGCCTCCTTCCAAGAGGTCATCCACCTCTCCTTGACTGCAGCAACAGCTCTGCCTATCCCCAGGGGCCCAGCCATTCCTTTGGGGTACACATGGCTTCCAACATGTTCCCAGAATCCTTCCACTCCCTGTTGTTGCATCATTTGCAGAGATGTGTTCCTTTTGACTTCACCTTCATCTTTGTTTCATCCAGTTCTGCACACTGGGAAAAAAAAAATCCTCTGGCTTATCTGGTTTCCAGAGTGAAATAGTGATTACCTGTTGGCTCCTGTGTCCATCACTGGGAGAGCTGGAAGTTATTGACCCCCTGCACTCCGGAGGGTGCAGGCTAACCCAAGCTGAAGCAGTGAAAAGAGCTAGAGAAATGAAGGCAGACAACACTCTCCTTTTCTGTTTGCTGTTGCTCCTGAGGGGAAGACGCCAGAAAACACCCAGCCAGGCAGCATTTCTGCCACCAGAACGGTCTGCTGTCATACTCAGAGCAGGTGATTCAGAACAGGAACATGCAGTGACATCAGGATTCTCAGTGCCCTGAGCTGCTTATATTTGATTGCTGTTAAAGACCTCCTCTACCTTGCTGCAGAGATGCCTCTGAAGCCACTTTCTTCTTCTGTTTATTTTACGGTGGAGCTTTTCATCAAACTTATGTTGAAACATGTTCAGTTGCTGCCAAACCAAATTTTTGCTTCACCTTTCCGACAAGCCACCGCTGACTTGGTGTTACTGACATTTCCGCTGTTCTTAGAGGCAGCGGTGGAAGCTCTGATACATCAAGTGGTCTGAAACTCCACCACAAAATACAGCTCCATACTAAGGAGTTTGCAGGCTGGAGAGGCATTAGCAGGTACATTGGTGTGAACTGGACCTGTCAGAATGCCAGTGGCAGCAAACACTCTTCATCTCCACGCCCACTGCCCTCCTTTGTCCTCCCAGCTGCAGAAAGAGTGGATTTTTCATGCTGCCCAGAATTGTTCTGTAGTAGGAGATGAGGATGAAATGCAATCTCTTTGCCTTTAAGATCGCAAACTGAAAAATAGCCAAATGCTATTTGCATTTCAGCAAATAATCCAAGGAGCAGGGCTGCCAGAAACCCCTAAATGAGAGCAAACAGTCCTTATCTGGCAAAGTTTTATGTTACCTAACACCAGTGCAAGTTTAAGGGCATTTGTTTGTTTCTGCTGCACACAAGGCATCTTTTCTGGCCGGATCCTGCTATTCGGGTTAGTCCTTGTGTATTTGTACCAGCACTTGTTCATCTTCCCACTTGCTCAACTACAGCCTGATTGCTGGAAATGGTGATTGCCAGTGACTGTAATTTTCTTTGGATACAAGGCCTCAGAGCACTCAAGGAGGAGATAAATATCATTGTCTCAGGCCGTTTGCATTGTGACTGATAGAAATGTCACTTTGTTGTTTCCCTCCCCGCCACCAGCAGTGCAAAGTGAACAAGGGCATCGGATTTCAAGACTGGCTGGCTCAAAGGAGAACTTTGTTTGCAGAGTCTAGCTCCAAAGGGCATTAAAAGGACTCTAATTCCAAAGGGGGGGTGGGGGGAAGACGTGACCTTTTGGTGATCTTCTAGAGAGAGGGCGACAGTGAAAGTTTGGCTCTGCCACCATTAACTCTGCTCTGTAACTCAGTGCGAAGGAGTTAACCAAACGTCAGCGACTTGCACACACAGAGACCAAGAATCACTTGTCAGCATTAACCACAGGGCGAAGAAAAGTTGCCTAATAGCAACTGAGCACATCCCCTTGGGTGCAAACCAGCTTCACCCAGAAGTGATGGAGAAGGGCCTTTCCATGCCTTGCCTCTGGCTGGCAGGTTGGAGCTACCACCTCCGCTGGGTTTGTAAAGCCCAGCATAAGCCTGACACCCCGCCTGGAGGGTCTTGCCCACACCAGCCACTTTTGGCACTGCCCAAAAGGACGAAAATAGGGCACATCACAGATCATGGCCACCAAAACATAAGAAAAAACCCCATATAGAACAATATTTTGCTTCAAAGCCCTGTACCTGGCAAGGCAGAAGCATGGAGCGGGGAGGTACAAATCGCCACAGGACTGAGAGCACCACCTTGGCTGCAGCTGCAAACACAAAAGTGTCTCGGTTAGTAAACAGGCTCAGCTGTGGCTGGCTGGTGTTTTATCTTGCTGCTTCCATCAGAATTCATTTGCATGCAGAGGTTTGGATTTTTAGACCATTTAAGGTTAATTCATTGCAATATGTTAATCGGCTGTTTTCCCCGGAGGAGCAGCCGGCAGGGGTTAGGGAGCGTGGAGAGCAGAAGTTGCTCTGCCAGCGGCAGGATGATCATCTCTGCTACATTCATGCCTGGGGTTGCTGCATGCCCAGGACATCCCTGCAGCGTGCTCAGCTACTTTCCAGCCTTACCAGCCCCCCACACACATCGACCTGAGCTCAATCCCTCTCTCTTGCCCCGGAGAGGGGCTGGAAGCATCACATGCCATGCCAGAAATGGTGTGTGGATGCCGCGCAGCCCACAGGCACACGTGAGCATTCTCTTCCTTCATCCCTTCCCTCCCCTCTTTCAGCTCATCATGGAACTCATCGGAATTGTTTTGCTGTAAAATCCCTTCCTTGCTGCTGGCGCTGGGTTGGGTTGAAATTGGCCAGTGGATTCAAACCGTGTTGTGGGCGGCTGATAGACAGGCAGATAGACAACATGATTGTGAGAGCTTCATTTCTGTAAGGAATAGGGCTAAAAATGACTCCTCATCCCAAGGGAGCTTGTCCAGCATGTTTCAAACCAAAGTACACAAAACAGGGAGAAAACGCTCCACAGACAGCAACGGTTACGGTGCTAATTGAAGATCCACAGTCAATTTTCTACCCTACCACAACCTCTCTGTTTGGCCTCCAGCAAATCACATAACTTTTCTAATCCTCTGTTTCTTTCATGTAAAACAGTGCCAAAAGTTTGGGGTTTTACCTTTAGGAGAAGGGATGATGACTGAGTAAATTAGAAATCATGAGGTGCTTGGATACTACATCTAACACTACAGCCTAAACCTGGTGCCATCAAAGCTCATAATACCATTAGTAAAAATATATAAAACCCTCAACTTCTGTGTCTGGACCAGCAAACCCAGAACCACATGGCTTTGGAAACCAGGTTCCCTTTAGAGGAGGTACAGGTGCATTTGCACTGGTGTGAAGGAGATCCCAGCACTCTGTTGCATCTGGCCATGTACTAGCACATGCTGAAACAATAGCCTTCTGCATCACTCTGCTCTGGGGTTCGCTCAGGAAAGAAGAGCAATATCTTCTCTTTCTTCACACAAAGATTCCGAGGCAAAGCTAAAAGCCCAGATTGTTGCGTAGTGCAGCAGAGGGGCAGACACCTCGGGGAGGCTGCAGGAGCCTGCCTCTTTAGTTAGGAGTGCTGAGCATGGCAAACGCTGTCACAAGACCAAGGAGCTGTGGTATTGCAGGCGCTTCTCTGTGCACGGGATGTTGTTCTACCTCTAGGTTTGTGGTCTGATGCTCTTGAATATTTGCAATCTCTGGGTGAGCCCGTAAGCCTTCAGATTTATCACATTAACATGGAAAAGTGTTAGCTGTCTTCACATCACCCCAGGGGTAATATTTGAAGCAAAGGGATAATGTTTTATGAGCAAAGGAGGTCTGAAATAGTGATGTTTTCTTCCTGTTAATGCCAACCATCCCTTCTGTGATGGGTGTTCGCTGGCTGGGGGAAATGAATTGGTGATGGCTGCCCATCCCTAATAGGATTTATACTCCCAGAGCTGAAATCACCCACACACGCAAGGCTAATGCCATCACTTGCCAGCCATCTCAAAAAACAAAAAAAACAAAAAACAAAACAAAAAACCCCCAAAACAAACAAACAAAAACCAAATACAAAACCAAACAAAAAACACAGTCATGGATTCAATGCAAGTTGAATCATGGCTGTCAAATTCTTCCTAGGGATGTAGGAGCTGGGGACTCCTTTCAAGCCTAGTTCTCTGCTAGGGACCCATGACAATCTTGAAGAACATAGTCTTGTCAGAGAGCAACTTCATCCTGGACCCACAGAGATGGGGATGTTGTTGTCTTCCCGGTGTATTCCCACCAATATGATGTTGCTGTCATTGAGGTGAAGCCTTTCAGTGTCCTCAAGGACTTGTGTTGCTGCGGTATTGTGTCTGCCCCGAAATGACCTCCCCCGTGTCGTGAGAACTTCCCTTGCTGTATCGTTGTCTTCCTCCTATGTCCTCATTCCTTTCCCTCAATACTTCTCCAATACTCTAGAGGCACTTCTGAATCCAGCTGACCTCTGGCTGTCTTTACTCATCCTTCTAGCTGAGTTTGCATCGGGGAAAATTCCCCTTCAGTTACACTGTCTCTTGGCCTGAGCTCTGACACATTCTCCATCTTGGCCTTAAAACTCAAATTAAGGCGACCCTTTCCCATGGAAACCTTTTCTGGTGCTGGCCAGGCAGCAGATCAGAGCATAGGGCAGGCTCTTGTGCATGCCCATTGGTATGCCTCAAGTGCTCAGAAGAGGCAGTGGCAATTTGACAGAGCCACTTCTCACCTTCTCCCCAGCGAGCTGCCCAGTGTGCCCATATGGTAAATGGCAAATTGGAGAGGTGTTGGCACGGAGGCTTTGTTTGTAATGTGCTGCTCTTCCAAATTCCCATAAAATATTGAGGAAGGGTGTACTCTAATTTTGCTTCCTCTGACCTTTTGCTCCCTCTTTGCTGCAATGAGTGAGGTCCCATGGTTATGTTCCAGCATGTTTGTAGCGGTGCCGTTCAGCCAGGAGAGAGGGGGTGGTGGTGTTATGGCTTGCATTGGCTTTGTTTTCCTTTCCAAAGATGGGCCCAATGTGGAAGAAGGCAGGGAGAAGTTGAATTGAGAAAAGATAGCTTTTGCGGTTAGGGTGCACGACCGGGAGTCAGCAGACGCAGGTTCTATTTCTGGCACCGCAGCAAAACTTCCTGATGTGGCTGGGCAAGGCAGCTCACGCATCCCCACCTCGCCTCCCTCCCGCCGAACAGCGAGCGCTCCCGCCCTCGCTCGCCCCCCGGGGCGCGGGGAGAGATGCCGAGGGGGCGGCTCTGCCGCGGGGCTGCGGGCGGCTCGGCGGCTCTGCCTCGGCCCCGCGGCATCCCCGGGGGGCACCGCCTGGCCCGGCACTCGCTGCTGCAGCCCGCCCGATAGCCCGCCCCGTCCCCCCACGCCCCGCCGGCCCCCATCCGCGGGGCTCCTTTGTG
>VWZV01013513.1:783092-812922 GCA_013397155.1 Irena cyanogastra | reverse complement strand
CCCCCCCGCCGCTGTCGCCACCTGCAAGTTGTGCTTCGGCCCGGGGGTGCGGCGTCATCCCCTGCGAGCGCTGCCGGAGAGGCTTCCCCCACCGAGCCTCCACCTTCGCGCTCCTTATTTATTTATATTAGTGCTATTTTTTTATTCTCTTCCCCCCTCTCCTCCCCACCCCCCCATAATCCCGGCATCCCCTGCTAGGAGCATCGGCTGTGGGGAGGAGGGAGGTGATGCTGCCAGTCCCCTGCCCGCAGCGGAGGGCTCGCCGGGGATGGAGGCACCCTCCCTCCGGCCGGGGCTCTGCAGCGAAGGCCCATCTGCTGCCCGGGCTCGGCTTGCG
Organism: Irena cyanogastra; assembly: GCA_013397155.1. Lineage (NCBI taxonomy): Eukaryota > Metazoa > Chordata > Aves > Passeriformes > Irenidae > Irena > Irena cyanogastra. The sequence continues at coordinate 812,585 of VWZV01013513.1, read as the reverse complement.
AAGAGGGCACGGGCTGGGGATGCGTGCCAAGCCTGCAGCAAGCGAGAAGGAGTAACAGGAGTGCGTGCGTGGGAGGGAAAACATCCATACAAATAAATGTGTATCGTCAAACGTCCCCTCTGCCCTGCTCTGTCTCCATGTCAGATGGCTGCAGCTCCCCTGTTCGGGGCTGGCCGCAGAGGGACGCGGGCACCCAAGTTTTCCCCGCTGGAGCAGGGCTCTCGGGTTGTTTGTGGGCTGGAATAACTGTACGTCCTACCGGAGTGACACAGGCTGGTGTACCTCAGTCCTTGCGAGAGTTTTGCTCCCTGGGCGAGCGTGGCAAGGTTGATGGGGAGCACAGCATCTGCTGCAGCTCTAGAGTTCCTCAGACAGCTCAGTAAGGGAGGGAGCGTGGCGCGGGATGGAGAGAGACTTCTCTCAGTGCCTCAGCTCGTTGTTTTCCTTCGGGGATTTCCACATGCTTCGTTTCCTCGAGCCGCGCCTGGGTCGCACGGGAGCCCTGCTTATTTCCCAGAAATTATGCTGGGGTCTTGCATTTCTCCTTCGCACCCTAGGGCACAGCTTGGGTCAGGAGCTGCCTGCCCCGTCTCCAGAACGTAGTGTAGGTGCTGAGCACCTCTCCTCCTGTAGAACAACCCTGCAGTTGATTCCAGATCTCTCTTCTTGAGTGGGAAGTTCAAGCCTGTGAAAACACTCGGTGACACCCCTGCTAACAAATATGACTTGAGTCACCAGGAACCCCCAAGCCTGTGCAAACTGAATTTCAAATTCCTGCGTACTCTTGCCCCTGTGTGCCTCACCTCAGCAGGGTGTGAGTCAGCAGGAACTTTTCAAGTTCCCTCCCCAAAGGATGTCTCTTGTGCTCTGTGGGTCCTACCTGCAGCAGTGATGTTTCTGGCACCTGTGATTTAGGAAGCACTTGCAAGTTCCTGTTGCTGCAGCCTGGCTGCTGCCAGTTTCTCAGAGAAGGGCGGAAATCAAGCAGGATCTACCATTCATTGCTTGACCCTCAGGCAATGGAGAGACATCTCTGAGGGGAGGAGGGACTATGGGTGTCCCTACACTCCAGCAAACCTCCAGTTTGTAAAGTGCCCCTAAACACAGCTCTAGCACCTGTGCTTTTTACAGCCCCAGTAGTAGTGCTGGGAACATGTCCTTCAAGCTAGAGCGGGAGAAGAGCAGTGCTTTGAGCCATTCCTGGGGAGGGAGTCTCCAGCCCTCCTGGAGCACTATAAAACAAGCATTGAATGAAAGCCATTGCAAGCTGCAGAAGAGGAGTGAAGCTGTGGCTCTTCTACTGCATGTTGTAAAAGTCCCTCAAAGATTTATAGCTCCTCTACACTCTCAGGTGATTTTGCAGTAGGGATAAGAACTCCACTGCAAGGTATAGCATTCCTCCCTTTGAGGACTCAGTTATACCTGCATAGCTTGTTTATTAATGCCCTGGATATGACAATTATATCCTTAGGAGAGGGAATGGATTCTGGCTAGCTGCAGGTTGTTTTCTTGCCCAGTTACTAATTTGGCTGCTGCTTTTTGTCTAGCATACTTTTGGTCCTAGGTGCTGCTGTTGTGGCTCACCTCTGTTGGAGGTGCCCTCCATTCTCTTGTTTCCAAAGTGGTTTTGGTGGCTGAGTTGCCTGCCTGCTTTTCTCCCTCCCTGAAAATGCTGGTAAGATTGGAAAAAGAGTGGCCTGTGTGGCACGCAGGGGTTGCCTTAGCAAGGAGGTCAAGAAGAGCGGGTGGAAAATAGTGTACTTGCAGGAATGTTAGCTTCACTGGATGCTCACAACTGTGAACTTACCCGGAGCACTTGTGCCCAGCATGAGACAGGGATAGCTGGTCTGGAGGCTTGCTGGGGGTGCACGGTGAGCATAGAGCCTGTTGAACCTTGGCCAGGCACAGACACACTCGGTGTGTTTGCCTGAGCAGCGTACCTGTGAGCTTTGTGTCCCGTGTGCCTTTCTCCTCCTTCTCCCACGCGCAACTGGCTAAGTGCAGTGTGACACTGGGGCCTGCCAGATTGGTGTAACATGCTTACTGCATGCCTTTGAGGGATGCCCGTGTGACAGACGTGGGTGGCTGTTTGCTGGCTGCGTGCAGCAATGCACACGGGTCCTGCTGCATGCACTTACATGGAACACAGGCACTTCTGCTGATTTTATGGCTGCAGTAAACATGGAGCATGTAAGCAGTCATGGGTATGGCATTGTTCAGGGCAGTGCATGTAGATGTTGTTGTACATGTTCAGTATGTGAAGGGCACCTTAGGCTAGACAAGTTTCTCTCTGTCCCTCCCTTGCTTTGACCTGTCAGCAAGCAGAGATAAACTCTGTCTTGTGGAAGGGTTTATGGCTGAGTTTTTAGCTTGCTGTGTCTGAGCTTCCTCCTCTCTTGAAAACAGCATCTTTAAGGTGCACCTGCTATCACAAATTGACACCCTTACACTCCCCAGCCTCTGTGCTGGATCATAAAGGTGGGAGAAGGAAGTGGGGGAGTTTGGTGATGGATAGATGGGGCAAGCTGGGCCAGCATTCATTCCTAATGGCCGATTGGGTTTTAGGTGGGGTTAGTTGCTCTAAAATGAGCCCTTTGTACATTGTTGGAGTCTGTGACCCAATCAGTGGGATGTAGCTGGAGGAGGTGGTGCTAACGAAGACTGGTACAGCTGCCAGTAACTCTGGCAGCGAGGAGGACGTACTGACTGGCACAAGAGATGTCTTCATGACTTTAGGTCAGTGGAGGTGCCTCAAAGGGCTGGTTCATGTTACCAGCCCTGACTACAGAAGCAGAAAAGTGTGGGTAGTTGTGCCCACGTGTTTTCTGCTACTGTCACCCATCAGTTCTGCACAAAAGGTCAGGCTGCACTTCACTAGCACAAAATGCCATCAGGACACTACAGTGAAATGTTATAGTGGGATCTGAAATTTGGGGAAGGTAGGCACGTGGGGCAGTGCAATCTAGGGGGATGTGGGGAGTGTCTTAGGAATGCCTGCTGTTCCCAGTCCTGGATGTTCTTGGAAAGGTGGTGACATATCTGCTGTGCACATGAGCCATGCTGTCGAGTCAGTGATGCAGGCTGGCCTTGAGGGGCCAAGCCTGGCAGTGAGGACAGTTTTGGGTCAGGTTTGGGGTGCTTTGATAGCATTAGGTGTCTTGCAAGAACTGGGCTGTGCCACAGCAGCAGTGCTGGCTGGCGTGCCAGGACCAGCTGCTTGTGCCGGGGGCCAGGGCAGAGTTGCTGTCACAGAGCTGGTGAGTTCACATTTCCCTGGAGAAGGGGGAAGAGAAATGCTGTGTGTTGGAGCAGTGGTGTAGGATTTACAAAAGCACTCTATGCCTGCATCCCTGTGGAATAAACTCCAGCTGCATATCTGAGGAAGGCAGGAACATGATTTCTTTACCTTTTTTTCTGACTTCTTTGTGTTCCTTGGCATGCAGACCCTTTACTTCCCGAAGCTCTTCCTAAAGTACAATAGGTGCCTCCTGCTCTTCAGACCCCTGAACACCTGTAGCAGGGTGGGTGTGTTTTTGTGCTCAGAAACTTGCTCAGTAGAACTGACAGGTGAAAGGGAGTGCAGCACTGCACTTCGAGGTTTCATCAGGCAGGCTGAGGGAAGAAGCAGCATGAAGGGAGCTGGCTGCCTTACAAATGGCAAGAGCTTGTTCTGGAGTTGTGATTTTGGAAGTGATTATTCCCTGCTTTAGGATAGCAAAAGTTATGTGAGCTGCTCGCTGTTGGGGCCTTGGCCTTTTGTACTGAGATAACCCACTAGCTGAATAGGCAGCTTGGTGACCTCAGCTAAGGTTCCTTGTTTCCCCACCAAGGGGAGTGCCCAGGTCTGTATCTAAATAAGTTTTTTCCAAAACATCAGCCATGGCTGTGGGGTATGACCACACTGAGCATTGCCAGAAGCCTTTTTCAGCCTGTAATGCACAGATTGAAAGCAAGAGGAGAGGTGGCTGTGGCTGGCGGGAAGAGAGAAAAGCGAAGGGGTCTTCTCCTCTTTCTGAGGATCATCTCTGTCTTGCATTTTGACAGAACTTCTCTCCAAGGACCTTGGAGCAACCTATTAAGCTTCTTTTAATTAGGTAAGCCCTTACCCAGAGCAGAAGAGTCTCTGACATTTCCCACACAGGGAGACTGAGGCGTGGAGCGAGGCTGTGCTGTGCCCGGTGGCAAACGCAGGGCTCATCAGGAGAGCAGCAACCCAAGTGTCACACTTCCTGTACTTCTTTGCTGCTGGCTGTCTCAGAAATCCTGGAGAACAGCTGGGTATGGGTGCTGAGCCAGAGGTTATCGATAACTTTGTAGTCACTGCTTGGGTTCTGCAGCCCTTTTCACCATAGATATCCTCCTCCTTGATCTGCTGCCTAATCTATAATCCCAGTTCCCTGCTGCCGTCCCCTCGGGGCGTTGTTTTTCCCTCGGCGTGTAATCTATACAGGTTGGGCTAGAGTTAGTGGGCAGACTCAAGCTCCATGCTCTCTCTTCAAGGCTTTGGGGTAATTTTTATCTTGGGATATTGCTGCGTGTCTCTTGCATGCGGGCGAAGCTGCAGCAAGCAGGTTTGGAGCACAGCTGAGACTGATGTAAATCAGCCCCGCTGCACAGCGGCTGGCAGCTGTGAAACCCGTGAGCTAAGCACAGGTATGCCCTGTCTTGGCGTGCAGATGGGGAACTGAGCAGAAAGCCAGGGAGACAGCATGGCAAAGAGCTGTGAAAGGCAGTCTCTCTCCTAGATGCTGAGCCCTTTAAGAAGGGGAAGGTAGGCTGGAGCCCTGAGAATTTAAGCTGGTTGTGCCGAGGCTGAAGAAAGGGCTACGGTTGTGCTTTCAGTTCTTCCTTCCTCTAACCCAGCAGATACTTCTAGCTGGGCAGCAGGGGAAAGGAGGAGGATGGAAGCCTGTGCTGGCTGAGCACGTTGGGCACGGAGAGATCTTGGAGGCTGCAGCAGCTAGGAAAGGTAGGGTTTTGGAAGAAGGATTTGGCTGTAGGGGCTCAGAGTCCATGGCACTCACTGTGTGTGAGGAAGTTGTGTTTTTGTGGAGCTTGTCGTGTGAGGGCTGGCTCTGAGGCAGAGCAAAGGGCACGGTAAATGAGGAGAGCAGTGCCCTGGAGTGATCAGCGTGAGCTGCACTCCGTTGCTTAATGACCCCATTTCCAAGGGAAACTTTGGAAGCCCTAATATTCAGGGAAGCAGGATCTTCCGAAGGCAGAAGATTAGGGCAGCAGAACTGACCGTATTTCTCTCTGCTTTCAGCTCAGCTTTCCTTGTATGTCATTTGTGTTAGCAAAACTCTTCTTTCTTTACTGCTCCAGAGTTTTTTTTTTTGTTCCCTTTTCTCCTTCCCACCTGCCCCAGCAGTCCTTTCTTCCCTGCCTCACTGTGCCAGTGCTGTCCAGCTGCAGCTTTTGCCAGCTAATCCGATCCATGGAGGCAAGACCTACTGAGCAGCCTTGCTTGAAGGGGACACGATTTTCTACATTGCTCCTGGGGCCATGTGAGGTCTCTGGAGAAGAGGTGGATTAAAGGAGCTGCTGTTTCCCCACCAGCCCTGTGTCCCCAAATACCTCCTCTCATGCCGTTGCTCGGTGCAGGCCTGGCTGTGAGCAAGTGGCCGATGTGCTCTCAGATATGTGCTACTGGCACAAAGCCTCTGTGGCCTCAGAATCCCTATCTAGCAGCAACTTCTGGAGGAAGAGTTGACCACACCTGCATTCAGCTTGGCCGGGGGTACGATGGGATTGCTTTTGCATAATTTAGCAGTCTCTTGAATTATTTATAGTGCAGTTGTGCTGTGGAACAGAGTCTTCTCGCTTCCCGTGAGCACTGGGGGGGAGGGAAGGGGAATTTGTCAGGCATCCAGGGTCTATCACTTAGTGATGAGGAAGTGCTATGGGCTTCCTTTCTGCCTGTGTTTGTTTGGATATGGCTCTGTGCAGCTGAACTGCCCTGAAAATGCAGTTCTGGTTTCTGCATCACTCAGGTGTGTGATACTGCTGAGCATCTCTGTGGCTTGGGATTGTGTGAGAGGTTCCTGAATTCAGAGCCTTGTCTTTGCAGTAAAGAGACGGTGTCAAGCTGGAGACAATTAATCTGGTGCTTGGATTTGGTCCCTCACTCAATTACAGTGCTGGAATCTTCTGGACTGTTCTCTAAAATATTTAGATGCTTGAAAGCATTTTTCTTCTTTCAAAGGGCCATCTTGTCTTGCCAAAGTGTTTTTTTAGATTTGTCATGACACGGTCCATTGGACTTTGCACAAGATCATCAGGACCCGAGTGCTGAGTAGGTCAGGTGGCTGAGTAGCAAACAGTGCAGCTGAAACTCCCATCACTTCTCAGTGACTAAACCCTGAAGAGACGCTGACTAGGGCAGTTTGGTACAGGCTCTTGCAGCAGTGGAACATCACAAAGATGAGCTGGGTAGCCCAGCTATGTATGAGCTTAATGCCCTTTGTCCCTCTGCTTCACCGTGGTGCAGGTTGCTGCACCGCACAGGTGGGCTGTCCTGCTTCTGCCCTGCTTCTGCCCTGCTTGTCCTGTTGACTTCAACATGACCACAGCTCCCCTCCTGCACTACATGTCCTTCTCATTCGTAACTGATTTTCATAATGTGCTTACACATAAGTTCTTTCTCCTTTCCTTCCTTTCTGACCTGTTTGTGGCAGCTGACTTCTCAGAAACACAGCTCAATATAAATGTGTTACTGAAGACCTGAAAGGGGAGGAAAAGGGCTGAGGGTGGAGAAAGAAAGAAACTTGGCCTGTAATCAAGTGATTGTGGTAGTAAACTGCTCTGTCTGTTGTACAGTTGAGCAGAAATGCTCAGCTTTCCTGTTTTTATTTGCACAGTGTTCACTTGTGGCTTTTGCATTTGGGGCAAAGTTGGATGGGTAATCACTGTATGTTCCCTGGACAAGCTGTGCTGTCCCACCTTGCCCTGGCCTGGTTCTTGGTCTCATCAGCCTGAAAAGAGCCCATTCTTTCATCAAATGGTTTTACCTCTTGTCAAGGGCATCACCATCTGGCTAAACACAAAATTCCTCCTCATCCTTCTTAAGAAATAAGGCGGCCTAAAGGAAGAATGTGAAGACAAGTGATCCCCAAATCTGTGTGATGTCCAGGATGGCATTTGATTTTGCTGATGAAGACAAACTTTCTCCTTTCCCCATAGACCTGCTCCTAGTTCTTTCTGCTTGGATTAATCTGGAGATCAGGGTACTGCTTTGCTTAGTGAAAGGGAATGTTGGTGCAGAAGTAGTAAACATATTGTTGAGACCCAGGCCTGCTGCAATGCCTGTAAACAAGATCCAGTTTTCTGTGGGAGGCAGAAGAGAGATTTATGTGACCCTGACTTAAGTGCATTAGGAGGCTTTTGATTTCATTCTGGGAAACTGCCCCTTTTCGTGGTACCATATGCCTGTTATCGGCATAGAGCCGTGACTGCAGAATTGATTCGTGGGGATTTAATCCACGGGGCTGCAATGCTGCAGTCAGAAGGATAACATAAGCAGGAGGTTGTCTCTGCAAGCTGGAGCCCCTGAGCTCGTGCCCTTTGTCCACTCCAGAGGTGGGAGTCTGGGCTGACTTATTCCTGCCTTGGGGCAAGGCACTGAAGAGCTCTCTGCCTATCAGCCCTTTCTTTCCGAAAATAATAACAAAGTGAAGTGGCAGCGGGGGATCCAGGCAGCACTGTGTCGAGGTCTTGCCTAAGTCTTGAAAGAGGAAATGAAGAACAAAGGCAGAAGAGACAAATAAATAAGGGTCTGTTCGTGGTCCAAGAAAAATTCCCATGGGCTTGTGTAACATTCTCGGGAAGATGTGACACTCCCTGGGCTGGAGTTAGTTTTTGAGAAATGAAAGGAAAGGGGGGGAAAAAGGCGAGAGAGTGAGCAGCGGGGGTTGGGGAAGGGGAGGAGAGAAGGAGGGAGAGACACCCTAGAGAAACCTCTCTGCATGGAGTCAGGTTTCTCCGTTTGTTCCTGGCGAAGAGGGGTTAATGCTCTTTGCATGGGATTGGCTGGTCACCAGACATTCAGAGTAGAGGGGGATCCGGGGGCTGCCAAGCAGGACCCCTGTGGCCTGAAAAGGAGGGGAGGAGGGGAAGGAAGAGGCTCTTCCAAACAGTAATAGATCGGCTACTGTGGGAAAGTGAGCACACTGCCAAACCCCAAGTAGCTGGTGATGGATGGGGGAGGAAGGAGGGTGGGGATGGAGGGCCAGCTCTTCTCCTGGCCACTAGGATCTTGCTGCTATTCCATGGCCTCTCTTTATTTATTGTCTTCCTGGGGTTTAATTATTCTGCTCCTTGATCCATCTTGGATAGCCTTTATCCTGGGGGTGCACAAACAACTGCCACCCGCTTCAAAAATAGCTGGAGTTAACGTGGTTTCTCCTGCCTGCGTGGGTCTGTGCACTTCACCCATCACCATGGCATCAAGTGTTTCTTGCCTCTTTCCTCTTTTAAGTGCCTTGCTCTGGGCTCACAGGGCACACACTTCACTTTCCTCTGGGCTCTTCAACCAGCATCTCCCTGTTGCTTGGGCTGTCACACAGTCCCTGCTTTCCTTTGCACAGGGTTCGTGTGCCTGATCTGGCGTTTGCCACGTGCTCTTCACCCATGGACCCGTGGGTCTGAGGATAACCCGGACTGTTCATCTTGGAGCTGTTCTCAGCATTTGTGGCTTGTACTCCACTCGCTTGACCTGCATGGAATGCCTGCCAGGATCTGCATTGAAAGCAGTTGCCTGCTGCTACTGGTTCTTCTACTTCCTTCCCTGAGATGTGCTCCTTCTCTGATGCTGCTGGGAAGAATTAGTGAGCTCATGGTGATTGAATGGGGTTCTTGTTGGAGATTCGGTTAGATGAACAGCACCTACAGTTCTGTAATTTTGAGTGTCTGAGGATGTATCTACATCTACATGTTTTGATCAGAAGTGAACTGATGAAATAATTTAGAAAGTTTCTGCTGGTCATCTGCTTGTTCCTATGCTTGGGCGTTTTCTTCAAGTTTATTTTTAATCCAGTTAGATCTGCTGCTGATATGGCTGTAAAAGCAGGCTTTCATGTGATTGACAACTTGAATTCATACAACTGACAGCTGAGGGATGGGTAAGCTGTGATGGTGGTGAGTGAGGGGGGAGAACCTCTGACACAACAGCCTGTGTTGTCATGTGCCTCACTTTAAGGCTCTGAAAGCAAGATTTGGTTTTGACCTGTCCCTCTTTGCAAGGCACCAAAACTAGCAGGAAGATCTCGCATACTTGTTTGATTACCCCATGGTCAGTCTGAAGACATAAGTTGCTTTTTTGTGTAGTGTTGTCCCTTCCTCATGGTGGAGTATTCCTTCCCTGTAAGATAGCAGGAGACCTAACCAGCTGTTTTGCAGGGACTGACTGCTGTGCAGCTGGAGCAGCGAGCAGCAGCAGTCCCGTGTCTGTCTGGGAGCAGGGCCTCCATCCCGGGTGAGTGCAGTGAGCAATGCCTCAGCTCGCCCTCTGATGTGTGCAGAGGCCCAGCCTTGGAGCCAAATGGTGACATAAGCTCCAGGGCCATCACAGCTGACTTTGTGGAACCAGATGTTTTGAGGAGGCAATAAGCAGGGTTGAGGAAGAGTCCTTCCAGGATATCAGGCATAAGTGGGTGAGAGAGGTGCCGCTTCTCCTATAGCGGAAAGAGCGCTCAGAGAAGTGACGCTAACAGATTGAAGGTGCAGCTTCTGAGAACCTCTGAAGGATTAGAGTGTGCAAAAGCATCTCTGAAGCAGTGGAAATTCCTATGGTGAGACTGGATTTAGCTGGAGAGAGAAGATTAGCTACAAGGGAGCCCAGCATATCTGAAGGGTACTGAGAAGAATGTTTGATTGATTCCAGTGGAGTTGGAAAGCCAGCTTAGTTTCCTTTAGCATGCAGTACTGCACCCTTGTGACGTCCAAGTACTTCTTGGGTAAAATTAAATTGGTGTCTTGTAGGCCATTACTGGATTTCACTAGAGTTTTCTAGTCTTTTCTAAGATCTTGTTTTAAACCAGGAGTTGGACAATTATATAATTATGCTGCTATTAGTAATATGGTAGCTACTGTAAGAACAGTCTGTTTGAGTGGAGGGTTTTATAATGGACTCTGAAGGCGTTCAGATGTTGTTCAGGTCTGTTCTGCTGGCTTGTGGAAGATCCAGGTCCACGTGTTCTGTATGGAGGGTTAAGAGCTGCTTTGTCCCACAGTGTGCAGCTGTCTCGCTGCGACTGGAGGTGTAGCATCTAAAATAACTAAGGCTTAGTCCACTGAAGGGCAGGACAAGACACTTGAGAGAGCAGTTGGAACAATGAAGGTCCATGGGAAGTGTGGATTCTGAAGATACTGGCTTGCAGAGGTGAAGAGGTGAGTAGCCACAGCACTTAAAAAGCTGGAGGCTTTGTGTTGCATCTGAGTTTCTGTGTGCAGCAGATAGTAGCTAACTGTGTGAAGCACTTAGGTCTCCTAGAGGAATGCATAAAAGAGGTACTTGGTTTGTTTGTTTTTTGGCTGTAGGTGCTGCAGAGACTTAGCAAGGTCTTGCACGCGGTCTGGAGGCTTATGGTTGACATGTATGTCATGTGCCTGTCTTCCTTGGGAAGGGAAAGGCAATGCCTTTCTTTGTGCTGTGCTGTCACCCTTAACCTCAAACCTTAGTTTTGCATAGATTCACCCTTAGCTATCTTTTTTCTCAGTCTGGTTTTCTTTCTGACTTGACGAGACCCATTACTGGTGCACGGATGGCAGCTCTGGGAGGCAGATGGAAGTTACGGTGGCACACGGTTGAGTCGTTACCTTACCATTCTTCTTACGTGTCTGCAGAAATGGAGAGAAGGTGCTTAGCTGTACAGAGCCTTGCTCTCCCTCGGCCTGACCTTGCTTGGAGAGTGCCTGTGCTGGATGGCTCAGTCCAGCTGTTTGGGCTGGCACCAAGTCAGTGGCACCTTGTGGTCAGTTGCCTCGAGGCTGTAAAGGAAGCACGGAGTGTGAAGTATTGCTGTTTTGCATTAGTGCTGTGGGCAGCAGCTCTTGATGAAGGACACAGAAGAATGTTTCATTCTGTCCTTGGAACCTGCAGGGAAGCTGATACGGACCTGCTTACGTTCAGACCTCCTTGTGCTGTGACTGCCAGAGCTTCTTACTGACGTCCTTGTATCTTGCAGTCCCTGAAAACACCGTGGCATCCTTCATGTGAGAGATGCTGAGCCCTAGCTACCTTCTGGTACATCCTGCTTCTCTCAGATTTTCCTGCAATGCAGGATAATCTTCTTTTCCTGCCCTTAAGCAAGGTGCAGTCCTGCTGTCCCCAGTTGTTGAAAAATACTGAGTTTTATGGTTTCTCCTTCTGTGGATGTTTGCAGGACAAAAGTAACTTGAGGTTTTTAGAGTGTTTAAAGGTATTGTGGCCCTGATGCCTGCTTGGTTCCAATGCTTGAGTATGACAGGTAGACCTAGTACTCCAGAAATGTGGAGCCTGTTCCATTTGTCTCTAGCTGGAGCAGAGAGTTGGGGACTCTGTGTGGAGTGGAAGTCATACTGGGTTTTTAACCTGCCATCTGAAAGTGATTCTAATTTGAATTGCTGTTTTGTGTTGAAGTGTCTGAGCAATCTGCAAATACGTTACTGCATAGGTGTTATGGGATAACTTTAGGCAGGGGAGATGAGCATTATGGTATCAGGGGAAAACCAGAAGCTTCTGCTCTGACTTGTTCTCCACAGCTGCTTTTTCCCTGTAACCATGGGAGAGGTCTAAGGAGTCTTGAGTCCCATGCCCTAACATGATGGGGTAGCCTGTATCCAGCAGCCTGTTGCGTGGCCTCTTGCCAGTGTTCTCCAGAAGAGAACATTGAGGCTGGTGAACTGCCAGCTCTTATCAGTGCATATTTTTCTCTTTGTCTTCTTGAAAAATAAGTTTATTATTTCAGGATGGTATAAATCAACTGGTCACTAAAATGGTAACAGGTGGCTGGGGATAACTCATGTGCATAACACTTCTTGCTTTTCTCCTTTTCTGAAAGCACTTCCCCTGCATGGTAGAGACAGAACTTCAAGCAAGGAAATATCAAAAGGATCCCTTACAAAAAGAAGCTTTCAGCTTGTCTCTCCAGGACTGAGTGTTGCTGGAGCAGTTTATAACTGTGCGCTCCCTAAAGAGCTTTGTCTTAATGGAGCTGACTGTCCATACTACTTCAGGCTTTTTCTTCTACTTGAACATTAAAGCTTTTCTTGCTGCTGTTTTTAACCTGACAACAACTTGATCACTCTCCCAGAGATCAAGTTGACTTTTTTTTTCCCTTCCTCAGTCAAAATTGTCAGAAGGGAAATAACTCTTCTTGCTGTTTCTGTGTTCCTGGTCACTGATGGCTGCTTTGTGTTGGAGCAGCTGGGCTCTTCTGTGATGAACTGAGAGGTCTCCCTGACTGGTACCTCCTTTCTCATTTCCACCACATGTAAATGTTTTGGATGGGGAGGGTGGGTAATCCTCCCTTGCTGGCGTTTGTCTCCAACTAGCTGCCACCAGACACGTCTTTCACTGCAGGGCTGATCAGAGGATATGGGAAGGGATACGTGACTAATGTTATTTGGTGTCTTGGCTCACCCAAGGGTGCATGAGTGTTCTCCACTCCCTGATAGAAGAATCCCTGGCATGTGAGAATGAAGGTGGTTCCCAGGGAAGAGGTTTTGAAAAGGATACACCTTGCTGCTTTGCTTTCCCTCTTCCAGGAGGGGGTTAGGAAATGGGTTTGTGTTCCCACTTCCTAACAAAACCAGCGGAGCAGTGAAAATTGCCTCCTGGGCCGTGTCAGCAGCAGAACAGCAGAGGGTACTGCAGGGCCAGCTCGCTTGGCAGAGCAGCCGGGGAGGGCTGTGCACACCAGCCTGGCGCGGGAACCGAGGCAGCGCTGCCCTGCCCGGAGCTCGTTGTGCCCCTGGGTGAAGAGCTGCAGAGCCACATGCTGAGCCTGACAGATACTGATGTATGCAAATGTCAAGTGAGGAAAACATGCTTTGCTTCCTAAAACCATGCATCCTGCTATGTTGCCACGGCGTGCTACATCTCAGAAAGCAGAGCAGTTTGTTCAGTGTGGAGAGTTACGGCTTTTTGTCTGGGAATTCACTGCGGCACGCAGAGCACCGCAGCCATCTGAGAAGGTGATGTGCCTTGTGTGATTCCTTCAGCACTGGCCTTCAGCCCTGGGCTGGCCCAGAGGAAGCTGGCTGCCCTGCATTTGTGTGTCCTGTAGGAACTGGAGCGAAACCAGCATTACCTGGCAGTCATTGGGATTGCTGTATTGGAGCAGGTCAGCTGTTCATCTTGCTCCGGTTTCAGTGTCTGAGAGAGCAGCCTGGTGTCTGGAAGTAGTGCCTTGGAGAAGTCACAGGACACCTGACTGGAGAAAGCTGTACTCATTTACCAGTGAGGGACTTTCTACTCACACCCAGTCACTGCTAATCTAGTGGGGTTTTTGGCTTCCTTGTGCTCTTTTCTTCCCCACACTTCAAGACAGACTAAAAACTGATGATGTGCAAGGAAAAGGCACTGAATATTCCCCTACTTTACAAGTGATCTTGCTGCTTCGGCAAGGCATTAACAGAGCCTCAAGAAAAAAAACAGATCATGAATAGAAAGAGATGCTGATGGGGTTTTCTGCAGCCCCTTTTTTTTGTCCCTATGAAGAAAGCTTGACAGCAAGCCCCAAGATGATATTTTATGGCTTTTAACAGAAGAATATCCAGCCCCTTAATGGCTGGGCCACTACAAAGGTGATGTCCAGAGCCAGTGCCCTGCCGCCTGACTTGTGTTGTGGCAAAGTATATCAAAACCCCTACTAAACATTAACCAATAGAATCAAGCTCTCTTTCCTTTTTCCTTGTTTATTTTTCTTTCAATTTTTTCCCCTTCCATGGCCGTGCTGTAACTTTTCTGCCAGCTTCAGGCTTGCAGTCTTTCAGCCAGAGCTTAATCTGGGACTCCTTGCCCTGCCACCTGAGCACTGGGGACAATGTCAGTGGATGGTGACTTCCACTGAAAATGTGACCACCAAGTGTCCAGAAATGCTGTTGCTGAGCTGTAAGGTACAACTGTGGACAGCCCCTCTACCAAAGTCCATGTCAGAGCCATCTGGGGAAAGCCAGATATGTTTTCCTTTGGGCAGTTGCCATCTGTCTAAATGCTTTATGGCTTTTCACTTTAGAATTAAATTCTCCTCAAGTTAATCAGTAAACACACTTTGCTGTATTTTACCTAATACCCTCTGAAGTGCCAGGAGCTTGTTGGGTTCTTCTTCCCTCTGCCCCCACAGCTGTCCACGTGTGGGGCTGGTGGTGTGGGGCAGCTCCCCCATGACCCCCAGGAAGAGGGACTGCCTCCAGTGAAGGTGTTGTTGGCACACTGTGTGCCAGGTGGAACCTTTATAAGCAATGGTGCCTCTCAGGAACTTTGGTCCTGCAAGGGAGACTGCGCCAGGGAGAGAACCGCCAGAATGGAGCACATAGAGGGGGTGAAATGGTATGTGTCACATGCGTGGGGATCTCTGCCTCTTTGTCACTGAAGGAAGGGTGTCATGCTCCAGGACAGCCTCTGCCTTGAAAACTACTTTTGGATGACCTTTTTCCCAAGCCCACTTTCACCCCAACTTGCCTTTCCCTAAACAGCAGGTGGTGAACACCTTTTCTACTTTTCCTTGGTGAAGCACTGTGTGAGATTAGTTTTTTCTTTCTTTTTCTTTTTTTTTGGTCCTTTTTCTGAATTGTGGTCTTCAATCACTTCTCTGCCTGACAGCAGCTCAATGTTCCCTGCCTCGGCTGGAGGAGGGGAGGTGGTGGAGGGGAGGATGAAGGCAATATTTCATGTTGTTTGGAGGGAAGGGCTCTGCACCGCTGGCTTCTTCCTGGCCTGACGTGGATCCATCATGATGGCACAGTATTACCAGCAGAGACAGCTAGGCATTTATTTTTGTCACCTTGATCCAGATGCAGAAAAACCTCAGCATCTGGTCCACAGAAAGTGAAAGGCAAACGGCAACATATGGAGATACAGTGGACTTGAGAATTTCAGGTGGGAGAAAAGAGTAAATGTGACAGGATCTTAATTTTAATTTTGTTTTTCTGTCCTCCATGTGAACTTGAGTAGTATTTTCTAAGAACAAGGGTGGTTTTTTAGGGTGTGTGTTAAACAAACAGTGTAAGGATCTGGAGAGTGTAGGCTGTCCCTGGCAGTCTGACTAATGATCTTGGTCCTTTAGAGCTGCCTCTCTTGCACGTGTTTCAACCATGCCCCCCTAACTCTCTCACCCTTCCTGCTCTCTGCTCTCTTCGTTTTCTCCCAACCCTCTGGTGATGCACCTCTGAAGAGGTTTACATTAATTTAATTTCCGTCAGTGAATAGAGACAAATCTGCCAAGTGCGGTGAGTTCACTAGATCATGAATTCCTGTTATTCTGGATTTCCTGTCTTTCTACCCCATTGCCAGTGCCTTTCTTGTCTTTGTGGATTTATGAGACTGATCTAGCAGAGGTTGTAACGCACACTGATCTGCTTGGTGTAACACAGCTGAAGCAAAAGGCCCACTGAAGATGGCAGGGGGTGGGGATGTAGTTCTTGGAGTCAACTCTCTAAAGATGCATGCTGAATTTGGACCAGCATTCTTGCCTTCTCCAGCCTGTTTTTCTAACAGTGGTAAACTTTTTGTAGCTCAGTAACTATTGAATGTGACTTTCCTTTTCGTGGCTCTTCCACAGGATGAAGATGAGACGCCATAAACTCTTTCTGACTCTCTGCATGGCTGGTCTCTGCCTCATCTCCTTCTTGCACTTCCTCAAGGCCCTTTCCTATGTCACCTTCCCCAGGGAGCTGGCTTCGCTTAGTCCCAACCTCGTCTCCAGCTTCTTCTGGAACAATGCCCCCGTCACGCCTCAGGTCAGCCCTGAGCCAGGGGGTGCAGAGTTCCTCCGCACACCCCTGTACTCCCACTCCCCCTTGCTCCAGCCCCTGTCTCCCAGCAGAGCCAGCGAAGAGCTGCACAAGGTTGAGTTCATGCTGCCAGAAGACGCAACGGAATACTTTGTCCGTACCAAAGCCGGTGGCGTTTGCTTTAAACCAGGCACCAAGGTGTTGGAGAAGCCACCCGTGGGAGGCCGGCAGGAGGAGCGAGCGGATGGCGCAGCCTCGGGGCGGCTGGCTCGGAAGCCGCTGAGCGCCGGCGGAACCAAGCGGCGCAAGTGGGTGGAATGCGTGTGTCTGCCGGGCTGGCACGGCCCTAGCTGTGGGGTCCCCACCGTGGTCCAGTACTCCAACCTGCCCACCAAGGACCGCCTCGTGCCGCGGGAGATCCCCCGGCGGGTAATCAATGCCATCAACGTCAACCACGAGTTCGACCTGCTGGACGTCCGCTTCCATGAGCTGGGAGATGTGGTGGATGCTTTCGTGGTGTGCGAGTCCAACTTCACGGCCTACGGAGAGCCACGGCCCCTCAAGTTCCGTGAGATGCTCCTCAACGGCTCCTTTGACTACATCCGCCACAAGGTGCTCTACGTTTTCCTGGACCACTTCCCCCCCGGCGGCCGCCAGGACGGCTGGATCGCTGACGATTACCTGCGAACCTTCCTCACCCGGGATGGCATCTCTCGCCTCCGCAACCTGCGCCCGGACGACGTCTTCATCATCGATGATGCTGATGAGATCCCAGCCCGTGATGGCGTGCTCTTCCTCAAGCTCTACGACGGCTGGACAGAGCCCTTCGCCTTTCACATGCGCAAGTCGCTCTATGGCTTCTTCTGGAAGCAACCAGGCACCTTGGAGGTGGTCTCGGGCTGCACCATGGGGATGCTCCAGGCCGTCTACGCTACCGACGGGATACGTTTGCGACGCCGTGAGTACTACACCATGCCTGGGTTTCGGCAGTATGAGAACAGCACAGGACACATCCTGGTGCAGTGGTCGCTGGGCAGCCCCCTCCACTTTGCTGGCTGGCACTGCTCCTGGTGTTTCACCCCAGAGGGGATCTACTTCAAACTGGTGTCAGCCCAGAACGGGGACTTTCCCCGTTGGGGTGACTACGAGGATAAACGAGACCTCAATTACATCCGAGAGCTGATCCGGACTGGCGGCTGGTTTGATGGTACTATGCAGGAGTATCCCCCTGCTGACCCCAAGGAGCAGATGTACGCTCCCAAGTACCTGCTCAAGAACTACCAGCGGTTCCGCTACTTGTTGGAGAACCCCTACCGAAAGGTGGAGGGTGCTGGGTGAGGCCACCGAGGCTCAGGCTCGAGTGGGAAATTGGAACTTCACAACAAAGGGAAAGAGTCGGGTGTTTTCCTCTGTTCCTTTTCTTCTTTTGTTTCCTTTGTTTATGGGCAGGGTGTGCCATTTCTCTGGGATCTCTGCCCTCCCTCACTTCCTGTTCTTTCCTTCATCCCAGGGTGATGCCTGGGAACTCAAATTCCTCAGTCACATGAAGGGAGGCCTGGACAGGAGGAAGAGAGATGTTGAGGACCCATTCTGTAGTAGCATAAAGACTTCCTTGCATCTTCGGAACCTCTCCTGTTGGCTGGAGAGAATCTCTGCAGCCAGCTGGCAGATTTTCCTCTGGGGGAGACTGAGAGGGTCCCATGGGGAGAGAGGGCAGCTGTTCCTATCCACCCTCATCCTTTGTGGATTGGAGCAAGCATAGATGCAAGCCTGGGCCATTCAGTGAGTGTGTGAGTCAGCAGGCACAAACTCTTGTGAGTGGTTGCGTGTGCAGATGAGTGTCACTGGCATTTTTTGGATGAGTGAATGTGCAAAAGCATCTCAGTATGCTTTTTTTTTTTTTTTTTTAATACTGCTATATTCAAAGGGTATTTTGGGGAAGGAAAATCCTTCTCAAGATGCAGCCCCTTGCACAGGCTTAATGCATTCTGTCCTGGGCTGGATCTTGCCCCAATACTCTTATCAATCCTGAAGCAGATAGATAGGAAGCAGAGGAGAGAGCTGGGTTTGAGGGGTTTTTCTACTCATTTTTCCCCCTGCCCCCACAACACTGCATGAACTTGTCCTACAGAAGCCAAAGCATCTTCCCTGCAGTACATGCTTCTGTTGGGGCTGGGATAAGCTGCAGGGTTCTCAGTCAGATGGTGGGAGTGTACGTTTGCAAATGCATGGTTTTCTGCGTGCACGAGTGCTCACATGCATGGGTTTGGTGTGCACCTGGGTGTTTTACCAGTATTGGGGGGGGGGGGGGAGGAGGACACAGTGGGGCTTGGCTGTGTGTGCTTGCAGAAAATGGTGGGATCCAGAAGCTGCCATCTCATGTTGGCATGGATGCCTTCTTGGGCAATTCATAGGAGAGGCTCAGGGGCAGCATTGGCTCTGCACAGCAGTGCTACACTTGTGGGACTGTTGCATGCTTCTCTGGCTGCCTCTAGAGCCCCGCAGGCTGTGCCTGTAGCACAGCTGCTGCTTACATGTGCTGGCTAATCCTTCTTACCATGGGGTAATAAAAGGGAGAAGAGGAAGGGCAAAGTTCTGATTGTTGTGGCTAGTCAAAGCCTGTCAAGTCACAGGATCCATCTGTCTGACTGACCTCAGGGTGTGAGGGAGCTCATGAAGAAGCAAGCCATGGGCAGATTCTTCCTGGGGCCAAGAGACTGTTTGGGGACCTCAGTGCAATCCAGAGTGTGTGCAGCCCACATCTGCAGCCTGGGCCATGCAGACAAGCCCATGGAGAGGAGAAGGGATTTAGGAGTGTGCTAGTTGTGGCTGGTTGGGCTAGTGTCTGGTCAGGCATGGGCACTGAGGGTCTGGCCTGCTGTTGTATTGGATTGTTCAGCTCACTGAGGAGGCAGATTCTTGTCTCCACCCTTACCACCACCCTTCTGTAGCAGATGGCTTGACAGAGTGCCCAGAGCCTGGGTCATAGTGGGCAGAGGGTGAAAATCATAATGAACTTGCTCTCTTAGCCTTGCAGTGGAAAGACTGACTCATGTTCCAAGCAGAAATCATGGAGGAGGATAAAGAGGAAGGCGTTGGCACGAAGAAGTGTGGCCCTTCTGGCCAGCTGTTCTAAAGCAGCAGGGTTTTCATTGCCCTGATCTCCGTCAGGGCTCCATGGTCCTCTGTTGCCCAGCACGTGCCACTCTTGTGCTTCATTCCTACCTGTGTCTCTCTTTTTTTCCCTCCTAGTCCCCTCTCTAGAGAAAATTGTCAACAAAAATAACTTACTTGCCTAATAAGGCTGGGACTGGAATAGAAAGATGATGAATGTCTTTTTCTGATGAAATTGAGATGCAGTTCACCATAGCTCCTTCCACATGTTGTGTGCCATAATGCCTGCTTAGAAGAACTGAAGGAACCTCTTCTTTGTTACTATTTTTGGTTTCTTTAAAATCACTATTCTCAGTCTTAAGGTGTGTCTTCCCCACAGGCAGAGAAGCCCCTTTGTTAACTGGGTGGACAGACAAACTTTGCTAGGCAGCATGCTCTTCTCCCAAAGGCAAGTTGTGGCTTTTTAAAGTCCAGACTTACTGATGTAGCAGAAGGAACTCCTGTCACAGTCATGGGGTTCTGGTGCTGAGCAACTGTGTGGAGGTCTTAGGTATAGAGAGGTATTACAGAGAAATGGGATCTCAGCTGAGAAAGGAGAAGCCTGTACTGAGCAAGATGAAAGCCATAGCACTGAGGATGCAGCAGAGGGGGAAGATGCTTTCCCCAGGGACAGCTGGAGGAGAGCAGGTGTGCTCGCTCATGCAATTCAGCAGCAGTGCAGAAGGAAGAAGCCTTAAAATTAAAAATTTCTCATTTTTACTCTGAGGAGGGAGCCTGAGGTCTGCTCTTGGACTTGTGGTTTGCCTTGTCTCAGTGATGATAATTCAAGGTCAGTGCCAGGCTTTGTGTGGCTGCTTTGGCAACACCAGAGCCCCACTTCAGTAGGAGCTGAAGTTCACGTGCACTGAGGCTGCACCTCCTTATCTCCCACAGTGGGAGCAGCTTCTCCTCTGATATCAGCCCTTCCCATCCATGGCCATCCTTGGGGATTTTTAGTGCAGTCATGCAGTCATGTTTTCACTGTTGAGGTCCTTGTCTCTTGGGAGTTTGATAAGCCCACAGCTGCTTCTCCCATTCCGGAACTACAGCCTGTTGCCTTCTCCATTATTTGCTCCACCATTCTCCTCTTCTCCCTCTGACTTGTCTCTCCCTTCTGCTCCCTTGGGCTGGAGAAGGTGTTGCTGGAAAAGGAATGCTGGGACTGTTCTGCAGAACTCCTGCCCTGCCTGCCTCCTGGACTTACTCACTTCCTTATTCTTAGGAAATTAAATTTAAACCAGACTTCTGTTGTAGTGGGAGGAAGGGGTTTTACAGATGAAATGCATTCTTTATTGCTTCTCCTTCTCAAGAATTGTTTAAGCATTTTTTGATTTAAGGCCAAACCAGTCAATGTTTGTCTAATTTGTCTGGCTAACCCTGTGTTTATTATCCTTAGGGAGCTAGAGCGCTTGTCATTAAAAATCTTCCTTCTTGTCCCTGGAGGGAACAGACACTAAGCTGGCTTTCACATAGTGATTTCCCAAGGTGATGGCTTACCCTCTGCTCAGCCTTGCCTGTGCTGCCTGCTGGGACCTCTGCAGCCACTCCGGGTGGGACAGCCACCCTTCCAGGCAACTGCCACAAGAGGGAAGTCAAAAATATGTGGGTGTGTCAGGTAGTGAGAGAGGCAAAGGAGGAGGCAGGTTTGTGTCAGATCCTGTTTCCCAGTGCTGGACTCTGAGGTGAGCACTGAAGCTCCTTCATCTTATCTGAACCAGGTTCTGAGATTTGAGAAGGGAAAAACCAAGAAGCTTGTCCTGGCACTGGGCTGGAACTGGGATCAGACTATCAGAGCCTGATGTCTGTGGGTTGTTGCATCCCATGGGGGCAGGGGCAGTGAATCCTGCTGTCTCTCTTGGACCAAACTGTCCAGTGGACAGAGCCTTTTCCTGCAGCCCTCTTCAGCCTTGTGCTTTTTCATTCCAAAAACCTTTTTTACCTTCAAATTGGTAAAAAGTGGGGCCAGGAAATAGGTGAAGCAGTGTGTGGCACACCCAGTCCTTGCACTTCTTTCTGTCTGTCTTTGTGCTTCCCACCTAGAAAGAGATTGTGTGGCTATGCATGGCTTTGGACTGGAGAATGCCTCTTCCTCTTTTGCCCCAAGTGAAAGGAAGGACATGGGCTTTGGTGGACCTGCAGCAGGTGAGCTTGCTAAGGCAGAGGGATTAGGGCAGGTTAGACATATCTGCTGATCTGGGGGTAGTGCCACACCCAAGTGACAGAAAAGACACGGTGACTTTGTGCCTGTGGTTGTATGGAGGATGACATGCTCAAACCCACTCTTGCTGTTGCTTTCTCTGATCCCTGTGTCCTGCTGACGTGTTGCAGTTGTGCTGCCCAGCCAGCCTACTCTGTGTCTCTGACAGGTAAACAAGGAAACCGAGTTGGCATGGAGGGGGAGTGCCAGAGCAGAATGGGTGTTCATTCCCCTCTGCCTGCCTTGCTGTTTCCTTGTGGGATGGTGTCTTTTCCCCTCCTCAGTATCCCCGGGGCTCTGTCCCTGTGTCCCAGCTCCTGCCGGCAATCTCTGTGGCTGCTATGCCTCTGCACTGTGAAGACGTGTGTCCAGGGTCACTCCTGGTCCATTAGTGAACACTGGTGGTGAAGAGGGAAGGGATGGCTCATCCTGGCTTCACTGACCTCTAACCTTGGTGAGAAAGGAGGGAAGTGAGTGGGAGAATGACTCCTGTGTCCCTCCATCATTGTGTCCTCCCTAAACCCCTCCTTTCTGACTTCTGAGACATTGGACAAACTCACTCCTGTTATGGAAAGGGAAGGGGAGCTGGAGGGTAAGGGGGTGGCAGGAGGGGCTCAGATTGAGAAAGAAGAACTCTTTCTAATGCAATACACTGACATTTTAAAGCTTTGGGCACTACAGGTAATGGATTAAGAAGGGATCTGAAATACTCTGAGACTAAGAATTCAAACCACTGTTTTTTCCTGCCTTGTGCAGTATCATCCTGGAGGTGGTCCAGCAGCACTTCTGAGCCTGGGGTCCACCTGGACCTACTGCTGGTGTTGCTCCTGGAGGGGCTCCAGGACACCCTGCTTTGGAAAAAGAATGCGTGGACTTGCCAAAAACTAAAAAGAGAAGAAAAAATAAGAGCATCTGCAAAGCTCCTTTCAACTCTGTAATTTATAAACACCGAGTAATAATGAACTTTTTGTAAGGATAAATCAAATGTACATTCTGAAATCATTTTCTCTGTAAATGGTTGGATTTCATTTCACCCTTAAAGGGATGCTTAAAAGGAGGAGATAATAATAAAAATCAAAAAAAAATTTACAAATTATGAAAGGAAACCAAGATGTGTGTGACAGCTTTTATTTCTGGTTGCCTGGCCATGGGGCTGCTGGAAAATGGAGTGAGGGAGCTTCCTATCTTGGCAGAACACTGTTCCCAAGAAGGGAGATGGAGGTGGAGCCTCCATCCAAAATCTGGTCTGGGGACTGATTCCTGGTTTTGTAGGCCCCTGTCAGACCTAATCTGTATGTGAGGTGAGTATGAACTTGTAAAGGCACATGAGTGGGGAACGATGGCTGCTACGTGGCTCTCAGGAGAGCTGGTGGACATGGGAACCAGTGTCATCTCATAAAATGGTCCCTTGACCATCTTTGCTCCTTTGGATGTATCTGTTTTTCTAAGTAAAACCCTGGAAACCCTGGAGCCCCAAATTAAACCTCCCCACTGCAGAAGTGCCTCTCTGGTGGCTGACTTTTGGCACAGTGCATGAGAGAACATGACCTCCTTGTTTTGGTTTATTTTTAAACCTGTCTGCTGTAGTTTTGGCTGTTCCCATTACTTGGTATCAAAGCCTGGTCCTGCTCTGAATCCTCCTAACCATCTGGCCTCTGCAGTGCTTTTGACAAGGGCCTTTTGCAAGTTCATCTGCCACCTACAGCTATGTAATTTTTTTATCTTTTAAAGTGTCTTATGCTTCAGGTTCATTCCTGATTCCATTTAGAGATAGTGACTGTAAGCATCATAGGTTATTTCCCTCATAATTATTATCTCCAGTGCATTCCCTCAGCTTTCTTTTATCCATAGCAGTCCAATGTTTTCAGTTCTCCTTTTGTGGAAGGGTCTCATCAAACTAGAGGCTTATGTTGTGCACTGCTGAATGCAATTCTGCTGCTTCCGTCTCTGGAACAAAGGGCGTGAAAGAAACCTGCCACTCAAAATTAGCAATTAAAATTTTCTATTTAGAATTTTTAGCATTCTTAGTGATCACTGTACTTTTGTGCCTGAACAGGGGCTAATCTAAAAATAGTTGATGCAATAATTGATGACCAACATGCTTGAAATTTCAATTTTTCAAGATGGGAAGTAAAAGTCTATAAGCGTAGACCCATGGCAAATTAGTGAGACAGTTTAAGAATTAGAGTTGACTAGGTCAAAGGTTCTCCCATGTTATTTTTCTTGCCTCTAACACAAAATCTTTACTGGCATTTATATTATTTTAAAAAGTAACATAAATGGTATTTATTTTCTTTCTTGTGAGGTTTTAAAAGACCTTTTTCCCTGGAAAGCATGAGCTTCTGCTCTAGGAGCTCCAAGTGCCTCTGTGAGCAGGAGGGGTTGACTCTTGGATAAACCAGTCTGGGATGGAGACCTTCATTTGCAGGAGCAGCAGGGAGCACGTGGCCCCACCACAAGCCCCATTTACCATGTCAGAGGGTCCCTCAACACACCAAAAGGGATCTTGGTATGTGCAGCGTGCATCCTGAGTGTGGATACAGAGCCTTAAGCACCATATTGAATCAGAAGCCTGCAAGCCATCTGATGCCAAGCAATCCTGCATGTTTTATATATAGAATATCAGCGCCCCAGCAGGTGTTAGATGGGGTGAGGCATCATGGAGGAGCCCTGGTGTGACCTGCCTGGAAGTCAGTGGTTTCTCCCAAGCTCTTGCTCTTTGTCATGGATGTCTGGTGCTCATCCTGGGCATTGTGCAACACTGCTCGGTGGGCAGGCTGCAAGGGACCCTCTGGCTCACAGAGAGGCTGGCTCCAGCTGATTCCTCATTGATGCCTATCAGACTAGCTGATAAAGGGATGGACATGATGTTTCCAAACACCAAAGTCCTTGGAAACGAAGTGACTTCATTATGAACTTAAGACACCTTTCAGAGAGCTGGAAGGGGGATACCAGACCCCATTTTGCCAGCTGTTTGTTTTTGTTGCTGGGATATGTTTGTGCCCTGTGTAAGGACACGTTTTAATGTGCTGCTTAGCTGGACAGTTAATTTTTAAGTATTAATCCAATTTTATGTCATGCTTCTAAGTCTTGCCGCTTCAGCAGCTCAGCTGGGGAGGCAGTGAGGTCTCAGCTGGCTGGCAGACAGCCTGTGGAGCAGCCAGGGAGAGTCACCAGCAAATGGCTTCATGCTCACGTGCCCACAGCTGCAGGCACTGGCTGCCCTGCTTTCCAGAGCACTGCCACGGAGAGGATTTGGGCACAGCCATGGCAGAAGGGGAGCATGTTCTTGCTTCCTGGCAGGGCGCGTGTTCCTGAGCTCCTGGGCACGCCGAAGGCAAACCTTCACCTGGGAGTGAGCTCTGCAGGGCTTTGCTCTGTCACTGCAGAACGGTCCCAGCTAGAGAAGGGGCTCCAGATCACTGAAGTGAGAAGCTGACATAAGGAATAGAATCCATGGATGCTTGGTTGAGGAGCCTGGCTTGGGGCCAGGCTGCTGCAAGCTCTGCCTTTGAAGCTGCAGCAGGGACAAGCATATCAGCAAAAAGGTGAAGGATCAGCCCTCTTCAGCTAATGTTTGGGACGTTACTGTAAGCATCTCTGAGATCCCCAGGCGTGAATCTTTACTTGGAACTAAGGTGCATCTGGCAATCCCAACATTTTCAGCATTCCTGTGTGTGCTTAATTTTTTAAGCAAAGTGAGAAGTGAAAATAGTCCTTACTGTCTTTTGAAATATATTACAGGTATGTAAGAATACAAATCTTTCAAGGCCATATCTCTCCTCACCCTGCCAAATGAAACACAATATAAAACTCCATTGTTTTACTCTTGTGTTTCCTGTGCCTTATGGCTTGAACCATGGATCCTCTTGGCTGAAGTCCATCCCAGTAACGATTTAATTTGGGAACACACTTCACCTTTCTAAAAATAAGGAAAACTGAGAAGAAGAGCAAATAAGCTGTGCTGAATAAAGATCTAAAATGACTTCTCCAGGATCTGAAATTAAAGAAAATATGTTATCCAAGGAATGCATAAAATAAAATAACATAAGCCTGCCTCTATGCAGCAAACTCTTTCCTGGCACTTTATCCCTGTTCTACAGTCTTGACTTTTTCCAAAGAGAGAGCAACAGATCATCAGTTATATATTTTTTCCCCCCTCAGACACTTACTAAGAACCAGGCATACACACAAAAATAAAAGAATGTTGAAAACATCTACCCACTTCTTTTTGCTTTGCAGTGTTTTTAAAGCATTTGTCTCAAACTGTCACTCAGAAGTGAATGTCAGACCACGGCAAAACCAAGACCAGGTAAATGGGACAGAAATAAATCTGAGGGCCTGTGACTTAATGATGCAATAGGTGCCTTTGCTTAGAAAAAGAAGAGAAGCAGCAGGATACAGCAGCCATGCCCTTCTCAGGTGGTCTGTATATACATGGGACCAAGCCACACCTGATGCTGGAGTCCAGGATACCCTTACACAAACCAAAATCCCATGTTCACACCGAGAGGGCCTCATCCCAGCACACAGCAGGTGAAGGAGCACAAGAAAGCCTGAGGTCAGCATGTGCAGCTCAGCTCAGGCAGGTGGTACCACGAGCTGCAAGCCCTCTGCTCTCTGCCCACACTTCCCCTGCAGAAAACTGCAGGGGCTGTCCTAGGGATGCAAGATTGCAAGGACAACAGCACTCACAAAAGCAGGGTCTCTGAATGGCTCTGTAAACCTCCTGCAGCATGCAGCTGGTGCAAAGTGAAAAATGGGGTGGGGGATGGAATCTTATAGTCAGGGAATAATGAGAAAAGTCCCCAACAAACCCAGCCATGGAGAAATTTGTTTGAAGAAACATGAGTCGTGCTGGGAGTGAAGGTGGGCACAGACCAATTGTAAAAGTACTACACAAGCAATTTCAATGTGTTAGGTAATAAAACTGAGCCTCCTCAGTGGCTGCCAGTGCAGCCCCTCGTGGGGACGGCAGCTCTGCTTCACACAGGAGACCACCCGCTGCTGACAGTGTTTGCAGCCCCCTGCACTGCAGGGATGGAAGTCTGGGCATCTGAAAAACCCCACTTTAGCTGCTCCTACAAGGTCCATTTACTAGAAGATAGTAAGGATATTAATCTCAAGCTCAGATACCATTGGTGGGTCACTATCCATCTTCCTCCTCACATTTTAGAACTGCTTTCTGGCTCCTCTAAGAGACCAGCCTTCTGCTTCCAAGCACAAGTTTGTTTCTCATTCCTGCAGAGCCCCTCCAAGATGCCATTTGCAGCTCTGAGGCTCACATTCACCTCCCTGCTGCCCAGGGAGGGTTTCCTGGTTGGTGGCAGGCAGCACAGGAATGTCTCCCTGGCTGGGAACGGTCCTGCCCTTGCAGAACGGGTGGTGGGAAGCTCTGGGTGTGGCACTTGGCTCCCAGGAGCAGAGGCTGCAAGCCGGGCTCAGGGGCAGCCATTTGCTCTTTTTAGTGGCCATCAAAGCCTGTGGCAGTGCCTGCTTGAGTGGGAGAACTGGCTGCAAGCATGAGAAGACCAGCAGAGGAGTGGCAGCTCAGAGATCTCTGAGGAGGCAGGGAACAGGAGGGGATGTCTTAGTCTTATTCCAGGTAACAGCATGGGTTACTGTGCCCTGTCACACATGCTGCCTTTGAAATTTCAAGCTCATTTGGTCATTTCGAGAAACAAAGGTTGTTATTGTTCTCCAGGAGCACAGCAAAGGTCTGCTCCCTCCTCTCTGCCTGCACCTGGCCCTATCAGGGCAAGTAAATTCCCTTTTGTAGAGGGATGCAGGCTGGAATCACAGGGCAAACCCCATTCCCACTGAGTCCATGAGCAACAGGGTTCTGCAGGCAACGGGGCCCCGCGGCCTTCAGGGCAGCACAAGTCTTTGGGGGTGCTGGGTGGGTCCCACCAGCTGCATACAGCAGGGCAGCAGGCTTTGGGGAACCCTGGAGATGGGGGGATCGTGCTTCGCTGTCTCAAGGCAGAGTTCAAATGTACAGCCTGTCCCAGCCTGTCCCAGCCTGTCACCAGAGGTCGGGCACTTGCAGGGCAGCTGGAGTGGCGTCAGTCATGTGCTGCTCGGCCCTGGCACTCGCCCTCCTCTTTGCAAGAGAGAAGGGGCAGGTTGAGGCCCCTGCCCACAAAATGCAGGCGTGGGCAGCCCACATGGGGCAGCGGGCACAGAGGGTGACATCCCCACAGGGCTGGGCCACTTTGGAGACACTGCACAGTGTGGGTGGGGAGCTCACAACACGCACACACAGCTGCTGGCGAGGGGCCCGGGAGCTGGCAGCCAGCCTGGGGGGGAAAGAACAGGGAGAAACACCGAAAGAGGCACAACCCAAGGGGCCGGGCTGGGAGGGGGCGCTTATGGACATGGCACTCCTTGGCTGCCATGGCAGGAGGGCAGCAGGAAGTCCATCATGCTCGGCCTGTCCCGGCAGATCCCGTTGGTAATGCACCAGGGCTTTGCCACATGTGGCTGCTCAAGTTTTGTTCCAGACTTGGGAGTTTTGGGGACTGGGCTCATCAGCACACCTGCCCTGGGGTGACAGAGCCCGCTTGTGAGAAGGGAGATATTTCTGAGGATTAACAACCCAAGGAGGTGGCAGGAAGCTGGGAGGAAGGTTCAAAGATCGATTTTCATTCTGGCAGCAGGTTAAGAGTAGGGAATATGAATGCTGCCTCCGAGGTCTTGGATTGCCCAGTAAATTAACTGATGATCTGGAAACAAAGATGAGCAATATAAGAACATTTTTAAAAGTTGACTCAAAGCTATTGACTCTTTAGGAGATCAAAAAGGACTGAGTAAAATGCAAGTGTGGCAAATGGGGAACACCACATATTTGCCAACAATCAGCTGGGTATGTGCAAGGTCAGAAGAGGAAAAACAAATTGCACATAAGAATTAGAAAGCTCCAAATGTTCTCTAGCAACCCGAGAAATAACATGGATGTCACACAAACCCTGGCTCTGAGAGTAACTGCAGGTTAAAAAAAAGCATACACAAAATATTAGCATGCAGAAGGAAGAAGGAGGGAATAATATGGAAAATATGATAATGCTATTATGTAAATCACTAGCGCGGCCTCTCTGGGAATACTGTCTGCAGTTCAAGTAAGCCCTTCTCAGAAAGGGCTGATTAGGGGCATGGCAAATTCGCTCACAGAGAGATCAAAATGATTGGGGTTGTTTATCGCAGAAAGGAAATGAACAAGAGGAGATTGGCACACTGTGAGCCAGTCCAGAGCTTCTGTTTTTCTTCCTGTTCAGTTCTATCACTGTCATATCTGGTGTCGCTGAGAATTGTGTGAAGTGATGTGGCTCTCCTCTGTTACACACCATTTGCACTTTCTCTCACCCTCTCTGCCAGGGGAGGCACAGCACATTATGTTTTATATTTAGGTAGGACCTGGGGAGGAGGGGATGGCTAAGGAGAAATATACATGCCCCAGAGATGCCTCACAGTAGAGAAGGTGAGAATGGAAAAGTGGGATTTACACCTGGACAGTGGAGCAAAAAGTTCTGGCTTTGGGAGTCTTCCTTCCATCAGCTCAGGCAGACCCCAGAGAGGCTCCCAGCCACTGTCCTTCTCCTGGAGCCTGGAGCCTTCCACACCGGGCCCTGGTCTCTGCAGGTCCCTTGGTGACAAAGAGCTTGAATTTGGTAAGTTAGTCTGTAAAAAGCTTCCCAGAAGTACCTTGAAATGCATCACTGACCCACTGCTTTCATCCAGGGGAGGGTCAGGTTGGATATTAGGGGAAATTCCTTCGCAGAAATGGCGATTAGACATTAGGGATGGGCTGCCAGGGAGGTAGGAGGNCCGGTGAGTGCGGGGCGGCCGCGCTCCTCCCGCGGGGCTGCAGCGGCCCCCGCGCCCCGTCCGCGCCCCGGCCCGGCCGTTACCCCGCGCCGTTGGACAGGCGGCCCCGGCATCGAGCGGGGNGACTGCATGACCTCAGAGGTCTTCTCCAACTTAACGGAACCCGCGATTCCGTGGCCGGGGCGCACGGCAGACACGCTGCCTCCCGGGGCAGGCAGCCCAGCGCGCTGTGCTACAGCACACGGAGCCCCACAGGGCACACGGAACCCCACAGGGCACACGGAGCCCCCCGCGGCACACGGAGCCTCCGCGGCACACGGAGCCCCACAGGGCACACGGAACCCCACACGGCACACGGAGCCCCACACGGCACACGGAGCCCCACA